>CM035407.1:153919568-154437068 GCA_020310875.1 Ceratopteris richardii
TCAATTACAATCATTCTTTCCATTGATTCAATTACAATCATTCTTTCCAATGGAAAATGTTCAGAAAAGTGAAACATAAAACACCATAGAGACAAATGCAGGGAGTGTTGCAATCACCTCTTGCTGATTCTCCATGGGCTCCTCAATTCCTTGTCTCTGGCTGCTCTCCACTCCTTTCTTGCATTCTACAGCGAGTTTCCTTTTCTTTTGTGCATGTTCTGCTTGTTCACACTGCTTAGGAAGTAAATAGTCACTAAATTAAGCAACTTTCAAGACAAGACTCATTACTTATGATATTGGTTGCATTAAAAGCATCTCATATTCAGGGAAACTAAGTGGACTCTAACCTTAATTAATGACAGTTCTTGATGTGGACATGATGATGGATCCTGAGAAAAGTGAAACATTCCAGTATCTTTTACCACTTTAGGTAAAAATGATGAGCCATCAAAGGGTAATCTTCTCGTAGCATGTAAAGTTGTTTCATTGTCTTTAGAGATATCTTTGGGAGCATTAAGATCAAGATGGACAGCTGCCTCGTAGCGCATCCTACCAGAAGGACTGCCTTCAATGGGAACACTGTTTTCATTAGAACAGCTTGCTTCTTCCTCTGAATATTCTAGATTGTCACCTGAACTGTTTGAACCAGTATCAGCCATAGACGTTTCATTCCCTACTGAATCTGATTCATCCTCTGACCTTGTATCTGCAAACAAGTGATTAGAATCCTGCTGATCAAGGAGAGTAACTGGTACTGAGTCTACATCCTTTGAAGATGGCTCGCTTGAAGAACCAGAGCAATAGAATTCTGCCATGTGCACCTTGTTGGCCGTTCGTTGAAGATGGCCATTTTCTTTTCCGTATGAATTCCACCTTGCTCCACTACCAGTGGCATTTGTGCTTCCTTCACTCTCAACTCTTAAAATACCTCCAACATAACTACTGCCAAATCTCTTCTTGAGTGCAGCTTTCTCCCAATCTTGACGGAATTTCCCATCCGCATCTTCAATGATTTGGCAATCAGAAGAGCTCGATGATCTTCTTAATTTATTCCTCATCATTGCAGGCCTCTTCTCACCCCTAGGTGCCCTTCTATGCATATGCCAAGATAATCGACTTGGCCCAGAATCTGCCTGATGATCCTGCCGCATAACAAAGCAATCATCATAGGACTTGTCTGAAAAATCTGAATGACCTGCATGAAACCCATTAACACTTTGCCATTGCTGCTGTTCACTGGAAAAGATCTCAGATCCACAAGAATTGGCGTCACTGGCAAAAGAGTTGTTCCTTTGCACAGGATAGTGGGTTTCAGACTTATCACTTTCATCATCCTCAATTACTATAATTTCTGGAGGCTCCTGTTTTGTCCCCATTATTTTTTGTATACTGCCGGAAAAATCTGCCTCCTTGCTGAGCAATTTAAACTCTTTCTTCTGAGGCCTTGATGTTTCCAACCATATCATATGATTTTTCCTGATTCCAGAGTGTGGAACGTCTTTATTTTGAAGTCTCTATATGCTTTCGACTGGTGGTCAAACATCTGAAAATATATGCATGATTCCCCGAACGTAAGATGTTTCATAAGGTCTTCCAATTCAGTGTAAGAAAGCACTGAACGTGAGGTAATTATTTGTGGCTTGCTCAGCACCTGACTGTTCGATCCTGCAAAAGAGCAAGTTACGCCTTCTTTACATACAGAGCTCTAATAGTCTTTTCAACTCCTTGAAAAGAAAACCTTGTTAAAAAGTGCCCGGGATAAGAGAGATATATGCACTATACGAGACTCTAGGCTTGAGAACGTGTCGGGAATGGCCATACAATCACATCCATCGGCCAAATCGTTGCGGCCGCATGCACATAAATTCAGCCGGATCTTCAATTAAATTGTGAGATCATATGGAATAAGCAAAAATAGCGCATATGTGAATCAGGGGACCAGGAGGGGGATTCCTTTATGAAAGTGTAACGAGATGAACGATAAAACCTGACAGCGCTGATGGAGACCCTTGGCCCTGTTATGACATAAATGCACCATTACTATGTTTGGCACGATTAAAAGATCCATAACCACATCATCGCTTTGTTACTCCTTCCCCGTAAGACATGCAATGTGCTAAAAACTCGAAATAAGACAGGAAAAAGCTGAAGCGAGAACCAAAAAAAAGTCCAATCTTCTGCTTGAATATCAAGATAACGCCCTGCTTCCCTACAACGTGACCATCATCGGTGTTTGGCCATGTAAGAGCTCCTACATTTACAAGGACACATGCCAAGCCCACTTCATTACATGAGTTGTGTATAAATCGGTAGCTGTGTTATGCATGAGGATGATGATCTAGATGTTAGGACCGAAGAAAATTGTAATGATCACTTCGATTTGCAGCAATTAAGACGTTAATTGCCATGATGATTCACTGTGAAACAAAGCAAAGATAAAACTACCACGCATCGGCCGAAAGGAGATGGTGTAGAAGCGTCGAATGTGTTTGCAGTAAGTAAGACGAGCGATGAAAACGAAGAACAATGAGAGTGTTCATGCTTAAAAGTCGATTCGCCTCGCACGAGATCGAAAGCGAGAGAAGAGTAATTCGGTTGAGAGAAAAGAAAGCTTGACTAGGACAGGAATATGCCTCTATGGAGGAGATGAAGGTAGGGAAACGATGAGGAAAGCTCCTTCGGCTTTGCTGATCTTCCAGCGAGCTCTCCAGCAAGGCCTCTATGAGCGGTGAACCTTGTAGCGATGGTGATGACTCAATTCTCCCCGTCTTTCGTATTTCCTACTAGTCGTCTTCTCTCACTTGCTGAAGTCGTCTATCGATTTCAATTCTTGTTCCCTCACCATCACGTGTCCTGTCCAAGGAGACGCCATTCATTTCATTCATACATCTCATCCCCTCCATGTTTTCAATCATGTGAGAGCCTTCCTCCCCTACAGTTCTCAATCATGCCAGAGCCCTCTTCTTGAGTGCTGGTTTTTGATCCGCTGTCATATCCTTCATATTTGAACGTTATCTCTGATCAATAAATAGAGGAAGAACATCGAATGGCATCACCCATTCCTTGAGTTCTGCTTCTTTGATGGCTGCCATATCCTACACATATTTGAAGGTTATCTCAGATAAAAACATAGAGGAAAATCGAACATCGAATGGCATCACCCATTTCTTGAGTTCTGCTTTTTATATGGCTGCCATACCCTTCATATTTGAAGGTTATCTCAGATCAAAACATAGAGTGTGTGGATAATGGCAAACAAAAGATTGAAGGGCCACTAGCCATTGTGAACAAGCACCTACAAAATGGCATAGGCATTTGGATAGGAAAATCAAGTATAATGTGGCAATGCTGCCATAAGCCTTGCTTAAAATAGCTATTCCCTTATGCAAACTGTGCCCCAAGGTCCTAAAACATCTTAAAAGCTAGCTGAAGGGGTCTTCATGAAAGTGTGCATTTACCTGGTGAGCTACGACCTCAAAAGGAAAGTGTCTATCTCCCAAAACGAATATTGTTAGATACTTAGCAAGAGTTGATTGGCTCACCGAAGTCTTTGTCTCAACAATTATCACATTGTAAACCAATCCTTATCTCATAAATTTGGACATCTTAAGTGCTAAGGATGAAATAGATGGATACATTTTGAGGATGTTCGCCCTCTCTTGCATTTGCATTCCTAACATTGGTGCTCTCTAAAGTGTAGGATGGCGTGTTGGGAGGATAGACTTTGTAAAGAGATAACTTTTTGAGGTCCCCTCATCCATGTACTACGCGGAAAGAAGTGAAAACTTGTTAGCGAATCAAGTTGATAATAGGTGAAGTGTCAAAATGTATAACTTCAAGAGAAGCCAAAACAACTCTGTGTTTGTTATGTTCTTGAAGGGTTGATGGAGGGTATATCTGATTTGAGTGATGAAGGGCATATTTGATTGGACTCGAGGTAAAGGCTTCATGAAAAGCTCCCCTATGCGGGATGTAAAGTTCTCATGAATGTATACTACAATGAGCTAGTTTCACTTTCATTGATGTGATGTGTTCTTGAAGTACACCTCAATACGTTTAGTGTGTATACATTTTATAAGTGTGAAGTTCCCATAGAAAAGCATGATGAACTCCTATGTGAGCGAGAATCACATCACTTCCAAACGAATTAGAGAAAGTGTGCATGGAAATTGATAAGTGAAACAAAAGTATGACTCAAAGAAATACAAGAAGTGGAAGAAAAGTATTGATGAAGGAAAAGGCAAAATACATTGGGAGCTCATGTCACAATGGTAACTACAATATGGGGCCTTTAACATGAAGTGGTGAATTTTAGTTACATTGAGTCATGGCACATGCAACTTCACAACCCATGCAGTCCTTCAATTAAAGAGGAGCTAGATGATCAAGATATGAGAATGATACATGCCACAATAGGCAAGAATGTGAACCATGTATGTGACATCCTCAGTGCTTTACAAAGTGAAAACTCTTTAGAAGGTATTGTACCTTGATAAGTTGGAAATCTTCTACGAATGCAAGTAAGGTATAACTAGTTTTGGACAATTACAAAGAGAGAGCATGTAACATGTGAGTATTCTGAGTAGAGCTATGAGAATATGCCTTATCTTCATCCCCAAGTGACTTCCTTTTTCTTCTTCCTTTCTCTAAGGTCTTCAATAGCAACTTTATCATAGAAGAACATATTGAATTGTACTTAGGAAAGCTAATGTTATTTTGTTCCCTTCCCCTTTTCTTAGCTGAAGGTGAATTCATTTAATACATTGTCGTCTTGGTTTAATTCTATCATAATACCAATCTGAAAGTTCTCATAATACATTAAGCACTCCTCGAGTTGGAGGTGAAGAGTTGGAGATGAAGTTCTCATCTTTTAGGTGGAGTATGGAATCTAATAATATGACATATAAGCACCTTGATGGATAGGGGGTATTAAAGGGCTACATTCTTCTAAATTGTTGTGGCTTATTTGAGCTACCTAGGGAGGAGGTTTTCGAGTGAGATTAATGAGAGAAGTTGTGATATAATACATCATTGAAGTGAATGGAATGTTGTCACATGCTTGGGGAGTTTGAAGACATTATTTGAAATCTTTTAACTTCTATATCGAGTGCAATATTTCATTGACCCCATAAGGTTCATAGGAGATTCATGTCTCTAGCATGTGGTGGCCCTAATGGTCTAGTTCTTCACATTGGTAGCAGAGCATGTTGCAATTCCATGGAGACCTTGATGGGATTTTTCATCTTCTCCATGCCATAAGTTCGATTATCTAGAAAATTCCTTCCCAAGATGGTAATTAGGTATCAAGTACTTAATATAAAATTCACATTAAGTGTCAAAGTATATGTTGCTTTTTACAAAGAAAACAAAATTAGAAAATAAGCTAAGAAGCTACATTCCAAGAGTTATGTTTCTTGCCATAACAATGTCGAAGAATCCATGTGTCACTCTAGCACAATGGGAGTATTGTCATGGTGAATATCCACCTCATAAATGTCAATCTGTGGAGATGTGAGGATGATATGACGATCGAGAGCAATAAGGGTGCACAAGTGAGTGAGTGAGAAGCACGATGACATGCACATACATACACACACATGCACACAAGGTACTACAAGTGAAAGTTCTTCAAGAGAACTTATAAAGCTTCATATTTACTTCAATAAGTAAACCTATGTCTGAAACAAGCTTTCTCTATAGGCGACTTTTACATATGCAACTTTAACTACTTGGTTCTCTCAATCCACAACCCGTTAATCAAATGCTTTTAGACATAGATGGCTTACCTTCCAAATTAGATTTTGAGTCCTCATTTGTGTAAACATTCTACACTGAGATCTGATCAAATCTTTGATCAACGAGATTGTGCCTGTTTTAGAAGTAACTTAATACATTTACACGTACAAATGTTCCTACTCACAATTCTCTTAGTCTGTTTGCAATTAGACTCTCAAAACTTGACTATTGATGCATTAACTATGGACTTAGACACATACAAAATGATTTCTAAAATGATTAAGCACATAAGGACAAATGGAGAAAAGATCGACGTGCAATTCTCAAAAAACTTTTTCTATTCAACTAATCTTACATCTGATGGATAATTCTCATTCAACTTATGATCTACTCCTCTCTATATCATCTATACTTCATCTCTCATATATATCACGACTATATACAAGTCTATATATACATATGAGTGTGGATTCATCATTACTTCAAGTATTTGTGAAATATTTTCAAAGCTAATATAGATGTTGTAATAAAGTAAGTCTACGATCCAAGGGTCTGGCCGGTTCAGATAGATCTGAAATCGGACACCGTTTGGTCATCCGTGTGTATGACCAAAGATCTCGAGTTTAGACTTACTAGGAGGTCTTGTGCTCTTGTGAACAAGTGATCCACTTAGCTTAGTGGTTAAGTCTCAAGGATGTGAAGGAAGAGGTCTTGGGTTCAATCCTCATGGGAGACATGGGGAGAGTATTTTGCCCAAAGAGATCTAGAGCCTTCTAGAAGCATCCACTTGAGTTAACTCGAGTTAACTGGGACACTTGGCGCACATGTAGTTACATAGCTGACACATGGATGGTTAGTATCCACCTGCCCAAGGAGAGAGCTATATATAGAGGCATTTGGTTGGGAGGAGAGTCATCTCTCTAGCATGTGGTGGTGACACGAGGTTTTTTAGTCACCCTTTCTTGATCTAGTCCCCTTGCCCTTGCGCTTAAAGTTATTCTTCTGGGAATAACTACTTTCTTGCAGGACATCCAGACGTGAGTTATCCTCATAAATCTGGGCAACCTTAATCGCCTCTTCTAGGGATTTAGGTGCATGCCTTTTGACTTCATTTCGAATTCACTGGTTAAGTCCTCTGACAAAACCGCGAAGACGATGAAAGTCATCTAAGTTCTTTAATTTCAGAATAACATCTATGTATTCTGAAATATACACTGACAACGGTCTACCTTTCTGTTGAATTTTATCCCACGCCTCCCAATTACCTTCCTCCTCATTCTCGGGGAGAAACTCTTTCTTGAAAAGGCGGGAAAACTCAACCCAGGTAGTAGGTTTCTTGTGAGTCTCACAAACGCCTTAAGTCGGATGCCTATGTTGAACAATCTAAGTTTTGTACAAATTCAAAGTGAATTTATTTCAACTTTGAAAGGAAGCTGCAAAGAGGATCCAAGCTTTAGTCAAGCATGGAAAGCAGCTGAACAAGCTAAACAAAATGAAGCAAGTACTTCTGAGAGAAAGTTTAAACACTATTCTCTCCAAGATGAATATTTGCTTTATAAAGGTAAGGTTTGTGTCCCAAGTATAATGGACATACGAAATCAAGTACTTTTCGAATGCCATGATGCTCCAAGTGCAGGACATCCTGGTATTAACCGAACCTATGAGTTAGTGAAAAGACATTTTTATTGGCCTAGTTTGCATCGAGATGTGCAAAACTATGTATCTAAGTGCCATAAATGTCAAGTAAATAAGTTTGAACGACTTAAAGTAGGAGGATTGCTGCATCCTTTGGAAATTCCCAAAGGAAAGTGGGAAAGCATTTCCATGGATTTCATTTCTGGATTACCCCGCACTCAGAAGGGCTTTGATTCAGTCTGGGTTGTAGTTGATCGATTGACTAAACTTGCTCAGTTTATTCCAGTCAAGACTACTTATAAGACTCCAGAACTTGCAAAAATATTTGTAAATCAACTTTATAGACTCTATGGTCTTCCAGTAGACATAGTTTCTGATAGAGATGCTCGATTTACAAGTCATTTTTGGCGAGCAGTCTTTAGTAGACTTGAAACTAAACTAAGTTTTAGTACAGCTGAACATCCCCGGACGGATGGACAGACAGAGAAAGTCAATCAAATTTTGGAAGACATACTCAGAGCTTATGTTACTTCCAAACAGACTGACTGGGAAGATTATCTTCCTTTAGCTGAGTTTGCCTATAACAGTGCCAAGAATTCATCAACTGAATTTAGTCCATTCATGTTGATGTACGGTTTCCAGCCTAGGTCTCCTTATGCAGTGGGACTTCAAAATGAACGAGTTCAAGCAGCTCAAGAGTTCCTTCAAGACATGAACTTTAAACTTAAGTTAGCTAAAGAAAACTTAAAGAAAGCTCAAGATCGTGCAAAGGCTTATGCCGATCCAAAGCGAAGAGATGTTACTTTTCAGGTTGGCGATCAAGTTTATCTTCGTATTCCTGAAAGATCAGAAAAGTTCAAGACTGGTCAATGCGCCAAGTTGTCGCCTAGATATTGCAGTCCTTTTCCAATCACCAAGAAAGTTGGTTTGTGGGCTTATGAATTACAACTTCCAGATGATAGTTGGATTCATCCAGTGTTCCATGTTAGTCGACTTAGGAAAGAGTCTAACAGATTCAGATAATCTAGTTGGACAACAGGTCATACTTCCTATTCCAGTAAATAAAACAGTTCCTCATGAACCTGAAAGGATACTTCGCACCCGAGATAAACGTACAAGAAGCCACTTGTATGAAGAGTGCTTAGTAAAATGGAAGGATGGATCTGAAGAAAATTCAACATGGGAAAAAGTTTCCACAATCCAAAGACGTTTTCTAGCTTTCAAGTTTTAAGTTGGTCCCAAATAAAGAAGGTTTTCTACTTCCAAGTTTTAAGTAGATAAATCGATCATGTTCTTCAAGATCTAGAATATGATAAGGTTTTTTACTTTCAAGTTCTAAGTAAATAACCTGTTTGAATGAATGCATGTTCTTCAAGTTTTAGAACATGAGGCTCGGGGGTTGCCTACAGTATGTATAGCTCTAATTTTCGAGGACGAAAATATTTTCCAAGGGGGGAAGAATGTAATAAAGTAAGTTTGTGATCTAGGGATCCGATTGGTTCAGACAGATCTGAAATCGGACTCCGTTTGGTCATTCGTTTGCGTGGCCAAAGATCTCGAGTCTAGACTTACTAGTAGGTCATTTACTCTTGTAACCAAGTAATCCACTTAGCCTAATGGTTAAGACTCAAGGGTGTGAAGGAAGAGGTCTTGGGTTCAATCACGCTCGGGCACACAGTAGAAATGAACACTATCTTTTGCTCCTTCCTTCTTCAGCGCTGGCCTGCCACAATATGTGACGCCATCGTCAACGCTTTTGGGCTCTTTGGATAGGCGAGCGCGCTCCAATCGGGGGGACGGGGGTTCGATTCCCCTGTTGTTCACAGTAGAGTACTCAAAAGTTTTGGTACTCTTAGCTCCTAAGCTTCGCAATGAAGATGATTGCGGCACGCATCTCTAGACAGCCGAGAGCAGAATTCGAAAAAGAGATTATGCACGCCAAGAGTTCATGAGCAAGATGATGAAGATGAGAGCTATGGAGAATGCTCTGATACCAATGCAACAGTGTAACGACTGGAATTGCTCTTGAATGAATGACTCTCCTCCCAACCAAATGCCTCTATATATAACTCTCTCCAGGGGACTGCCTGCATGGGCAGGTGGATACTAACCATCCAAGTGTCAGCCATGTAACTACATGTGCACCAAGTGTCCCAGTTAGCCAGAGTTAACTCCAGTGGATGCTTCTAGAAGGTTCTAGAGCTCTTTGGGCAAAATACTCTTCCCATGTACCCCATGGGGATTGAACCCAAGACCTCTTCCTTCACACCCTTGAGTATTAACCATTAGGCTAAGTGGATTACTTGGTTACAAGAGTAAATGACCTACTAGTAAGTCTAGACTCGAGATCTTTGGCCACGTAAACGAATGACCAAACGGAGTCTGATTTCAGATCTGTCTGAACCAATCGGATCCCTAGATACCAATGCAACAGCGTAATGACTAGAATTGCTCTTGAATGAATGACTCTCCTCCCAACCAAATGCCTCTATATATAGCTCTCTCCAGGGGACTACCTGCATGGGTAGGTGGATACTAACCATCCAAGTGTCAGCCATGTAACTACATGTGCACCAAGTGTCCCAGTTAGCCAGAGTTAACTCCAGTGGATGCTTCTAGAAGGTTCTAGAGCTCTTTGGGCAAAATACTCTTCCCATGTACCCCATGGGGATTGAACCCAAGACCTCTTCCTTCACACCCTTGAGTCTTAACCATTAGGCTAAGTGGATTACTTGGTTACAAGAGTAAATGACCTACCAGTAAGTCTAGACTCGAGATCTTTGGCCACACAAACGAATGACCAAACGGAGTCCGATTTCAGATTTGTCTGAACCAATCGGATCCCTAGATCACAAACTTACTTTATTACATTCTTCCCCCCTTGGAGAATATTTTCGTCCTCGAAAATTAGAGCTATACATACTGTAGGCAACCCCCGAGCCTCATGTTCTAAAACTTGAAGAACATGCATTCATTCAAACAGGTTATTTACTTAGAACTTGAAAGTAAAAAACCTTATCATATTCTAGAACTTGAAGAACATGATCGGTTTATCTACTTAAAACTTGGAAGTAGAAAACCTTCTTTATTTGGGACCAACTTAAAACTTGAAAGCTAGAAAACGTCTTTGGATTGTGGAAACTTTTTCCCATGTTGAATTTTCTTCAGTTCCATCCTTCCATTTTACTAAGCACTCTTCATACAAGTGGCTTCTTGTACGTTTATCTCGGTGCGAAGCATCCTTTCAGGTTCATGAGGAACTGTTTTATTTACTGGAATAGGAAGTATGACCTGTTGTCCAACTAGATTATCTGAATCTGTTAGACTCTTCCTAAGTCGACTAACATGGAACACTGGATGAATCCAACTATCAGCTGGAAGTTGTAATTCATAAGCCCACAAACCAACTTTCTTGGTGATTGGAAAAGGACCGCAATATCTAGGCAACAACTTGGCGCATTGACCAGTCTTGAACTTTTCCGATCTTTCAGGAATACGAAGATAAACTTGATCGCCAACCTGAAAAGTAACATCTCTTCGCATTGGATCGGCATAAGCTTTTGCACGATCTTGAGCTTTCTTTAAGTTTTCTTTAGCTAACTTAAGTTTAAAGTTCATGTCTTGAAGGAACTCTTGAGTTGCTTGAACTCGTTCATTTTGAAGTCCCACTGCATAAGGAGACCTAGGCTAGAAACCGTACATCAACATGAATGGACTAAATTCAGTTGATGAATTCTTGGCACTGTTATAGGCAAACTCAGCTAAAGGAAGATAATCTTCCCAGTCAGTCTGTTTGGAAGTAACATAAGCTCTGAGTATGTCTTCCAAAATTTGATTGACTTTCTCTGTCTGTCCATCCGTCTGGGGATGTTCAGCTGTACTAAAACTTAGTTTAGTTTCAAGTCTACTAAAGACTGCTCGCCAAAAATGACTTGTAAATCGAGCATCTCTATCAGAAACTATGTCTACTGGAAGACCATAGAGTCTATAAAGTTGATTTACAAATATTTTTGCAAGTTCTGGAGTCTTATAAGTAGTCTTGACTGGAATAAACTGAGCAAGTTTAGTCAATCGATCAACTACAACCCAGACTGAATCAAAGCCCTTCTGAGTGCGGGGTAATCCAGAAATGCAATCCATGGAAATGCTTTCCCACTTTCCTTTGGGAATTTCCAAATGATGCAGCAATCCTCCTACTTTAAGTCGTTCAAACTTATTTACTTGACATTTATGGCACTTAGATACATAGTTTTGCACATCTCGATGCAAACTAGGCCAATAAAAATGTCTTTTCACTAACTTATAGGTTCGGTTAATACCAGGAGGTCCTGCACTTGGAGCATCATTGTAATAAAGTAAGTCTATGATCTAGGGATCCGATGGCTTCAGACAGATCTGAAATCGGATACCGTTTGGTCACTCGTCTGTAGGACCAAAGATCTCAAGAGTAGACTCAAGCATAAGTCATGTGCTCTCATATTCAAGTAATCTACTTAGCCTAGTGGTTAAGTCTCATGGTTGTGAAGGAAGAGGTCTTGGGTTCAACTCCCATGGGGAGCATGGGAAGAGAGTTTTGCCCAAAGAGCTCTAGAGCCTTCTAACTCAAGTTAACGTGAGTTAACTTGAGTCCAGTGGACTTAACTCAAGAGGTGAGTACAACAACCACTAGTGGACTCTAGTGGAAGGTACTAAAGTAGTGGTCGAGATCACTCCAGCCACTAATAGACTCTAGTGGTGGATATGAAAGGAGTGGAGGAGATTGCACATGCACTTGTGGACTCTAGTTACATTTGTGGTCCTCATTAGTTCAAGCAGCTATATATACAGGCATAAGGTTGGGAGGAGAGTCATTCATTCATGAGCATTTGCAGTCGTTATGCTGTTGCATTGGTATTAGAGCTTTCACTCCATAGTTTTCTTCTTCATCTTCTTGCTCGTGACTTTTGGCGTGCGAATTCTGCTCCCGCCCGCATTGAGATGCGTGTCGCCATCATTCTTATGCTTTAGCTTAGAGCAAAAGAGTACTAAAAAGAAGTAATCGCTCCTGTGTTTGGCAGGGGATTCGAACCTCCGCCCCCCCAACTAGAAGACACTCGCATATCCATAACGTCAACGGGCGTTCACGCTCAGAAGTGTGCAGAGATTCATCTTGTTTTCAAACCCAGCGTTGCAGAAGATCTCCGAAAGGAACAAAACAAAAAGTAGCTTTCTCTGCCCGCTGCGCCTACTAGGGATCGAACCCAGACGGGCTCCTTGGAAGCATTCTCACGTAGCCACATCGTCCACGAGTGTTCCTTGCCTGTGAGTATAGAGCAAAGTCTGCTAAACCAGTAAACAGAGCTGAAGTGCAAGCCAAACTCTCATCCATCCAAGGAGCCAAATCAGTTGTTGCAGGCCGAACCCGAGAAGTATTCTACTTTTAGCCAAAGAAACAACCAAGGAGAATCAAAGATTGACCAAAGCTTGAAGGAAGAGGAGCCGTGGAGTGAAGATCTGGAGGCCTATCTTCGTCATAATTCTAGCACTCTCGGCTAGAATCAAGTCGACCTCAACGGACCAAATCATCAGGGACTATTTCTTGTGATATTCTTGCATAGCTCTTTTGATTTTGTTGCACACACCACTTGCGTTAGGAATACTTAGTAAGTTTAATAACGCTTTGTGTGCGATGGAGGGGACTTCTAGCCACGTCTCGCTTACGAGTACTACTAGTACGTCAATGTTTGTTTCTATTCCTATTTTAGTAACATCCTCATTCATGCCTAGACCACCAATAGCTGCACGTGCATTGCATCCATCTGCACCTATGGTTTCAAATACAAGTCATGCGTCTGATGCATTTAATAGAGAAGCGACGATTGTAGCATTAGACGTTGAGGATTCTGCGAGAAAAGGGGAAACAATCACTACTCTAAACGAGAGGAAAGATATGGAGAGTAGGATGTTGCTAGTTGAGCAAAAGCTTGGACGGTTGTCCAGTATTCCGGATGAGGTTGCAGTCCTCCGTCAATCTGTTGATGGAATCCAGGATCACCTTAAGGCCATTCTGAACTTACTTCAGACGCCTAGGGATATCAGAAAGACTATTTTAGGTAGTCACACAGATACGATCGCAACTTCACCAATGTCTGTTAGGATGGAAAAGGATAAGGGATTATCCTCTCCCCAAATAGATATGTTTCCGCTAGCGGGAAGTATGAGCCGTCTTAGCCTACTGTCTTCTACTCCCTTGTGTGTTGCTTCGGTAGGGATGTTAGAAAGCCATAACCGCCCCGTGGATCTTTCCTTGGGAAAAGAGATCCGTCCTCCTTATTTCTTTGGAGAGGATAAGGATAGGAATAAGGATGCGGTTTCGACTTTCTTAGAGAAATGGCAAGATGTCCATGAACTCAAACATACCCCCGATCATGTGAGGGTAGTAGAAGCCAGTTTATCGCTAGGACCGAAAGCTTATACATGGTGGATGAGTCTCTCTGAGACTCATAAGAAACCTACCACTTGGAATGAATTTTCCCACCTTTTCAAGAAAGAGTTTCTCCCCGAGAATGAGGAGGAACGCAATTGGGAAGCTTGGGATAAAATTCAGCAGAAGGGTAGACCGCTATTAGTGTATATTTCAGAATACAGAGATGTAATTCTGAAGTTAAAGAATTTAGATGACTTCCATCGACTTCGCGGTTTTGTCAGAGGACTTAACCAGTGAATTCGTAATGAAGTTAAGAGGCATGCGCCTAAATCCCTTGAAGAGGCGATTAAGGTCGCACAGATTTATGAGGACAATTCACGTTTGGATGTCCCGCAGGAAAGCAGTTATTCCCAGAAGAATAACTTTAAGTGTAAGGGCAAAGGGACTAGATCTAATGAAAGAGTGTCTAAAAAACCTCGTGTTTTTAGACACATCCTTTCTCCAGAAGATCATGATAAAGCGCAAAAAGAAAAATTGTGCTTTAAATGTCTCAAGCCTGGACATCGAAGCCGTGCCTGTCCAGTCGGAAGAGAAAGTAAGGGAAAGGGTAAGCAGCAAATCAATCTGATTCACTCTTTGAACTTGGATGCAAGTTCAAGTGCAAAGAAGGTTCAGATTATGCATTGCGACAGTACCCATTCATGCCAAATTTCCAAAAACATGTGGCAACCTCAAGAGTTTGGTCCACATGATTTGGTCAAGTTGCATGGATCAGTAAAAGGGCACACCATCCGGATAATGGTGGATGACTCTGCTACGCATAATTTTATCAATTATGCGTTAGTAAAAAAACTGGCTCTTCCTCAGGAACCATCTCCTCATAAATACATTGTCTCCATGATGCACGGTCAAGACACCCGTGTTTGGGACACAATGATATGTAATTTGGAACTAGAAATCCAAGGATTTAAAGACACCTTGGACTTCCAAATAATGAACATGGATCGGGTAGATCTTGTTTTAGGGAGATAGTGGCTATGGAGTCTAGGACCTTCATTGACCAGGTGTTATTTTACAAATACTTTGGAATTCCAGCCTGACGGTGTAGTGTATAAAATCAAGGGTGAGCATGATGTTCCAAGTATCCCTTTGATTTCATACACTGAACTTCATAAACTTGTCAATAAAGAAGCCAGGACTCAAGCTTTTCTTGTCCTTGGCACCGATGTAATAGATTCTGATAATAGAAATCAAGTTTCTTATGTCTCGTCCTTTATTCCTCGAGAAGTTCATGTTAAATTTAACAATTTAATGAAGGAATTTAAAGATGTGTTCCCTAAGGAACTCCCCTACGGCTTGCCACCCTCTCGTGGAAACATCGATCACAGTATAGATCTGTTTCTGGGTACCAAGCCAAAATCTCAAAACCCATACCGCCTCCCCTATGTCCAGAATCAAGAAGTAGAAAATCAAATCCAAGAGTATTTGGATAAAGGATTTATCCGCCCAAGCCAGTCTCCATGGGCAGCACCCATCCTTCTAGTGAAAAAGAAAGATGGAACTATGAGGCTGTGCGTAGATTATAGGGCGTTAAACAATCTTACGATAAAGAACAAGTATCCCATGCCACTAGTTGAAGATCTTTTCGATAGTTTAAAGGGGGCTACAGTCTTTTCTAAGATTGATTTACGCCAAGGTTATCATCAGATCAGGATCAAAGATGATGATATTCCTAAAACAGCCTTTCGAACAAAGTTTGGTCACTACGAGTTTTTAGTGATGTCGTTTGGGTTGACAAATGCACCCGCAACATTTATGACTTTGATGAATCAAGTGCTTAAGCCGTATTTGGGAAAATTTGTTGTAGATTTTCTCGATGATATTCTGATCTACAGTAAAGATCATGAAAATCACTTAGAGCACTTGGAAAAAGTTTTTCAACTTCTTCGTGATAATAACCTTTACGGTAAAGAGTCAAAATGTGAATTCTTTACCCCAGAAGTAAAGTATTTAGGTCATATTATTTCCGCGGAAGGAATCAAAGTTGACCCTGAAAAGGTCCAAGCGATTCTTGAATGGCCTGAGCCCAAGACGGTTCGAGAACTACAAAGTTTTCTCGGATTGGCAGGATATTATCGGAAGTTTGTGGCTGGATATGCCAAGATTGCAGTACCTTTGACGGATCAACTCAAAGGGAAGCATCAAAAGTTAAATTGGAAAGAAGATCAAGCAAAGAGTTTTCAAGATCTTAAACTTGCTTTAGCATCGGCCCCGGTTCTACAGATTATAGATCCGAACAAGCCTTTCCAATTAGAGACAGATGCAAGTTCATCTGCAGTAGGAGCAGTACTAAGCCAAGATGGTCGACCGATAGCTTTCGAGAGTAGAAAGCTAAGTCCTGCTCAGCAAAATTACTCTACCTATGAGCGAGAGATGTTCGCTATTATTAATGCTCTAAAGAAATGGCGCCATTATCTATATGGATCAAAGCTGACCATAGTTTTTGATCAAGAGAGCATAAAGTGGTTTGCAAACCAACCTGATCTAAGAGGTAGAAAAGCGAGGTGGGCCGAGCAGTTGCAAGAGTTCGATTATGAACTCAGGTATAGAAAAGGAAAGTTCAACGTAGTGGCAGACGCCTTAAGTCGGATGCCTATGCTGAACAATATAAGTTTTGTACAAATTCAAAGTGAATTTATTTCAACTTTGAAAGGAAGTTGCAAAGAGGATCCAAGCTTCAGTCAAGCATGGAAAGCAGCTGAACAAGATAAACAAAATGAAGTAAGTACTTCTGAAAGAAAGTTTAAACACTATTCTCTCCAATATGAATATTTGCTTTATAAAGGTAAGGTTTGTGTCCCAAGTATAATGGACATACGAAATCAAGTACTTTTCGAATGCCATGATGCTCCAAGTGCAGGACATCCTGGTATTAACCGAACCTATGAGTTTGTGAAAAGACATTTTTATTGGCCTAGTTTGCATCGAGATGTGCAAAACTATGTATCTAAGTGCCATAAATGTCAAGTAAATAAGTTTGAACGACTTAAAGTTGGAGGATTGCTGCATCCTTTGGAAATTCCCAAAGGAAAGTGGGAAAGCATTTCCATGGATTTCATTTCTGGATTACCCCGCACTCAGAAGGGCTTTGATTCAGTCTGGGTTGTAGTTGATCGATTGACTAAACTTGCTCAGTTTATACCAGTCAAGACTACTTATAAGACTCCAGAACTTGCAAAAATATTTGTAAATCAACTTTATAGACTCTATGGTCTTCCAGTAGACATAGTTTCTGATAGAGATGCTCGATTTACAAGTCATTTTTGGCGAGCAGTCTTTAGTAGACTTGAAACTAAACTAAGTTTAAGTACAGCTGAACATCCCCAGACGGATGGACAGACAGAGAAAGTCAATCAGATTTTGGAAGACATACTCAGAGCTTATGTTACTTCCAAACAGACTGACTGGGAAGATTATCTTCCATTAGCTGAGTTTGCCTATAACAGTGCCAAGAATTCATCAACTGAATTTAGTCCATTCATGTTGATGTATGGTTTCCAGCCTAGGTCTCCTTATGCAGTAGGACTACAAAATGAACGAGTTCAAGCAGCTCAAGAGTTCCTTCAAGACATGAACTTTAAGCTCAAGTTAGCTAAAGAAAACCTAAAGAAAGCTCAAGATCGTGCAAAGGCTTATGCCGATCCGAAGCGAAGAAATGTTACTTTTCAAGTTGGCGATCAAGTTTATCTTCGTATTCCTGAAAGATCGGAAAAGTTCAAGACTGGTCAATGCGCCAAGTTGTCGCCTAGATATTGCGGTCCTTTTCCAATCACCAAGAAAGATGGTTTGTGGGCTTATGAACTACAACTTCCAGACGATAGTTGGATTCATCCAGTGTTCCATGTTAGTCGGCTTAGGAAGAGTCTAACAGATTCAGATAATCTAGTTGGACAACAGGTTATACTTCCTATTCCCGTAAATGAAACAGTTCCTCATGAACCTGAAAGGATACTTCGCACCCGAGATAAACGTACAAGAAGCCACTTGTATGAAGAGTGCTTAGTAAAATGGAAGGATGGAACTGAAGAAAATTAAACATGGGAAAAAGTTTCCACAATCCAACGACGTTTTCCAGTTTTCAAGTTTTAAGTTGGTCCCAAATAAAGAAGGTTTTTTATTTTCAAGTTTCTAAGTAAATAACCTAATTGAATGAATGCATGTTCTTCAAGTTTTAGAACATGAGGCTCGGGGGTTGCCTACAGTTATATATATAGCTTTATTTTCGAGGACGAAAATCTTTCCCAAGGGGGGAAGAATGTAATAAAGTAAGTCTATGATCTAGGGATCCGATGGCTTCAGACAGATCTGAAATCGGATACCGTTTGGTCACTCGTCTGTAGGACCAAAGATCTCAAGAGTAGACTCAAGCATAAGTCATGTGCTCTCATATTCAAGTAATCTACTTAGCCTAGTGGTTAAGTCTCATGGTTGTGAAGGAAGAGGTCTTGGGTTCAACTCCCATGGGGAGCATGGGAAGAGAGTTTTGCCCAAAGAGCTCTAGAGCCTTCTAACTCAAATTAACGTGAGTTAACTTGAGTCCAGTGGACTTAACTCAAGAGGTGAGTACAACAACCACTAGTGGACTCTAGTGGAAGGTACTAAAGTAGTGGTCAAGATCACTCCAGCCACTAATAGACTCTAGTGGTGGATATGAAAGGAGTGGAGGAGATTGCACATGCACTTGTGGACTCTAGTTACATTTGTGGTCCTCATTAGTTCAAGCAGCTATATATACAGGCATAAGGTTGGGAGGAGAGTCATTCATTCATGAGCATTTGCAGTCGTTACGCTGTTGCAATCATGGCATTCGAAAAGTACTTGATTTCGTATGTCCATTATACTTGGGACACAAACCTTACCTTTATAAAGCAAATATTCATCTTGGAGAGAATAGTGTTTAAACTTTCTCTCAGAAGTACTTGCTTCATTTTGTTTAGCTTGTTCAACTGCTTTCCATGCTTGACTAAAGCTTGGATCCTCTTTGCAGCTTCCTTTCAAAGTTGAAATAAATTCACTTTGAATTTGTACAAAACTTAGATTGTTCAACATAGGCATCCGACTTAAGGCGTCTGCCACTGCATTGAACTTTCCTTTTCTGTACCTGAGCTCATAATCGAACTCTTGCAACTGTTCGGCCCATCTAGCTTTTCTACCTCTAAGATCAGGTTGGTTTGCAAACCACTTAATGCTCTCTTGATCAAAGACTATGGTCAACTTTGATCCGTACAAGTAATGGCGCCATTTCTTTAGAGCATTTATAATAGCGAACATCTCTCGCTCATAGGTAGAGTAGTTTTGCTGAGCAGGACTTAGCTTTCTACTCTCGAAAGCTATTGGTCGACCATCTTGGCTTAGTACTGCTCCTACTGCAGATGAACTTGCATCTGTCTCTAATTGGAAAGGCTTGTTCGAATCTATGATCTGTAGAACCGGGGTCGATGCTAAAGCAAGTTTAAGTTCTTGAAAACTCTTTGCTTGCTCTTCTTTCCAATTTATCTTCTGATGCTTCCCTTTGAGTTGATCCGTCAAAGGTATTGCAATCTTGGCATATCCAGCCACAAACTTCCGATAATATCCTGCCAATCCGAGAAAACTTTGTAGTTCTCAAACCGTCTTGGGCTCAGGCCATTCAAGAATCGCTTGGACCTTTTCAGGGTCAACTTTGATTCCTTCCACGGAAATAATATGGCCTAAATACTTTACTTCTGGGGTAAAGAATTCACATTTTGACTCTTTACCGTAATGTTTATTATCGCGAAGAAGTTGAAAAAATTTTTTCAAGTGCTCTAAGTGACTTTCATGATCTTTACTGTAGATCAGAATATCATCGAGAAAATCTACAACAAATTTTCCCAAATACGGCTTAAGCACTTGATTCATCAAAGTCATAAATGTTGCGGGTGCGTTTGTCAACCTGAACGGCATCACTAAAAACTCGTAGTGACCAAACTTTGTTCGAAAAGCTGTCTTGGGAATATCATCATCTTTGATTCTGATCTGATGATAACCTTGGCATAAATCAATCTTAGAAAAGACTGTAGCCCCTTTTAAACTATCGAAAAGATCTTCGACTAGTGGCATGGGATACTTGTTCTTTATCGTAAGATTGTTTAACACCCTATAATCTACGCACAGCCTCATAGTTCCATCTTTCTTTTTCACTAGAAGGATGGGTGCTGCCCATGGAGACTGGCTTGGGCAGATAAATCCTTTATCCAAATACTCTTGAATATGATTTTCTACTTCTTGATTCTGGACATAGGGGAGGCGGTATGGGTTTTGAGATTTTGGCTTGGTACCCGAAAACAGATCTATACTGTGATCGATGTTTCCACGAGAGGGTGGCAAGCCGTAGGAGAGTTCCTTAGGGAACACATCTTTGGAAATTAAGCTATTTCCTAAAAATAAACTAATGAAAGAGTCCAATTAACTATTTCATTAGTTAAATGAGAATGTCTTTTGGATAAGCAAAGCCTTAAGTCTTGGTCTTATCCAAAAGTCTAGATTTCTTTTTGAAGATCTTTCTAGTAAAGGAGAAGATTCCAAGATGAATCATTGGACTGGAAAGCAAAAGATTCCAAGATGAATCATTAGCTTAGTATTACTTGATTCCTAGGTAGGAATCAAAAAATTCTTGAAAGAAAAATCTCCCCAGATGTGAGACTAGCATCTTTCAAAGAGAGGTTTTATAGTAAGTAGTTCCCTAGCAATTCCAAACCTCAAGTATTGGTATTTAAGTCCAAATAGTGATATAACCTAGAGGTATATCAAAGATTCTTAGCTTTGGAATCTGAGAGGCATCAGTGTATGCTTGGACTTAAGTTAGCAAAAGATCTCTAAAAATCCTGCAGGTAAGCCAAAAAGCTTGGAAAAGCTCAAGAGATCTTAATGATAAAGATAAAGTCTTTATTATTATCGTAAGATCAAAAAGACTTGATCCAAGATAATTGCGATTGGAACTATTTTGCTCAAGTGTTGGCTATCAAATTAGTAAACTGTTCCAAGCTTGAACAGAGTAAATATTCCAAGTATGTAGTCTGCAACCGTGTCAACGGTAATTAAGTCTGTGGAAGGTAAAACATAATTTTTACCTATCCTTAAAGGGATTCTGGTTCAAATCAAGAGAGCATAAGCGGATGCTTCAGACTTAGGCAGTAGAGAGATTCCTATATAAAGTCCCCGGGGTAGGTACCTAAAAGCATTAGTAGAAAGGAATCTAATGACAAGAAGTCAAAAGCTCTTGTCACTACAAAATTGGTCAAGAATAACCAATTGAACTTGAATTTGAGAAATTCAAGAACTTGGAATTCTGATTGGTTTTCATTTAAAAACCCTAGCAAAAAGGATTGGAGATATTCTATTAAGGGTTTTCAAGTTCCCAAGGTTAAGCACAAGATTGTGAAACGATCATGTAAAGGGATTAAAACCTAGAATATCAAGATAGAGATAGTACTTGAAATTGCTAAATTCTTGTCAAGAATTAAATCTAGAAGGTTCTCTATCTAGAGATGTTGTAGACTTTAGGATAAAATTCACTCACATGTCAATGTGAGTATAAAATAGGATGGTATGGGACACCAAATTTTATACTCAAATTGATGTAGGAAAGATGGTATGGGACATCGGACCGTAAGATGATGATTATCTTTTAGTCCTTGTTTGGATCTTGAAGTTAGGTTTGATCTTCAAGGGAATTAAAACTTCAAAGAAGAAGTTTTAATTCAAGAAGGATCTCAAGATACTTCCAGATAACTTCAAGATCAAGGAAACTAAAGATATCTTCTTAGAACACTTCAAGCTTAAGTGTTAATGATCAGAAATATTTGATAAATTTCTGAAAGAAGTTGGACTTTGATTTTGAGTTGATTTTTTTAACTAAAGCTTTAATTGACTAAGTCAAGCATCAAGTTCCTAGTGAAACTTGGTAAATTCACTCTTTTGACTCAAAGAAATGCACAAGAAATGCATTCATGATTGGGAGTCAAAAAGTCTGAATGTGACCTGAACTTAGTCTCAAGTGAAGCATTATTTGAATACCAAACTCATCGACAAAAGCTCAGTGGGTCGACACACTGATGTTGGTTACCACAATAGTATCTTGTGGTTGGATGATGTTTTTGATTTTCTTTGAATCTTTTTGAGAATCCAGCTTACTTCTCTTAAAGATAGAAAAAATGTTTCAATATCCTGTTGAAATAGATCTTTGAAAAGTTGAAGTCCTGAGTCATCTAGTCTTTGACTCATAGCAAATTTACGTATCTTCAAAGAATGAATTGGTTGTACAGAGTTTTAGTTATTTGTTTCCGCTTTCCAAAACTTTTGGATTTGACTCAGATATGGTATCTGACTCTCTTCATAAAAGTCAAGGGTTAGCTGGATAGAACATGATAACTAAATTAAAACATCCTAGATGGATGTTCTGTACAAGAACCTTTTCAAACATTGAAAGATGATAAGTTCAAGATTGACTTATTCATTTAAGTTTTGCGTCAAGTTATAGCATAAATGATTTCTTAGAGTCCAGTATACTCTAGAATAAAGAAGTCAGGAATTGTTCATCAGATTGACAATTCCCAAGACCTTTCAGTTAAAGTCTTTGAGAAAAATGTCCTAAGTTGGACAATTTTCATTTTGAATTTGAATTGGTAAAGTTAGTATGGTTGACTCCACCAAAATGGTAAACTTTCTCCTACAATTTACAAAGGATTTTTAAACTCATTAGGACAAAGTAGTCCTCTATTTGGGTGAAAAAATCAAGTAACTGTTGGATCAAAGTAAACCATCATACAAACATCTAAGTTAGATGTTTGGGACAACCAAACTTCAAGTTCTCTAAAACAAATTCAGGTGAATCAAGAATTCTCAAATTCTTGTAAGGGATAAGAATCCCACCTTCATTACTAAGTTCATGCATCAGTTATGCCTAGAAATGGACTAGTAATTTGAATCCACCTAGTTCACATGTTTGTGCCTAGATCGCACATCCGAAAAATTGTGAATTAGTCAGGGATGTGTTTAGATCCACCCTCACTATTCTTCACTAGTTTGTACTTTGTCCCGTTCATCAAAGTGCACAACCAGACAGTATTTAGAATCATTTGGGCAGGGACGCCACCACAGAGATGAGACATGTTCTTCAATTTTTAGAACATGACCATGTTCTTCCAGTTTTAGAACATGACCATGTTCTTCTAGTTTTAGAACATGAGGCTCGGGGGTTGCCTACAGTATGTATATAGCTCTATTTTCGAGGATGAAAATATTTTCCAAGGGGGGAAGAATGTAATAAAGTAAGTCTACGATCCAAGGGTCTGGCCGGTTCAGATAGATCTGAAATCGGACACCGTTTGGTCATCCGTGTGTATGACCAAAGATCTCGAGTTTAGACTTACTAGGAGGTCTTGTGCTCTTGTGAACAAGTGATCCACTTAGCTTAGTGGTTAAGTCTCAAGGATGTGAAGGAAGAGGTCTTGGGTTCAATCCTCATGGGAGACATGGGGAGAGTATTTTGCCCAAAGAGATCTAGAGCTTTCTAGAAGCATCCACTTGAGTTAACTCGAGTTAACTGGGACACTTGGCGCACATGTAGTTACATGGCTGACACATGGATGGTTAGTATCCACCAGCCCAAGAAGGCAGTCCCTTGAAGAGAGCTATATATAGAGGCATTTTGTTGGGAGGAGAGTCATCTCTCTAGCATGTGGTGGTCGTAATCCTTGTTCTCTTGCACATGTGTATATAGACTATCTCTTTTTGAACCTCTACTTCACTTCATGCTCTTAGGCTTCAATCTTTTCTTCAAGTCTTCATTCCTAAGCTTCATATAATCATCAATTGTTGATTTTCTTGCTCCAATAGCTCCCCCTCAATCATCAATTGTCATTACCTGCATCTTCTTTATCCTTGCCATATCTTTGAACCTCTGCAACTTGGGTCCATCCAAACTCTTTGTCAACATATCTGCAAGTTGATCCTTTGTAGGAGTATGCATGATTTCTATTTCTTTACCAACAACCTTCTCTCTCAAAAAATGATATTGGATCTCAATATGTTTGTTCTTGGCATGAAACACAGGGTTAGCTGCCAAATACAAAGAACTCATGTTATCTCCACAAATGATAGGAGTAGTGTGAATGATATCAAAACTCTTCATGAGAGTTTTTAGCCATATGACTTCCTTTGCAACTTCTACCATACCTTTATACTCTGATTTTGTAGATGACAAAGCAATTGTATGTTGCTTCTTAGAACACCATGAAATTAATTTATCTCCCACATAGCACAAATACCCATGTGTTGATCTTTTATCATCAAAGTTGCCTGCCCAATCTACATCACTATATATCTTGATCCTTGTATCTGAAGTAAACCCATAATACAAACCTCCTTTAAGTGTGCCCTTGATATACCTAAGCACCCTTTGCCCTGCAATCCAATGTTTCTTTCTAGGACAATGCATGAATTGAGATAGAATTCCAATTGCATATGACAAATTAGGCCTTGTTAATGTAGCATAAATCAAGCTACCCACCAAACTCTGATAAAGCTTCATGTCTTTGAATTCTTCTCCTCCATATATACTCAATTTGTGATTCACTTCCATTGGAGTTGGTGCTATCCTGCAATCTTCCATTTTAAACTTGATTAGCAAATTCTTCAAATACCTTTCTTGAGTCACATATACTCCATGTTGAGTATATGAGATCTCCATTCCCAAGAAATATGAAAAATCTCCCAACTCACTGATCTTGGATACTTTTTCCATCTGCTTCTTAAGCATTTGTATGCCTTTCTCATCTATACCTGTAAGTATTATGTCATCAACATAAATACAAACATAGATAAACCCATCTTCACTTGCTTTAACTAGCAAGCTACTATCTACCTTTGATGCTTGGAAACCAAGTTCCTTTAAGAACTTTACAAGCCTGTTAATTCCATGCCCTTGGGTCCTGCTTCAAGCCATACAAAGATCTCTTGATCTTAGACACATAATCTGGATAAATTGATCTTTAAAACCATCTAGTTGTTCCATGTAGACCATCTGAAATATAACCATTTAAAAATGCATTCTTCACATCTAATTGAGATAATTTCCAACCATTACAAGCAGCAATAGCTATGAGAGTCCTTATGGTTGACATCTTTGCAACAAGACTATATGTTTCATCATAGTCCACACCATAAGTTTGTGCATATCCTTTTACAACAAGTCTAGCTTTGTACCTAGACACACTTCCATCTGCAAATCTTTTTGTTTTTTAAACCCACTTAGATCCAATTACCTTCTGATTAATTGGTTTATGTACCAATTCCCAATTCTCATTCTCAATGAGTGCATCATACTCTTCCTTCATAGATTTTTCCCAATCCTCCTTTCCTTTGGCTTCATCATATGTGGATGGGTCATCTGCTTTCACTATATAAGCATAATCTTTAGTTGTCAAGAATGAAGTATCATAGCTATACCTTATGGGTTGCCTTTTGTTCCTTGATGATCTTCTGAGTTCTCCACTTCTTGAAGTTTCTGGTTCAACATAATTCGGATCAAACCTTGGCATTTCTTCATCTTCAACTAGTACTTCACTATTCTCTTCTTCCTCAGAAATTTGAGCCTTTGATTTACCTTTCTTCTGATTCAATGTTTCTTCAAGACCTGCATAAGCACTATATGTACCTGAATACCAAGTACCTTGCTCATCAAATGTGACATCCTTTGATACAAGGAATTTCTTTGTAGATGGACTCCACAACATGTATCCCATTTGTTTATCATCATAACCAATAAACACATATTTTTCAGCTTTTGGTTCTAACTTATGCCTTAATTTAGAAAGAACATAAGCATAGGCTAAGCAACCAGATACTTTGGAATGATCTAATGTAGGTCTCTTACCCCACCAAGCTTCATATGGTGTCATACCCTGCAAATATTTACATGGTAGCCTATTAACCAAGTATGTGGTTGTATTTATAGCCTTAGCCCACAAATAATTAGGTCAATTCTTCTCTTTCATCATTGATCTTGCAAACTCAATAAGAGTTCTATTTCTCCTTTTTGCTACACCATTTTGTTGAGGAGAGTACTTGCAAGTAACTTCTCTCTTTATACCTACATAACACAAATAATCATTGAATTCATTTGAAAAATACTCTCCCCCTCCATCTGATCTCAATCTCTTCAATTTTTGTCATGTAACTCTTTCTGCCTACACATGATAATTTTAAACGTACTAAAAACTTCCGACTTATCTTTAATCACATAAATAGTGATCCACCTAGTAGCATCATCAACATAAATGACATAGTATCTTGAACCATTTATGCTAAAGTCCTTTGAAGGACCCCACACATCTGTATGTACCAATTAAAGTCTGTCTGAATACATGAAACCATATTTGTTATATGATTGCTTATGAGCCTTACCTAATTGACATGCTTCACATCTGTATGTCATGTGTTGACCTGCAACATTAGGTGATCCAAGTACTGAACCATTATTAATCATCTCTTTGATACCTCTTTCATTGAAGTGTCCAAACCTTTTGTGCCAAAGATCCAACTCAGAAATCTTTTGCTCTCCATACGTGAACAAGGCATGTCCAACATTACCTTGTACCTTCAATGTGAAGAGCCTCCCTTCTTTCTTTCCTGTAACAATTTTCTTATACCCTTGGCTAGGGTCTTCAACATAAACTCCATCATTAGTGAACCTCATCTCATATCCTTTTTCCACAATTTGTTCTACATTAATCAAATTCTTTGGAATTGTAGGAACATACAAAACCTTACTCAAAAGAGTACTTCGATCTTTGGTCTTTACTGATCCAATAGAATTCACCTTGTGCTTTGTATTATCACTTGTTTGAACTGTATGATTAATCATTTTATTCTCCAAATTAGTCATTAAAGCAATGTTACCACTCAGATGATTGTTGGATCCTGAATCAATGTAAAACACCCTTTGGTCTTCACTTGTAACTTCACATGTTGCATTCATGATTAAGGTTGATTCCTCCTTCTGATCTGATGCATAATTGTAGTAGGTATTGTTGTAGGGCTGACCTAGAAAGTTTCTTCCACCATTTCTTCCAAAGAAGCCTCTACTACATCTACCTCTGAAACTTCCTCTCTGATTCCTTCCACCTCTGCCTCTTTGATTATAACTCTGATTAAAGCTACTAACACTTTGATTGTTATGCGAACATTCATGAGTGAGATGATTAGTCTTATCCAACAAGCTTTGACATTATCCTTGTTGTTTCTGCCTCTTCCTCTACTTTTGCCACTTCCTCTTCCTCTTAGGAAGTTTGCTTGGCTTGGAGTACCTTCATCTTCAACTGATTGTTGCTTTCCTTTGATAGCTTTCATCTTATCCTTAGAATACATTGCATGATCTACACTGTTATCAACATCTCCTTTGATATCATTCTCAAAGGTTAGCATATGTCCTAACAATTGATTCAAATCAGGAGTGAAATGATCTAATGAAAGTTTAGTTGACAAGATGAAAGGCTTCCACTTCTCATCTCCTCTTAGACCTGTGAGAATTTGTCTTACCAATTTATCTTCTTCAATGTCTTCATCAACTGCACCTAAAGAATCAACAATGTCTTTCATCTTTGTCACATAATCAGATATTGATTGTGAGGCCTTCTTCTTGAATGTGGTAAACTCTGCCCATAGTGATGCTTTCCTTGACTTTGTTGTATTCTGAAAATGCTCCTCCAAAGCATTCCATATATCACTTGCACTTTCAAGTTCTCTAATGTGAGGAAGCAAATAATCATTCACTGCCATATAGATAATGCTCCTTGTTTGAGCATCCTTCTTCATCCAAACCTTTAAGTCTGCAAGCTCCTCCCTAGTAGGAACACTAGGATCTTTGAATTCTGGCTTTTCTTCTTCTCTTGTAATATATCCTATCAAATCTTTGCTCATAAGATGAGCTTCCATCCTCATAGACCAAGCTGGATAGTTCTCTCTGTCCAACTTCTCAATTTGGAGACTATCTCCCATTCTTTCTTCACCTGTACTAACAAATCTTCAACCTTATGAGTAATGAATGAACCTTTACTTTGAAATTTACTCCTTCTAATCCTTCTGAGCGCTTTCATGTGTCTCTCTTAGCTTTTCCTTCACACTTTGTCCTTTTGAATCTTCAAATGTTGAATTTTGTATGTTTGCAGCAGTCAGTGTTTTCCTTTCCTTCACCTTTGATCAAATTTGCTCTCATACCACTGATGGAGATGATTAATCTCCAAAAGACAAGCTATACTTGAATTTAGAACACCTCTATATCAAGCATAACTCAAAACCTTCTTCAATTTTGGAGAATCTTTGCCAAATTATGAATCTCTATCACTTCTCTGAGTTAATAACTTCACTCAAAAAAGTCTACCTCACAAAACTCATTCATTGATTGATGAAATGGTTAAAGTTTTCTATGAAACTTTGAAACAACACTCATCTAGTGTTTGCGCAGCTATTACAAGTGAAAGTTCTTCAAAAGAACTTATAAAAATTCAGATTTACTTCAATAAGTAAACCTCTATCTGAAATAGGCTTTCTTTGCAAGCAACTTTTACATATGCAACTTTAACTACTTGGTTCTCTCAATCTACAACCCATTTAATCAAATGCTTTTGGACATAGATGGCTTACCTTCCAACTTAGATTTTGAATCCTTAGTTGTCTAAAACTTTACATTGTACACTAAGATCTGATCAAATCTTTGATCATCAAGATTGTGCTTGTTTCAAAAGTCATTTAATACATTTACACATACAAATATTCCTAATCACAATTCTCTTAGCTTGTTTGCAATTGGAATCTCAAAACTCGACCATAGATGCATCAACTATGGATTTAGACACGTACAAAAGGATTTCTAAAATGATCAAGCATAGAAGGAGAAATGGAGAAAAGTTCGATGCGCAATTCTCAGAAAACTTCTTCTATTCAACTGATCTTACATCTGATGGATAATTCTCATTCAACTTATGATCTACTCCTCTCTATATTATATATACTTCATCTCTCATCCAACTTTAATATCAATTTTGCTAAAATACGTGCTCCATGAAGTTTATCTAGCAAATCATTTATCCTAGGAATAGGATATCTAATTTTAATTGTGATCTTATTGAGTGCTCTATAATCAATGCACATCATATAAGTCTTGTTCTTCTTCTCCACTAAGAGAACAAGTGCTCCAAAGGGAGAAGAACTAGGCCTTATAAGTCCTTTGTGGAGTAGATCCTTAACTTGATTAGCTATTTCTTTTTTATGTAAAGGTACATGCCTATAAGGCGCTTTATGGGGAGGAGAACTACCAGGAATTAAGTCTATACTATGATCAAGAGATCCCCTAGGACGTGGTAGTTTAGAAGGAAAATCATCCATAAAGCAATCTTGATAGGAAGTGATAGACTTTTCTCTTGAGAATAAGACCAAGGCTTCTGAATGATGTGTGTGCCACTCTCCTCCCATCCATTATATCCCCTTGTATTCAAAATAGCAATGATCTTGAACGGTCTAGTGGTGCCATGTGGCTATCATACAACACTCATCCCCATTACCATTGAATACCTTAGGATATCCCACCGAGCTTGGGACCTTTTCTATGGCTAGCCCTTGTCCACACACACATGGAGTGGTCTTTGTAGACCAATGTTTAACACTCTCTCCCCCTTCTAAAGATCATTTTCCTCAATGATCAATGAGGGAAAGTACTTGTGAACTAGAGCTTCTGATTCCCAAGTAGATTTAGTAAGCGGTAATCCTCTCTAGGCTACTAGATACTCGTGGATGACACAGCTTCTCAACGGCTTCTATCTCCAATCTTGTATCCTATCTAGAGAATGATAAGTGCTATCACTTTCTTCCAAAGAAACAATACCCTCTATTAGATTATCCTCCTTGGAAATATATTTTCTAAGTTTATTGGCATGAAACACTGGATGGACTCTACAGTCTGCAGGAATCTCTAATTGGTATGCAACATCACTAAGCTTCTTGACTATCTTGCAAGGTCCACAAGACCTTGGTGAAAGCTTACTACAATTCCCTGTGGATAGTGAAGTAGATATAGCTGGCATTTGAAGAAAAACTCTATCTCCTTCCTCAAAGAGTCTAGGAGATATCTTCTTGTTAGCATACTCTTTTGCCCTATCAACTGGTTGCTACATCTGGGCTTTAGCTATTTCTAATTTTTCTTGGAGGTTCGCTAAGAACTTCAAAGCACTATGACATTTCTTTGGCACTCCTATGGTACTGGGAGTAGTGGGATTCATGCCATAGTTCATCTCAAAAGGAGACATTCATATCACCTTATGAGGTCTATTATTGTAAGCAAACTCTACTAGTGGAAAGTAACTATCCCAATCTGTTTGTCTCATAGACACATATGCCCTCAACATGTCCTCTAGAATCTGGTTGACCCTCTTGGTCTAACCATCTATCTGTGGATGATCACCACTACTCATTCTCAATGACACCTTCAGTTTGTCAAATACAAACTTCCAAAAGTGTCTTGTGAATCTGACATCCTTATTTGAAACTATGGATGTTGATAACCCATGCAATTTGAAGACATGCTAGATAAATAACTCCGCTACCTATGGAGCTTCTACCGGCTCCTATGTGGGTATAAAATGAGCCATCTTGCTCAATCTTTCTACCACAACTAGGATAGTAACCCATTTGCTTTGTCTCCATGGTAACCCCACTATGAAGTCCATGGATACACTATCCTAGTTATGATCTGGAATCTATAAAGGATGTAAAAGAACTGGTGTCTTTACCCTTTCTACCTTGTTGAGTTGACACATAAAGCATTGTTGAACATAAGTGTGGATGTATTTGGCAAATACAAGCCACCAAAATGTTCTTCTAACAAGCTACATTGTCTTGTCAACATGAGGATATCCTACATAAGGAACATCATGGTTATCATGCATGAATTTTCTTCTCAAATCCCGAGAATCTGATATGCAAACCTTTCCTTTCTGCTTGACTATTCCATTCTCCTTTGAGAAATTGGAATATGGACTAGACTTGTTTGCTCTGCTAAGAGAAGAAACATATTTCTAGAACTGTAAAGCTCATTTGATACACGATCTGTGATAATGCATCAACTACTATATTCTCTTTGCCTCTTCTATACAGGATTTCCATGTGAAACTCCTGCATGAGCTCAACTCAATGAGCATGTCTGCCTCGACAATCTAGTTGACTACAAAAGTACTTGAGTGTATGGTGATCTGTGTATACCTTAAAGTCTGCACCATAAAGATAGTGTCTCCAGACTTTAAGAGCATGCATCATTGCATACAACTCCTATTCATGCACTAGCCAATTGCATTGTGCACTACTCAACTTTTTGCTTTCAAAAGCTATTGGCCTACCATCTTGGCTCAATATTGCCCCTATGGCTATGCCACTAGCATCTATCTCTATCTTAAATGGTTTTTGCGGATCTACCACTTTGAGTATAGAAGCCCATGAAACAACTTGTTTCAAGGTATCACTGCTCTTGCTTCCATGCAAATGGAACTTTTCCTTGAAGCAAGTTCATCATAGGTGCTCCTATTGACGAATAAGAAGAGATGAATTTCCAATAGAAATTGGAATGTCCTAGAAATGACCGTAATTACCCCTCATCCTGAGGAGTAGGCCAAGCCAGAATAACTAAGACGTTCTTCGGATCCATCTAAACCCCATCGGCTGATATCACATGCCCTAAATATTCTATCTTTGGAAGAAATAACTGAGTCTTTTTTGGATTTACATACAACTTATTTTCTTTTAATTTACTTAACACTAATCTCAAATGTCTTTCATGCTCATGAAGAGACTTACTATAGACTAGCAAATCGTCAACAAAATCCAATACACACTTTCCAATGAAAGGTCGTAGAATATCATTCATTAACATCATGAAAGTAGTAGGTGCATTAGTCAAACCAAATGGCATAACTAAGTACTCATAATGCCCAAAAATGGTTATGAAAGCTATTTTATATACGCCATATCTTTTACCCTAATCTGATGGTAGCCACTCTTTAAATCTATTTTACTATATACAACGGCTCCACCTAGAGTGTCTAAAAGATCGTCTACCCTAAGCATGGGATATATGTCCTCGACGGTAATCTTATTGAGTGCTTGGTACTCGGTACACATCCTAAACGATCAATCTTTCTTCTTCATGAGAAAAATTAGTGATCCAAAGGGCAAATAGCTGGGTCTACTTGTCCACGACCTTGCGGACTTCATTCTCCTCCTACAAACTCATCCAAAATGGTGGCTGAGCGGTAGGACTTGCTCCTGGTACCAATTCAATTCTATGCTCAATGTTCTTGCAAGAAGGTAAACTTGAAAGTAATTCTTTCAAGAATAACTCTTGGAATTTTGCTTTACTTTCTCTTAAAGTGTTTGATCATTCCAACTAGAGTTTCCATGATTTCATGAATCCATCATAATACATGATGAATACACAAAATAAAGAAAATAGATGTACTTACAATCATTCTTGAGTAACTTGGTAGCAGTTACTAATCACGTCTCTTGGAGATCTAGCTCTCCACAGATCAGTAGTGTCCTCCCCTCATGCTCAAACTAGTACACATGCGAAACAAAGTCAATGATTGGTCGTTTCCTAGCATGCCACTTCTTACTTATGACTAAATCAAAACATGCCAGTCTAGCTATCTCGAAATCTAGTTTGTCCTCATAGGATTCGATCTGAATGGGAAAACCAACAACTTGTTGGTCCCAAGTCTCAGTTCCCTTCCTATCGACTAATTCTACTATGTAGGCATAGTCTGACTGCACAGTCTCTAAGTGTAGCCTCCTGACTAGTCGGGAACTAGTCACATTATGCGTCGACCTAGTGTCAAAGAGTACCTTAACAGGTTGTCCTGCCACAACTCCCCTCATGACAATGAGCTTGGTGTCTAGAAACTGGTATCCTTTCTGTGCCACTGGAGAAAGCACAATATATGGCACAATAGGGAGCTTCTTCGTGATCGTAATGGCCATTATGGGAGATGATATGTGGGATGGGGAATCTCCAAAGTCCTCATGTCCATCACTCCCTACCTCAGTGGGATTAATAACTATGGTGGCTGCTATTTTCTTTTTCTTAGGAAAGTCCTTGAAAAGGTGTTGCACTAGACACCCATAGCATAACCCCTCTTTCATTGCCTTCTCTTTCTCCTGAGGGGTAAGAATAGATGCATTATATGCACTCTTAGCCAGAGCAAACACTTTCCTTTTCCCTCTTGAAACTATCTTGATCATGTGCACTTGTTTAGCCTCTTTCTGAGGATGTGCATTGTGCACTAATCAAGCTAGGAGTAGATGAAGAAGAGGGTCGACTCATCTTAGTCCATGAGGATGTGTGACCCTAGGAGCCTATGCCCTTGTGACCATCCTCATAGACTAAAGCCATCTCCATGGCCTGTGCCAAGGAGTGACACCTCTCCTTCCTCACTAAAGGTCTAATAGTTTCTCTAAGTCCCAAGACAAAATTGTGGACCTAGAGAAACTCTGGGATAGTCTTAGGTACTTTAATAAGTACCTCTCTGCACTTATCCAACTACTCTTGAATGGTTTGGTTCTTCTGGCTGATGAAGAACCAAGTGTCTAGTGCTCTAGACCTCCCATTAAGTGGTATGAAGTTATTATAGAACAAGACTTTAAAATGTTTCCAAGTTGTGGGCTCTTTCTTTTCTTGTTCTATCTTATGCCACCACCTATGGGCGATGTCCATGAGGTTATAAGTGGCCTACTGAATATTATGCCTATCATCCATGATATGGCATAAATGGAAGCACTGCTCCCACTTTCTTAGCCACTTCTCAACAACATCAACAGTCCTAGCACTAGTCGAGTCGTGATATCTAGGCAGCTTAAGGTTTTAAGCTACCATGAGGTCTCTTTGACTAGTATGCTATCTCTAGGGACTTCTAGAGCTTGATGCTCTCATGGAGCATCTACCTCCATCCCTGGCAAGTTGGTCTCATGTGTCACCTCCTCTTTCTTGGAACTACACACGTGCTCCAAGATGTCGTGAAGTGCATTCTCTAAGTGTGCTATCCTAGCACTCATGGTCTCTATGGGGCCTAAAGTGCGCTCACCCATGAGTGTATCAATCCAAATTGGTGGAGGGTCCTGATTCCATGCTAGGATAAGGTGTAGGTCTCTTTTGTGTTTTTATGATTTTTGGTTTTTTTTTTTAACGCTCTATGTACACCTAAGATATGCAAGTGCAATGGAAGTAGATGAATCACAAGCCGTTGCACAAAAGAAATATCTAAAAAGAAACTTTCAGTATGCTTTATCTACTTTTTATGCACATGTATGTCTTAAAATTTTTGGCAATATAATGGTGCAAAAATGAAAATTAGAAAAATAAAACAAAGTGCACTACATGCACTTCTCCAAACAAACGGTGCCAACATGCACAATAGATACAAAGATACCAAAATGGCACTACACGCCCTTGCAATAACCCTTGTGCTTATGGCATGGTATAACAATAAGAACGTTGCAAGTTCTTATATTTTCCTTGTTGTACCTGCAAAACCAAGCGCTACATGTACTTGCAACACTACTTTCATGCAAAGTGCAGAGCTGAACAAGCTTCTAGCTACTTGTATATCATGTATTCCATGCAAAATGCTTGTCCTATGTGCACCATGATGCATGAAGAGAGCAAGTATGCATTAAAATTGACCAAAAAAACTTATCTTAAGGTCCAAAAGCTTGATGTGCAGGTCTGTGCAGGTGTTGGAAATGATCCACACATTTCTCCCCTTGCTTCTCCAAGAGTCTCCCGATGATAATTGCATCAAAGAAGTGCTCAAACGAGGGTCCTCGATGTCAAATAGACAAGTTGAAAGTGGATCCAAAAGGTAGCTTATAACCGTTCAATGGAAAGGGCTCTCAGTGAGGAATCCACAAGAACAAAAATCACTCATTTTGGGTTTAAATGAACAAGATATAGCCAAATGAGTGGGGCTAGTAGTTCAAACAAGCTAGATTAGCTTGGCTTTGACTATGGAAAATGCAAAAATTTTAATTTCTCATCTGAGAGGCTCCTTTAGTAAACAAGTGTGCATGGTGTCTTCTTTATCCCATATGCAGCGAAAAAACTTGAAAAGGGCACCTCTATATAGAGAATGAGATGCTTACTACTCTTAGCACATGAGAAGAAAGATGGATAGATGCCTTCAAACTTGCTCAACCAGTCGTCTGGGCATCTGAAGATGAGATGGGCATTCAGAGTCGGTTACGGCTTAACTTTGTGCATGTTCAAGCTGGGCCTAGTCTAAACCGGGCACTCTAAGGAGCTCGAGGCCTACCCTTGGCTCACAAAACCTTGTATATTTTTGAATAACTTCTCCTGCAGTAGCTTTTGTAGTGATGGCTTGAGGATGATGATCAAGGAGGATGATGATCTGTCATGATTTCCGAGGCAGCCACCCACTCACGCATGAAAAATTTTGAGATTTTCCCCAATATCTCTGCTCTAGATACCAATTGATAGTTTTTTCTCTTGAGAATAAGACCAAGGCTTGTGAATGATGTGTGTGACACTCTCCTCTCATCCATTATATCCCCATCTATTCAAAATAACAATGATCTGGAATGGTCTAGTGTTGCCATGTGGCCATCATGCAACACTCATCCCCATTACCATTGAATACCTTAGGGTATCCCCTAAGCTTGGGACCTTGGCTATGGCTGTCACTTGTCCCACACACATGGAGTGGTCTTTGTAGACCAATGTCTGACAGGAAGCCATAAATGATTTATGTGCATTAGGAAGTGTATGTGTATAATCAACTATGTTATTGACAAAAACAATACATAAATTGTAGCGTTTCCTAAATGCATGTTTTACTTGAGTATGAGTAATTAATGGAAATGGTTGGAAGTCATGCAGTGTAGACAAAGAAATATTTTGATTATTGAACTTAAAACTCATTGTGTGTGTATGATAATCAATGCATGTATTATAATGCTGATGAAAAGGCATACCAAGTATAACATCATAGGACTGCAAAGGAGCAATTAAGAATGTGCATTCATCTACATATGAACCTATACAAATCTAAATGTTATGCACTTCACTTGTAACATTTCCTTGAAATGCAGCCTTAACTTTATACATAGAAGGAAGTGGATGTAATTGGAGATTTTGCACCAGTGTATAAGAAATAAACTCATGCGAACTACCATCATCATGTGAAATATTAACAACTTTATCATTAATAGTACCATGCAAAGTAAAGAATGGATAAACATTTTGTTACCCAAGGTACTTAAATCTTTTTCCAAAGCTTCTTCGGTCCAATCAAGTTGAGTGTCTTCGTGAACCACCTCCATGTTGTGAACTTGAGCTCTGATAGGTTTCATATCATTAGTTCAAAACCTATATTTAGCTTTACCATGACCAAACTTACCATGATGCCAGCAAGTGATACGGGGCCTCTTTTGTTAGCATCCATCATCCTAGTTTGAAGAGTTGGAGGTTTTGTGGGTTGTAAAGGGTTTGTATTGTATACTAGTGAGGAATTGGATTGAGGAGGGCACAAAAGTAGGAGGACACTGACAATTAGTGAAAGTATGCTTGAAAGGAAAATTGTGCTTGATTGGTTGTTGTCATTGATGCATTTTTTGTAAGTGAATGGACTTGGTGATGGACTGAAACTCCTTCTCAAGATCATGTGCAAAACATATAGCTTCATAGAGGGTCTTAGGAAGTAGTGTATTAAGCTTGGCTTGGATTTCCATCTCCAAACTATTTTTATACTTCCGTTGCAAGGTATCTTCGGAAACTGTTTCAAGCGAATGAATAAGTAGTAGTCGTTGCCAAAAGCATTCAGTGTAGGTAGACATAATATCTCCATCTTTCCATCCAAAAGTTGTCCATGATCAACGAGCATTAAAATGGAATTAGGGAGGAAGGAAGGCCTCCTTGATATTTTCTTGAAAATGGGATCCATGTGGGGGGGTGGTCGGTGCTATGCCACAAAACATTCCACCATAACTGGGCCTTACCCACCAAATAATTAGTAACAAATTTCACCTTTTCAATTTCAAAATATGATTTGTCAGAATAAAAGTAATCAAATTGGGATAGCCACGAAAAAATAAATTGGCCATCCTTTTGTCCATCGAATCGAGAAAATTGGAAATTTTTGGCACCAATCTTGGAATGCATGCCTTTTTCTTGAGCAATGATAATGGGCTTCACCACCCTAACTAGGTTGTTGTCATCAATCTACATTTATTGGAGTGCAACATTGAGTTCTTTTATCTAGTTTTGAACATATTGGAGTTTGTGCTACAAAAGCTCCAATTGTTGTTCAATCGGTACCCCAGGTAGGGGTAATGTACCAAAATCCTCGGTATTATGGGTAGGGTCCATGGCCTTATATAGAACCAAAACCTATGATTGAGCATGTGAAAATAGTTTTAGCAATATTGGAATTGAAATAGAAAAGTAAAGGTTTTATCTTGGAAATATAAATAAATAAATAAATAAATAAATAAATAAATAAATAAATGAGATTGTGAGATAAATAAATAAATAAATAAATAAGGGGAAGAGAGTGTTAGAAGTTATGCTAAATATTAGTTAAAAGGAATGGGGCAACAATATGTGAAAATAGGCTAGTGGATAAAGCATATCTCTTGTAAGTGAGATGTGGTGGGTTCAAATCCCCTACATGCTGACTAGGGAAATAAGTAAGCTAACTAGGGAAATAAGTAAGCTCTTATTGCCACTCATTAGTTAGAGAAGGGTCGCGCATAGCCAATAGAACCAAAGGGAACCAAACTGAACCAAGAGAACCATGACCGCCAAAGATGCCAAAGTTATGCCATAGTTCTATGCCTTAGTTGATGCCTTGGAGTAAGCGATAGGAGCAACCACATGGATAACCGAATTGATAAATGAACTTGATATTACTCCATAGGAGTAATTGTGTGGATAACCAAATTGATAAATGAACTTGGTAAACAAGGAATAACCACATGTATAATCGAATTGGTGAACAAACTTGATAAATGAACTTGATAATCCAATCGAACAGGAAAAGTGCATAGTGAGCACAATGAGTATAGTGAGCACAATGAGCATAGTGTCACAGTGAACACAGTAACAGATTTGAAAAAATTCGAAATAGACATCGATGAGAAAAAAAACATAAATTGACAAACACAAACCTAGATCGGATGAGAATTAACAAATCAAAACGAATGCGAAATCACAAACAGACGCTGTGAATCATGAACGGATGCCGAGAAGTACACCGCCACAGATCCATGTAGGGCCTGAAACCATTGTTGATCAAATCTTGAAGACACACATACGTAGAGATAGTACCAAAATGAAATCTGACAAAAAGCATACACAAAATAGAGAGAGACAAGAGACTCAACACAAGATTGGGTACAATCTCCCCCCACATACTCTGATGGACGAGTCTATCAAAGTATGTGTATTTATAGGTAATTTTCATTACTTCTTGAATAGAAGATACATGAGGGTGGCGCTATGAAAAGTGTGCGTTTATGAAAAATTTGCTTTATTTACAAATCATCGCTTTTTAAGCAATCTACTATTTTTACAAAAAATATATAAAATACTATCTTCTAAATATCTTCAAAAATATCTTAATAAATCCACACACATCCACGCCCTCATGATTCTTCACCTGGTAAATCAAAACACAATCACACTAAAACCCTCAAGACATTAAACTCCATATAACATTCCATAATTCCAGAAATTATAACAATATCAATGGCAAGTTCCTCCTGTTTGAGGTGGAGTGTCCTTTCAAGATCTACTTCAAGACGTTTCCAATCAACTATGCATGGGAATTCTGGATGAGGCATTCTATAATGCATGTAGTATACTACCTATTCACAAGCAAAGAGTTACAAAAGATGAGTGGGTTTTGAAATAAATATCCCAGAGTGTGTACTCCCAAAAAACCATTATGAAAATATCTTCAAATGTCTGCTTGTAACATGCGAGAAAGTACACCTTGTAATGCCATGCATAAATTGTCTTTAGGGATGGCGTTGTGCTCAAGTCATAAACTAGATCTAACTTTCTATTTTCAAAGCCAAGTGTAGACACATAGGGTGCTTGGATGTTTCAGAAGGTCTTGATCACCACTAGTGTGAGGTTGAAGATCTTTATAAGCATTTATGCAGTGACATTAGGCATGGGTTTCAATCGTGGCATCCAATGGCATATTTTTGCGATCATGTATGCTATTGTTGGGGTCCCTATGGAGGTGCAAGATAAGGGTAATTAACCCAATCTATGCAATGTGCATTATTATTTACCTTGATAGTGAGTGCTTTCCATGAACGATGATTTATGACTCTTCCATAGCACAAGTTGTATAAAATGCATAACAGGGTGTTCAACCATGTGCATAACATTTTTGGGTACTCCTGTAATAACTGTCCCCTCTGGTTAGGCTGAAAAATAGTCCCTTTGTGCTTTGCCTCTTACAGGTTCTCTAGTTCAAATCACATGGCAAATGTTGGTATTTTTCCTATAATCCTTTTTTACTTCCCTGTTATAGTGTGCTAGGGTGAAAAAACATGGCTGATATTGCTATTCGGAAGCTGTGATGAGCCTATGATGGGCTAGGTTTTGGAAGTATTTTGACTATAGTATGACTTCTTCAATAGCGGTCATTGCTAAAATCTAGAACTCAATTTGTTCCCTTTGAGTCCTATCGATCTCCTCCACTTGCTTCGTCCATGCAGGTCTAGGTAGCTCAAATGTATCTTTTCCTTCTTCAGTGACCCTACCTCGATGCCAGCTAAGGTTCATATTCTTCTTTGAATGTTTGGTCTACTAGGATCTCAATTCTTTATTCTATGTTGGGGACCTCAAGTGGTGATGCAGACCACTCATATTGTTGAATTTGACTTGTAACTCAATTATTTGATCCTATAAGTTGACAATGTTAGATGATGTTGAAGTAGACATGGTAGGTTCAAAGACCATTGTTGGTGGTGCTCGCAATCTAATAGGTATTGCCTTTGCAACTAGTTAACCTCCTCTGTTAGCTTATCATGTGCTTCTAGTAGGTTGGCATAATCTTCTTTTTGTAGCATTCGGTTTTGATATTTGGCTGCTGCTAAATGACTTCTCAATAATGTCATGTTGCGGTTGAGCCTATCATTTCTCTCCATCTATGTATGTAGGTGGTCTTCAAGTCCTTAACTGCTTATTTATCTAGTTCATGTACTTGTGCCTTGAGCTATGTTTATGTCTATTGTAGATCATTATGTCGTGCTTGTATCATGTCATTCACCATGACCAGAGCTGATATTATTTCTTATCGTTGAGTCAATTGGTCCCATAGCATTATGTTCCTTTGTGCCTGTGATATGTATTTTTTTCGTGGTTAGTATTGTGCGTGTAGGAATGTAGCGAAGGAGGGGTGGAGATGAGGTGGAAATGGTGCGGTTGGTGGTGGAATATATGATGCAGAGGATGTGGGATGAACTAGTATTGGCATCTAATAAGAGGTTTGTGGTTGTGGAAACACTAACACAATACAATGGGTTATCATGGGAAGAAAAAAGTCATGCATGTGATAAGGGGCTATGAAAGTGAAAATTGGGAATGGGCATTGTTGTAGTTATAGGGTTTGTGGTTATTGATAACTCAACGTTAGTGGTTGGAGTGGGCTTAGCAGTTCTCAAGGGTGACATTATAGGTCGAGGTGAGTGGGGAGGCATCTAGAAAGTGGTCTCAGTTGACTAGCTAATGATTTCAATAGTGGACATATTTACGAAGGTTATGGGAGTGGTTGTAGAAATCATAGTTGCGATCATAGGGATTTGTATTGTTTTACCCAACTACAAAAGTTTCCTAACTCTATGTTCATCATACTGCACACTAGGCTTCTTTAGCATGTGGTCAATAACTTCAACCATACCTAGAGATTCTGAGATTGTACTTAAGGAGTGGATGAGTTGGGGAACCACATCATCTGCTTCAAGTAATTGTTCCAAAATGACCCGACTCCATTGCTTGGATAGGTGATTGTGGGCATGAATATCTTCCATGGTCTTTCTTAATCCTTTAAGAGTTGTTGTATAAGCAGGCTCACCTTCTTCTTCTTGATTGCTTGTCTTCTTATCCTCTCCTTGGGATCTGGGTGAATGTTGTTCTTCTTCCCAATGGAGATGATGTATTTCTTCGGTGCATTGTTGTTCGTCTTGCCTCCATGAAAATCTTGTTATCTCTTGGTCATCTTACTCTTTTGATCAGAACTCTACACCTAATAATGAAAATCCTTAAAGCACTTGCTCGAAATCAAAGGTGTGCATGTCCTCAAGTCCTTTAGTGATTGTGCATTCAAATTCCAGTGGAGTGGGTGGAGCCATCAATTGGCCTTCATTTGTTTCACATGTGATAGTTAGTACTTGAGCTTTTGTAGGTTGGGAATGTGAATGGTAAATCAAGGAATGGTCGGTTTTGTGGTTGGAGACACTTTAGGAGTCATTACTGCACCTCTTGGTTGCATGCATGCAATGGTTCCTCTCATATGTTTTGGTTGTGGAGTTGTTGACGCCTTTCTCTACTTAAAAATCTGGAGTGTTGCTCTAGTAAGTGCCTGAACTATGGGGATGTTGTAAGCCAAACATATGTAAATAATCCTTGTGATTGCATAACACCTGTTCATTGTTGGTTTGTGCTACCACCTTGCGTTCGCCACATAAATTTGATTAATGATCCAATGTGGGAGGTTGATATTGACATCTACATATTCTGCTAGATAAAGATTGAACCATATCTTTTTATGTGGCTGCATGAATCAATCCTACCTTGGAAATGTGAAATGTTGCATGAACATCCTGAGTGGTACAATCAAGTAGGTGTGATTGGGGACATCTAAGTAATCTTCAATAAATCTATCTTCTTCATAGCATCTAGAATTTGAGTCTCTTTGTTGATGGGGATGTGCCTACCCTGCATATTCAAAGCCTCACTTACCAACTTTTATGATAGCATGAATCTCTTCAATTCCTAGTTGGGCATCCACAATGGTACCATGAATGTGCTAGAAAGGTCTTTATTCACTCCAAGTTGAAGAGTCTAAATCAAATAATAACACCTCAAGAAATTTGGATTTGGCAATGGAGCATTGAAATAATCCAAAAACCCTGCTCTTTCCCAAATGTTTTGCAATTCTACTGAATTTTGTAACTCTTCAAACTCTCTAGAAAAAAAATTAAAATCAACACCATGTGTTGTTGAATTTGCATTAGATTCCCATATATAAAGTGCATCCCTCCAAGGTCCGGCCAACTTATTGAACTAGTGAGAGTGTGTGTGCACCCTCTCTGTGCATCTTGATAGTGGGTCCTAGACAAGAATGGCACCTCTGTAATTACAGAACATGGGAGGCATTTTTGAAGGGTGTTCTTCGATGTTCATAGAGTTGATGTCCATTGGTTGAGAGATAGGTCCTGCTTCCACCATTGCTTACTGATAAGTACATGTGCTTTTCTAGATCTGCTATAACAAGAAGAACACATTAGTATTGTCAAAGAATCCCAACAAGACCTTGTTCCCTTTCCAATACTGACATGTTCCCCTTGCATCCATGTGCACTATGAGAGTGGATCTTGAATTTGGATTGTTTGTGATGTGATAGTGTGAGTTCTCATGATGCCTATATGCATACTCTAGAAAGTGCATGATCTCAACATGATTCTAGTGATCTGGAGGTATATTACAAGGTTTTGTTGGAAGGTACGTTACAAGGTTTGTTGACTTTGCATGCTTCTCTTATGGGATTACAAGAGTTGGTTAAGGGTATACATTGTATTCAAAGATGATGATTTGGCTTGGTCAGGGGACTGTTTAGGTACCCCTTTCCAAGTTGGTATAGGAATCAGATTACATGATGATTTAGATACAACAACTTTTCATCTAGGTGTATGAGGGGTTGTGATGGATTGTGACTACCAAGTAACGAAAATTTTGTGGGAGGAGATTTGAGCTCCCAAGAAAGTCTTAGGCACCCAAATTTGCAAGTTCTGTGGGTTGATCTTCATCAATTGCTTTTATATCCGAATTTGGAGTACTCTCGGTGGTTGATCTCTCCTTTTTTTTGTTGATTATCTCCTCATCTTCTCCTTTTGCTTCTCTAATGATGGCTTTCAATTTTTTGGAGAAATTAGTTGCTCACGCATATGCACCCATATTTACTTCATTCTTTTGATAGGTGGGTATTTCCATGGCTTTTTGTGACTTCTTGGTTCATGATTCTATTGCTGTCAATTTGTATGCCTCCTTGGTTGAGATGTCGATACGACACTCAGCTTTGGAAAAAAAGGGAGTTCCACAGGTTGTGGGATCTGTTCGTTAGAGTGCAAAATATTTTGCACAATAGATCTTGGGTTACATGCAACATCATTTTCTTCAAGTTTGAGCTTAGAAGAACTAAGAGCCTCTATGGAATCATGATCATTGGTCGTACTACTTTCTAGTTCTATCGTAATGTGTTGCTCTTTTACCCAAACCTAAAGAAGGTGACATCTGAGGTTTAAGTTGATCGCATGATCATAGATCCAATCTTGGCCCAAGATTAAAGATTTGGTAAGATATTCATCATGGCACACTACTAACTTCACTGTCAAGGGGATATCTTGTATCAAGATGGGAATTTCTAACTCACCCATGTAAGGGGTTTCCACACCTCTTAGTACTATGAGGTAAGCCTCATTCGGATTCACGTGCAAGTTCATATCCTGACATCACGAATACCTAATGATATTAGTAGCAACACCTAAAACAATTAGGGCTCTGATTGTCTTGAGTGTGGTGCCTTGTTATAGCTCAATAGAAATGAATGGTCATCTATCAAATATGCTAGGAGAAGTATTCCTCTTAATTTGGCACATTTCCATGTGAAATCTAGGGGTTCCATAGTGGGGAAGGAAATTCACAAGGTGAAGCCTCTCCTCATCGACATTTCTAACCTGGTTTAAGCCATGTCTCCTTAACTTCATTATTTTGATGTGTTCTAGAGCTTTGGCTTGAGCTTCTTCTTGTATTCTCTTCTCTTTCTCTTTTTGCTTCTTAGGCACACTGAGTTGTTTAAGCATTTCTTCTGTTAAGGGCTCTTGATAGGGCTTGACTCGGCAACCACTTATGTAATTAGGCAACAAATGTCCTTCTAGAGTGGATAATTGTATTGTTCCACTAGTCCATACCTTATTAACGATGAGCGGTCCATAGCCACATTTCTCTATTTTACGAGCACGTTGCTTAAAGGTGCAAACCAATACTAGGTCACCTTCTCTCAAGCATTTATTTTTTACATGTGCATTGAAATAGTCTTTTTGTCTCTTCTTCGTCGCATATATTCTTGTTGTTGCTCTCAATCTGGTCTCTCATATGCATTCTAAATGCATAATCGTGGTTGATAGCTTGTGACCTGTCCACTGATTCTCTTATGTGACTTTGAGTGTGGATATCAAGAAATCTAAAGTAAGCACAACATTTTGGCCAAATACCATTTGAAAGGCAATGGCATTGAGCCCAACCAACATGGTGTAGTTTTTTATCCCAATTTGAGCATTTATTATTTACAAGCTTAGTCAATACATTACACAAGATCTTATTTGTGTTTTAAGCATGTCTGTTTGCTTGTGGGTGGTATGGTATTGACTTCTTGTGAATCACCATGAAATATTGTAATAGATATTTAAATACCTCATTCAAGAAGTGAGTTCGTCGATTATTTACCAACTCTATGGGAAATCCATACCTTGTGAATACATTCTCGAATACGAATATTGTCGTCGTTTGTGCATCATTCTTCTTGGTGGCTTTCATTTCTATCCATTTGGTGAGATAATCTCTGATTATAATTATGTATTTTTCATGGGAGCTTCTAGCTGGGTGTTGATGGGACCTACAAAGTCTATACCCCACTTGGAGAATGCACGTCCTTCCATATGGGTCTTAGTGACATCTCATCCTTATGAATAGGATATTGAGTTTGTTGACATGCATCGCATCTCCTCACATAAGTATGTGCATCTATATGAAGGGTGGGCCAATAAAGACCTAACAATAGTATAGCTTTGATCACAAATTAAGGCCCAAAGTGTCCTCCTACAACACCTCTGTGTGTAGTCTCTAATATCTTCAAGTCCTCACTTTTGTGTATGCATAATCTCAAATGTACATCTCTTCCATGCTTGCAAAGCTTATCATCAATGAGAGTATAGACTTGAGCTTCTTGCTCTATAATCCTTTGTCGTGCTAAAGTCATCTCTTGGGGAAACATTTTCATTCTTAGAAATTGAACATTGCGGTATTAGAAACACCTGGTGTAGAGTGGCATGTTCAAGTGGGGGTTTGCTAATACACAATGGACAATCCTTGGGCATCCTACAGAAATATGCTTCCATTTTTGGCTAGTATACATCTAATGGCCTCAATGTCTAGAGGGCTTCATGCTTTGAATGGTGTTGCCCTAATGCACCCACATGTGCAAATTGCAACCATTTGTCATGTTCTTCCCCTTCCACACAACAAGCTAAGATTCTGTGATCATTCTGCTTGTAAATACTCCTTGCAAGTATGTGATATTTCTACAACCTGACGATCTCTTCATCTTTTTTTTTCTTATTAGTGGATTCTTGGATCCAAATGTGAGAATAGGCACCAATTGTTTTTCCAATTTTGAAACTATTTCAAGATTGAAAAAATATGCATCAAGAAGTTCATATGATACACCTTGGGGGGATTCTCTTGAAGTGATTTGTGAAAGTTGATCTACCCTAAGGTGGATCTTATGTTTCCTAACAACTACTTCAAAATCATACTCCATTAGTAAGAGAATCCATCTTACTAATTTGTGTGTATTGCACGGTTTATTCAAGTATAGAAAAGCTTAGTTGTACCTAAGTGGGCTAAGACACTAGTGCCAGTATTGACATACGGGCCTAAACATCCAATAGTAAACACTCAAGATAGGGAGATAGTAAAAGCCCAAAAATACCAGATCATGGCAGGAAGTATGTACAAGCATACAGATCAAGGGATCCTAGCTTGTTGTGTGGAAGAGGATGAGTATGCAAAATGGTTGCAATTAGCACATGTAGGTGCATTAGAGCAACACTACTCAAAGCAACGAACTTTACAGACACTAAGGAGACTCGGAGTGCATTGGCCGACTATGGAGGTTGATGTCCATAAGTTATGCAAGGAATGCTCGATCTGCTGCACTAAACCACCCGTGGAACATGCCACTCTTTATCAAGTGTCCATAGTGCCAGATTGGAGTGAACCATTAGTAGCCTTCTTGAAGACGAAAACATTCCCTCAAGATATGACCCTGACGAGGCAAATAAGTTTAGAACAAGAAGCCCGAGACTACTCACTTATTGGTGATAATTTATACAAACGTGGAAAAGATGGATATCTGAGGCTATGTGTCCATGAGAGTGATTATCTCAAGATCTTGGAAACTGCTCACCAAGGTGTGGCAGGAGGACATTTTGGACCAGATCGGGTGATCAAGGCTATACTATTTGCAGGTCTTTGGTGGCCCACCCTTCACATGGATGCACATACCTATGTGAAGAGGTGCGACATTTGTTAGCGAACTCAGTATCCTATACGTAAAGATGAGATGCCACTGAAACCTATGATGGGTGGACGTGCATTCTCTAAGTGGGGAATAGACTAGTAGGTCCTATTAATCCCCCAGATAAGGGTTCACATGCTGAATATATCATCGTGGCCACTGACTATCTAACCAAGTGGGTAGAGGTAAAGGCTACGACAAAGAATGATGCTCAGACGACTGCTAAGTTCTTATTTGAGAATGTGTTCACTAGATATGGGCTACCTATAGAGCTAGTAAGTGATAGAGGGACTCACTTCTTGAATGAAGTTATTGAAAATCTGCTCCAAGGATTCTTGGTTATACACAAGAAGTCTGCCCCCTATCATCCACAAGCTAACGGGCAAGCCGAGAGCACAAACAAGATTCTATGCAATGTGCTCACCAAATTAGTGAACAATAATCGCTCCGATTGGGACAAACATCTACACCATGCTGTTTGGGCATACAGAGTTGCCTATAAAACGAAGGCAAACTTATTTTCTTGGCATGCAAATACTTTATATAACACATGGTATGTATCTTATTCAAATGAAATTCACAAATTATCTCTCATAGATGTTCCAAATTACAAATTGCAAAGGTGCAAAGACTCCTATGGAGTTGAGTCACAAACTTTCTCCTCATGAAGGTGAATTGTTTGATGATGTGAAGATGTATCAAAATCTCATTGGAAGTCTAATTTATGTGATTCTAAAGAGAATAAAATTTAGTTACTCGATTGGAATTCTCTCATAATATATGCAAGCATCTAGAGTGCCACATTGACATGCATCCAAAAGAGTACTTAAATGTTTGAAATGGATTGTAAATGAAGGACTTTATTAATCTTATTCCTCTGATTTGAGCTTTAGATTATTCTCAAATGCTGATTGGGTTGGTAACAAGGATGAAAGGGGATCAACATCAAGCTACGTGTGTTTTACAAGAGCAAAGCTAGTTAGAGTAGTAAAAAACAAACTACAATGGCACTTTCTTTAAAAAAGGCCGAATATAAAGGTTTAGTAGAAATAATAAAAGAGGTTTTATGGATGAAAACACTCTTAAAAACCTACGACATTTATCAAGGAGTACCAATGATATTTGAAGATTACATGAGCTCTCTACATATTGCCGCCAACTTGGTTTATCATGCAAGAACTAAGCACATTGATGTACATCATCACTTTGTCAGAGAGAAAATCTTAGATAAGGAGATTGAAATTTCTTTTACTCCAACAGATCACTGAGCTACATTCTAATGACTAAATCAGTTGATGGAATTAAACTTGCAAAATTCAAAGATATGGCTAGAGTTAAACCACTACCTCAAGATTTGTAGCAAGTTGAGTTTGAGGGGATGATGTCGAAGCAAGAAAATGCAAGTTCTATGTGAATTAGTGTTAAGCTTTAGTTGTATGGTCTACTACACAAATTACCACTTAAAAAACTTTTAGAACTCGTGGCTTAAATGTATCATGCACCTAAATTAGGAAAAGTTGTTAAAAAATGAATTACGAGTTGTTTTTAGGATGCATGTAAAGTGACAATTAGAGAATCAAGAATTTTAGTTTTTTAAAGTGATTTCTGAGCAACCAAAACATATAGCATCATGTTCAAGGCATGAAGAAGCAAAGAAAACCTCTGTACATGAGTTTTGTACTCAATACAAGTCATTTCAAAAGAGTTTTGTATCTTTGACCTATCTCATAGTAGTGTTTATGAAAGTTTGCCAACTTATAAACTATTAAGAGGCTACCTATCTTTGCATAGCCTCATCTTTGAACCTATGTTTCTCTTCTTTTACTAAATCAGATCTTATGTTTTTATATGCATTGGAAAGCTTTTGTTCTTTAATATATGTGGGTCAAATTTACTTTTCATTGCATTTATATTGGTGAGTTATTATCTCTACAACAGAGAGGTTTTCTTTGCAACACCTTTTGGAAATGTCTCTTGTACCTATATATGCTAGGAGTCATGTCTGATCCTTCAAATGTCTATTTGGCATGTTCTATGGCTCATTTGAAAGCTATGAGTGTCTATTATCTCTATTAGCATGACTTATTTTGGATCCCAATGCCTCGTAAAATGTATTTAGACAACCCCAAAAGGTGTCGATGCTTATCAGATTGTTATGCACAAAAGCATTAATGTTATCGACAAAAAGCCTCATGATCATCTAGTCTTGATTGGGAGGACGATCAAGGCCTTGAATAAGACCTAAGTATGCTTGTTGTTTAACAATGCCGTTGAGACCATCAATTGCAATAGCAAAGAGAAGAGGGGCCAATGGGCACCCTTGTCTAATAGAATGTTTTAATCTATTTTCTTGAGAAAGCTTGCCATTGATGTTTATATGAACATATGCATTTACCAATAGTGTAGAGATAATTTTAATGAATTTATGGCATCAGCCTAGGTCTTTCAGCAATTGGAGAATCAAGTCCCAGTTGAGTCTACCGTATGCTTTGTCAAAGTCAATCTTTTCCTTGCACAGATTCCTCAGCAACAACCAGACCTTCCAAACATCAATGATAGCCTCGAGGATGGACCTCCCCTTGATGAAACCTTTTTTATCCTCATTGATCTAGTCTTGTAGGTGAAAAGTAATATGGTTTGCAATCACCTTCACCAGGATCTTGTAAGTGGTTTGTAACATGTTAATTGGACACCAATTTTCAATCCTATCTTTGCTTTATTTTTTGTGAATGGTTCCATAAGGAATGGTTCCCACGCGGCTTGATTGTGAGCAAGTGTCAGTTCTTGCTAGTGAATCACATGCTCTTGGTGTTAAAAAATGAGGATATGGCCTTTCAATCCTTGCTAAAAGGGTTGAGTTGCTATTGTGTTCTTGTCTTTAATCTACCAAGTAGTTGTTTATTTGATTTTTGTTTTCTTCGTGAATTGACTAGTATCAGATTACTTGAAAGAATTCCTAATGACAACTTGACTAGTATCATATTGCTTGAAAGATTTTCTCCAACTTGTCTCCTTTGTTTCTTCTCCTTGTAGTGATCATTTAGAATATTTTTAGGTATCCACTTCCATTGCAAGTGCATTTGAGCATCTAACACCCTCTTTGCTACCCAAACTTGCGTGAATTTGTTTGAAGTGCTTGTTGCTATTATTGGCACTTCTGTCTGATTTTGTTTTACTTGATTGGATTCTTTCAATTGGAATATCCTTTGATTTGAATTGTTCCAAGGGTCCTTTGCTATCCAAATTTGTTTCAGCCTTCCTAATTTGTAGGAGAGTCCAACAACCACTTTTGTTGTCCACTCATATGTAGACCATTTTGAATCCTTATCTCTCAATTTCTTTTGCCTCCTCGAATATCTCAACACTTTCTCTCAAATTGTGATTAAGGTTTAGTAAAGTTTGAAATTTTTTTATGGTTCTTGTGAAGGGAAAGGTTCATGGGACATAGAAGAGAAACAAGTGACAGGTAATGGGATTATTTGAGACAAATCAACATGATGCGAACATACAAGAATTCATGTTGTTTGCAACATATATCCTCACTCTCTAACATAGGTAAGTTTTTTTCTTCCAAGAAGTTGTACACTTCCCACCCTTGGACCCTTGCAGATATGGTATCTTGAACTACATTTAGGGTGATGGTGTTATTGTAGACCGAATCTTGTCCAAGGATGGCATCTTCTAAGAGGTATTTATCCTTGCACATGAGAAGTGCGTGCATCATTGTGGGGTCACCTAAGTCGATAGGAAGGGTTATCTCTTCCTGACATTTGATATGATTACCTCCCATACCAATCATGTAAGCTTCCACTGCAGATAAGGTTAGGAATAGATTTTCCACTAGTGAGGCTCTTTTGGTAATAAGAGTTGGTATCTAATAAAGAATCAATGAGAATGCAGTCCTTTTCCCAAATGCTTGATTTTAGATATGATCTTCTATCCACAAAACTCTTCTTTGACTCCACTTTTCCTTGATAATTTTCCATATGGATCGGTTGATCATACTTAGTTGTTCTTTCATCCATTCCATGCATGCATTCTTTCCATATTCTAATTCATTGTAAGGCCTCATGTCACACTTCTTCACGTATTCACTCTTCTTCTTGTTCGCAATTTAAGATGTGTATTAAAGAAGGTAGCATAAGTTTAAGAAGAGGTTCTTTGTGGAGCTTTACTCTACACCTACTGTTGGAACTCAAGGTCAAGCATAAAACATGGAAGCACATCAAAGAAATGGACATAGAAGAGGAGAGAGCAAGTAGGGAGCTCCAAGAAGTGTATGTCAAAATTTCAGAAGAATCCCCTACAAAAATAGTGATTTTCATCACTAAAAACCATTGTAAATACCATTATCTATTTTTATAACTCCATTTTGTTCAAGCCGAGGAGTCCTCAAGCTTGAGGAGTATTAGAAGTACCATCGTACCAATTTTCATAATTTTTAGACTTCGTTTGACAAACTCAACGGATAGATTATGAGAAGTCTTTCTCTCCTGTGGCAAAGATGCCAACAATCAGAGTTCTTATAAGTATGGCTGCTTCAAGGAATTGGAACATCTATCAGATGGATGTCAAAAATGCATTCTTAAATGGTTGGATTTGAGAGGAAGTGTACATGGCACAACCTCTTAGATTTCTAGACAAATCACACGGTGAGTATGTATGCAAACTCAAGAAATCTCTCTATGGACTAATGCAAGCTCCTAGAGCTTGGAACCATACACTTGTTACATTCTTGCAGGACAAAGGATTCAAACTAAGCAAGGTTGATTCTTTACTTTTCATTAAGAAAAATAAATCTGAATTTATAAACTTGTGTGTGTACGTAGATGAAATCATTCTTACAGGTGACGATGCTGATGGAATCAAAAAGATTAAAGCCCAAATGAACGAAGAATTCAAGATAAGTGATCTTGGATTGCTCACTTATTTTCTTGGATTGGAAGTGGTTTACACAGATCAAGGAATGTTCCTTACACAAAGGAAATACATCAACGATAGGCTTGCAAAGTTCAAAATGCAAGACACTAAGATTGCAAGTACTCCCATGGAGGCCAATCAGAAGTTAAGTGCTCATGAAGGAGAACTGATTGAAGACATTACAAGCTACCAAAGTCTAGTTGGAAGCTTGAATTATGCTACCCTAACTAGGGTGGATATTTGTTATGGAGTAAGTGTGCTTAGCCAATTCATGCACACCCCTAGGAAACCTCACATGGATGAAGACAAAGGGATATTGAAGTATTTCAAAGGAACACTTAATGAAGGTCTATATTATCCTTACACATCTGATTTAAATGTGAAGCTATTCATTGATGTAGATTGGGTAGGTTCAAAGGATTATAGGAGAAGCACATTAGGATACCTATTATTTGCACGTGCAAAGCTTAGTTTTTGGTCCTCAAAGAAGCAACCTATTGTAGCTCTTTCCTCAATGGAAGCTGAATATCGAGGGTTAGCAAATGGAACACAAGAAGCTATGTGGATCAAGACCCTATACATAGATTCACGGTTGGATTTTGGCACTCCATTCATATTTGGAGATAACTTGAGCTCACCTCATTTAGATGCTAATCCTATCTTTGATTCCAAGACTAAGCATATAGAAGTCCATTATCACTTTGTTAGGGAAAAGATTGCAAGCACGGAGATACAACTATCCTATGTATCTACTCAGATGCAATATGCATACATGATGACCAATTCATTGGATAGAAGAAAGCTTAACATGTTTAAATCCATGATTAAATTATAGGGAATACCCAAGGATTGAAGACTCAAGCATCTTAGGCTTGAGGGGGAGTTGTTGGTATATTTGGTAAACCTTGATGCTTAACCAAATATCAACGGATTACCACATATCATTTTTTTGACCACTCATAAAGTACATGTGAACACCTCTTGTAAAAGCAATGGAGTTTAACTCTTGAGATAAAATTAAATGAGAATGATTGAAGGAATCCCATGGTATTACAAGTTGCAAATCACACCCACCTAGCCATTGGAATCAAATCAATCACCATCCTAAAAGTAGCAACACTTTTAGGTTACATATTTCAAAATTCAAATTCACTCTATGGCTATAAAAACACATGACTTTTAATCGCGGGTAGAATGCAGAGAAGAAGGAGTCATTGAGCTTCAAGATTGTGGCTACAATAGGCCCACATATGTATGAATAAGCCTACATCACCTCTCTTGTATCATACTTTCATAATCAAATACATTTGATTCATTTAGTGCAAGTCATTCTATGAGTATTTTTGTTTGTTGCAAAATCATCATTTCAGTGATATTGATTAATCGATTTCTCTGCATGTACACATCATTTTGCTATGATTCAACTTGGGATAGGTAGCATGAGCAATCTATTTTCTAGATATCAATTTTTGCATCATTAAGTTCATTAAATTGTGAGATAAATTCTCTCCAAATAACCTACGTTTGCTCACTATTATCTTCCTAAAAGTCAGAATGACACCCCCAACTTCATAATATCATTTTTCATCATATGCTAACTCTAAATTAGTGAGATAACTTCTATTAGTGAGCTAAGGTCTTCATTTGGTCATGTCTAAAATCTCTTGGGTCAATTGTTATTAGTGAGTGAGCACTGAGTATTTTTCTAAGAGGAATCTGACTACTATTGGTGGTAATTTTTTCACCTATTTGGATGCTTTATTTGTGCCAAGGATCAAGAAAAATCTGTTATTAGTTTTAGCACTAGCCAAGATCATCTTGATGGTGAAATTTGTTGATGATAGATATACACTTCATGATATCTCAAATGGTGATGTCATTATTGCTTGTGGCATTTTATGCCATGGGTTTTATAAGCTCATAGATGATGCAAAATCTATGAATGATTCAACATGTGCAGTTCAAGATTCTTAAGTTACGTCAAATGAAAAGCTTTGACATGCATGCTTTGGTCATCTAAATTTTTCTAGTTTGCTACACATGTGAAGGTTTAGGCACCTGGTAAATATGTCTTTGAAAGTTGTATTTTGGGCAAAATGCAGCATTCCTCCTTCCCCAAAGATGGTTCAGTATGAGCTACTCAGAAATCGTAGCTTGTTCAGAGTGATGTTTTTGGTCCTATGCAAACACCTTCTTTTGGGAACTATCTTTAGTTTGGGACATTCATTGATGATTTTTCCAGGCATGCATGGGTATATCCATTGAAAGCAAATTCGGAAGTGTTTATGTGCTTCAAACAATTTCTAGTTTTTGCTAAAAATCTGTTAGCATGTAAAATCGGCACCCTCCATTTTGATCGAGGGGGGAATATATGCCTTCTAATGTTAATGCATTTCTCAATGAGGGTGGAATAAAACATCAGTGTACAGTGCCATATACACCTCAAGAGAATGAAGTTTTCAAAAGGAAGAAGAGGTTACTCATGGGATGGCAAGGTGTATGGTCAAGATTCAGGCGTTACCACATAGTTTCTAGATGGAGGTTGTTATGTGTGCAACATATGTACTTAATAGGTATCCCACTAAAGCATTGCAATCTATCACTCCATATGAGTCTTGGTATGGTTGCAAGCCATCTGTTTCACACGTGTGTGTCTTTGGTTTTCTGGCATATGCATTAGTGCCTAAACAAAAACGTAGGAAATTGGATAGTAAAGCAATGAAATGAATTTTTGTTGGGTATAGTTGTGAAAGCAAAGGCTATCATCTGTATCGTCCATAGACTAAATGCATTTTTCTTAGCCGTGATATTGTTTTTGTGGAAGATGCTATTCATCCATTATTTTCATGTACTAAGAAATTAGTTACCTCCAAGAATGCCTATGACACTTTGCTGCCTCTTTTTACAAGAGGACAGTCTAGTGTTGGTCCAAATGAGGTACTTTAGCCTTTATAGGTCATCACATGATGATGCAGATCATTCCATTTTTTATGCAGATTTACATGATGCACTTATTGATGAGAGAACTGATATAGAAGAGGCAGAAACTATGCCTAAATGGCTGGTGCAAACTTTGCGAGATAGCAAATTAGATGCACCTCTTTCATATCAGATTCTTTCAGGTTCTCATAGTGATTCTTTTGCATCAGATTGTTATGTTATGGTTGTCTCTAGTCTTTTTGATGAGAATGCGCTTAATTTGTTTGATGAATCATATAATTTTGAAAGTTGGATGGTTGCTATGCAATCAAAGTATGATGCTATTATGAAAAATGGTACCTAGTCTTTATGCGACTTGCCTCCTAGTCATTGGCACTAAGAGGGTATACAAGCTAATGCATAAGCTTGATGGAACAATTGACAAGTATAAGGCTAGGCTTGTTGAAAAAAGTTTATGCTCAAGAAAGAGGCATTGATTTTGATGAGACCTTTGCACCTACATGCCGACTGTCTATTGTTCATAGCATATGTGCACTTGCAACTCATCATGGTTGGAACATAAATCAATTGGAAATTAAAAATACATTTTTGAATGGTAACTTGCATGAAGAAGTGTATGTTTTCAGCCCCATGGTTTTGTGCAGAAAGGGCACAAAAACAAAGTGTGTAGGTTGAAAAAGGCATTATATGGTTTGAAGCAAGCACCATGTGCTTGGTATGAATAGATACATGTCTACTTGATTGCACATGGTTTTGGGAATAGTCCAACTCAAAGCACTATATATGTTAAGCATGCAAATTTTTTGCTTTTGATCATTGGTGTCTATGTTGATGACATGTTGCTCATTGGTCAAAATGAGAAGCATATTGCTGATTTTAAGGCTGATCTGCATGCCTCATTTGAGATGTTAGATTTGGGGCATTTGCATCATTATTTGGGCATTCAATCTATGCAAGTTGACGATGGACTAGCTTTGTGTCAAACAAAATATATTGACACCTTATTACAATATTTTGGCCTTGAAGACTACAAACCTATTGCCACTCCTATGGATACAGGTTTGTAGTTGAGTCTTCATGATGATAGAGATGCATTTGATGATGTTCTCTATCAGCAGGCTATTGGATGCTTGATTTACTTATGCATTACTCGGCCAAATATTCAATTTTTTGTCTCATAGATGAGCAAGCTTATGCATTGCCCAAGTGTCAAGCATTGGCAGGCAGTTAAGTGCTCACTATTTGGATTGTTTTATTCCAAGGGGAATCACTAATGCCAGATTTACATGCTTTTTTTGCTTTTGATTGGGCTAGATGCTATGCCACTCCTGTGTCCATGAGTGGTTTTTCCTTCATGCTTGGTAGCTCATGCATATCTTGGTTGAGCAAGAAGCAACCTACAATGGCCACTTCTATTTGTGAGACTGAGTATAGGGCAGCTTTCATAGCAACTGTTGAGTGTGTGTGGCTTAGATGCCTTATGGCTGATTTGGGTGTTGGTCAATCTTCTATCACCACTATCTTCACTGGCAGTTGCAAAAAACCCTGTGTTCCATGCTCGCACTAAGCACATTCAAGTGCACTATGATTATGTTAGAGAGAGGTTCTCTGGTGGAGAGATCGATTTGGCATATGTGCCCACACAGGAGAACATTGTAGACCTTTTCACAAAGGCTCTAGCTAGGGAGAAGTTTGAATCTTTCTACAAAGCTTTGGACTTACCTCCTTTTGTGGATTGATTCCACATAGGTTGGCACTTCCTTATACATGAGTGCCAGCTCCTTGTTTATTGCATCACTCTTAGGGGGTATTTGTTGATATATTTAGGTAGTGATGTGTGTGAACACACTAGGAGCACGAGGGCACTTTTTTCCCTCTTTAGGACGCTTTTTCCCTCGTCTCGTATATATGCCTATAACCCTAACAATTCACTTATCTTTTTATATTCCCTTGGTAATACATTCAGCATTGTTTGTTGTGCTCCAAGGTTCTTCTTCTTCCTTGTGTTGCTTGCATGCTTTTTTAGACCTCAAAATCCTCAGAAGCTACATAACCCAAGTTGAACAACATCAATCTGATTTTCTTGGTCCAAGTTATGAGCAAAACACTGATCGAGGGTAGAGTTTCTTTCATGATAGGAGATAGAGCACATTTTTTATGGAGTCCCAATGCAAACTAACTTTTGTAATCTTCTACAAACTTTGTAGCTTTTCTCATAAGCTACACAATCCACATTGAATTGTATCAATTGGATATTCCCAACTCAAGTTATGAGCAAGTTATTATCAAGGGTAGAGTGATACCATCACCCAAATTCACTCAAAATTTTCCAAAAGAGGATGCTAGGCGAGGCTCCAAAAGAGGATGCTAAATGATGCTCTTTCCGAGTTGATACTTCCAAGGCTCTTGGCTAGTTTATGCTCTATTAGAAGATGTTGCGCTAGGTGATGTTGTATGCTATTTGGTACTTCCAAGGCTCTTGGCCGGTTGATGCTCCACTTGATGATGCTCTGCTAGGTGGTGCTCTATACTAGTCAATGCTTCCAAGGCTCTAGGTAAGTCAATGCTCCACTAGGCCATGCTCATAAGGGGCATGCTATGCAATTCCTATTTTTGAAGGTATCATGCAATTCCTAAAGAAAACAAATCCATTAAAGTGCTTGCTATCCAATTGTTCTCTAGGCCTTGCTATCTGATGTCTATGGATGTCTTGTGTCATCCTCTTGATATGAATTGCTACCCAACTTATCTTGCCACAAGATAACCTCACAGTTAAGCTAATTGACTCTTATGTTGCTTGATATCTTTAGTCATGCTAGGAAACCTCTTCGCAAGGAGTGCCACACTCAACCAAGCAATAAATATTTGATAGTAAATGATGGTGCTCTACCAAAGATGATATGTGCTAATTAATGTAAATGTATAAGCATGCTATTTGATGCCCCTTAAAATGTGCTATGATAAATAATTCTCCAAAAAGTTTGATAAGTGATGCTCTCCAAAAGTCCTTTGCTAAGTGATTATAAGTTATGGAATAGCCTAAGATTGTGCTAAGTGATGCCTTGGGTGTGTTGGTTGATCCCTCTCCTTTTTAAGTGATGCTCCTTGGATGCTTTGTTAGGAGAGAATTGCTTCAAGCTTTGAGAGGTGATGTAATAATATATTCTCCAATGTGTTTCACTAATTGATACTCCTCACATGATTCTCCACAAGGTCAAGGTAGCGGATCCTTTCATGAGACCTAGTCGAGGATGGTTGATACTCCAATCCAAGATGCTTGAACCAACTTCTTACTTTGTTGTCCCTTCAAGATGCATGTCTAAGAGTCTCAATGTGATATCTCTAAAGTGATGTTTGTCAAGATTGCCAATGCTTTCATACTACTTGACACTCCTTCATAAATCTTGCTTGATATCCAAGATGTGTTGATATATTTAGGTATTGATGTGTGTGAACACACGAGGACTATCGGGGCACTTTTTTCCCTCTTTAGGAGGTTTTTTTGCCCCAGCTTGTATATATGCCTATTGCCCTAATGGGTTACTTATCTTTGTATATTCTAGTGGCAATAAATTCAATATTGTGTGTTGTGCTCCAAGCTTCTCCTTCTTCCTTGTGCTTTTCACGTGCTTCTGTAGACCTCAAACTCCAACTATTGGTATCAGAGCAGGTCACCACTTCATCTAGGGCATGGTCAACACTCCTCCAATGATAGTCTCTGAATCGCATGAAATTTGGTAAGACATTAGGGGAAAAAGTGAACCTTGCATGGGCCTTGTAAGGATTCCTAATTTTTAGGGATTAAAAAGATAAATCCAAGAGATTAAGAGGTCATACCAAACCACTAGTGGTTTTCCATAATAGAATAATGTCTATATGTTCTTCTATTACAATCCTCATTCATGAGAATTAATGGCCCTTGGATGTTGCAAATCAACGGATAAGATTCAAATGGATGAGACATTGGAGAGAGAGTGTGTGACAACTCTTGCAACATGGATAATTACACGCATTCTCTATAGATTTTTTGTCCCTTGGACGAGGTGGAATCGAACAACGGTCTGAAAATGGGGCTGATTTGAAATTCTCAAACAATTATGAACCCTTGGATGCATTCCAATCAGATGGCGCAATGCATTTTGGGTTGAGCTCAAATTTGGAGCCACTTTGGATCGTCCAATGGCCTCTACATCCAATGGAGGAGGTAGAAAGGTGCTTTTCTATTCTTGGATCACTCTCAACGATTGGATCCTCAATAGATCCAAAGGAGAGGATTGTAGGTGCCCAAGATCAAGCTACTTTTGAATATAGCCATTAGATCAAGTCTCCAATCCAAGGGTAGAGGTTGATTAGCACCTTTTTCATCCATCTCTTTATCTTGGCCATTGAAGAAAACTCAAATCTAATGGTCATGGTGCAAAGCCGCCTTGATGTTTGCAATTTAATATGAGCCTGCAGATCTTTAAGAGAATGCAAGGGCTATACTTGATTTTCGAACTTTCCAAAACCATTCACAGAATAAAACCCACAAAGTTTAGGTGGGTTTGGCATCTTTGACCACAGAAAACCAAGGGAACCCTATGCCTACCCTATGTGATTAAGGGACTAGACTGTGTCCACCACACTCTTGTTGAAAGAAGATTTATATTCAAGATTAATTCTTTCTTATAACTGATCTATCCTTTTTTGTAACATTATGTGTATTGTAAGCTGACATGGATTTCACAAAGTACTTGTGAAAGAAAACAAAGACTTGACATTTACTATAAAAAGAGGAAAATGAGAGGAACAAGGGTTGATTCTCATTCTTGTAATCAAATTCTAAGAGAAATAGAGCTCTTCCTTTGGTTGTGTATCTTCTTCTTCATTTTGATTTCCTTGTTGAGAGTTTTGTGTGATGATTTTGATGTGTAGAGGATTATTTATTGAATGAGAGTGTTATGCTTATTGAAAAGTCCTTTCTTGAGTGATTTCTGATGGAACTTTGGATTTCTGTGGAATGAAGAAAGTTATCTTGCTTCGAACTGATTTTGTCTTCATATATGATGGAGATAAGTAATTTCTGTTGTCATATTTGAATTTTGCTTGAAAAATGGCATGAGTTTGCCACTTGAATCATTCAATTTAGTATCATAATCAGGGAGATATGATCATTTGAAGTTCTTAAGCCATATCTTTGCAGAGAATCGTGATTTTCAGAGATTCATGTTTTCTTCACTCATTCTTGATTGACTTTCAAAGTGTTATAACATGCATCATTTCTTTATGAATAAATTTGTGGTTTGTGAAACATTAGTTTTTAAGCAACAATTGGGTAAGCTTGTTCTTGGATTGACAATTTTAAAGAAATTTCCTTTTGCCTTTGAATTGTCATCAAGTCCCTCATATCTACAATGAGATAGATGTGATAAGAGTGGAAAAGAAACATCTCTTTTGGTGTCATTTCGAGGGACGAGTAACCTAGATTGGTGATGCCAAAACCATAAGTAACTTCATCTTTTCATATCACACCTAGAACATTATCATTCTTGGAATATCAATGATGAAAGAAGTACACGTTGGATATTCTATTTCAAATAAGAACTTGAGGAACAAGATTTTGAATTGATGGTGAAAAACTCAGTCAAATTAGGTGAGGGAATGATCATGAGGTGTTGAAAACTTAAAAGGATAATCCTTTACTTAAAATGTCTAAAACTTTTTTCTTTTGCATTACTTTTTTCAATAAAATCCTAAAAAGAGTACTTGTAGTGGAACATATTTGAAAGAAAGATAGTTGCAAATAAATTGAATTTGGGGAAGAATTTCTCAGGAACTCGTGATTTTTTGGATGATTGGAAAATTCTCAAAAAATAATGGTTTCTACATATATCAAATAGCAATACTTTTAAGATGTCTTTTTGAAAATTTACTAAGGAACAGATTGGAGAAAACTATAAAGAAGAGAGGAGTGGACAAGATCTGGAACAAGAAATCACCAATCCTTGGAAAAAGTGGGGACAAAAAGTCATGAGTCTTTGGTTAAGAACTGGAGCAGGAAATTGTGAATCCTTGGAAAAAGTAGGGACAAAAAGTCATGAATCTTTGGTCAAGAATTGGAGCAGGAAATCGCGAATCCTTAGAAAAAGTGGGGATAAAAAGTTGTGAATCTTTGGTCAAGAACTGGAGCAAGAAATCATGAATCCTTGGTCAAATACTATAAAAAGAGAAAAATTAGAATATTTTGCATACTTGCAGAAAAACAGAGACAGCATCGCGAATCACTGAAGTGTGAGCAATTAGTGGAAAGACAATTCAGTTGGCAAGCCTATTCATCCCAAGAGAAAGATGTAAGTCTTATCTTGCAATATTCAACATTCTAAAGTGAGAAGAGTTAGGAAAAATGTTTGTTGATTGAAAGAAAAGAAAATCGTGAATTTCTATAAGTTTTCTTCTCTATTTTATATTAATTCCTTTGATTAACAGTAGTAAAGAGACAAAGGTAGAGAAAGAGGTAACTCTTATCTTGAAATTTTGAAGAATGAGAAGAATTAGACAAAAGCCTGTTAATTGAAAAAAAAAAGATGTCATGAATCTCTTAACACAGTTTTTCTCTATTGATATTAATTTCTTTGATTAAGAGAACTAATGAGACAATGGTGAAAGAGTAAGGGAAATATAGGATGGTGAAAATACACATGCATTAAGAATATGGTATCAGAAAGAACTGGAGGAGAATCGTGAATTCTTCAAGAAATCTAAGTAAATCTGTTTGAGAGAATCGCGAATCCTTGAAGGAATCAAAGTAAATATTGTAAGAATCACGAATGCTTGAAAGCCTTGGAAATAGAAGGAATCGCGAATTTTTGAAGGAAGCTAAGTAAATTTTTTGAAAGAATCATGAATGTTTGGAAGCCTTTGAACTGGAGAGAATTGTGAATCCTTGAAGGAATCAAAGTAAAACTTGAAAGAATCACAAATGCTTGAAAGCCTTGGAAAGAGAAAGAATCATGAATTTTCAAAGGGAGCTAAGTAAATTTGTTGAAAGAATCACGAATGTTTGGAAGCCTTTGAACTGAAGATAAATGGCGAATCCTTGAAATACAATTGAACATTCTAAACAACCTTATAGTTGCTTGATAATGAGATTGAGAGGGGGGAAAAAATAATACCAGAACCAAATTCTAATTTGAACCACACTCACAATTATGAAACAATGGAATCTCAAGAAGCAACCATTAGAATACAGGAAGAACAAGAAAATGAGGGGGACTATAGGAACATACTGAAAGATGAATTTACAAATAGATTTGGAACTTACATATTTAAGGATGGATTACAAAGATATGTAACCAGAATGAGGACAAACTAATTATTTAATATGACTCCCATAACCCAATTTGTTGATGGAAAATACATGGAGAGAGATGGAACTACTTACATAGTGACTCTAGATCCTAAAAACATAAATGATCAAGGGGAATTATCAAATAAAACACCAATGAAAGATGTAGAGGAGGAAGGAAATCTAGCCCCTAGGGGTCAATCTATTTGTACCCATAAAGAACAAGTAATTAAGATTACTTGTGATCAATTAGATACCTTACTCTATATGAATCCAGAAACAAGAGATGTTTATTGGGCTACTGAGATTCATAAACTGCTCCATCACACATGAACATTAGGGTTTTGAAGAACAATCATTAACCTAGGGAAAATCCCCTACTTTTGTGAATAAGGAGGGACAAAGATTTTGGAAATCGATTGAAGAATTAAAAAGTTCCTACACTTACCAAAATAGACCAATATTTCCCAAAAGAACTACAAAAAACAAACATGTGGAGGAGGATCTAGCTAACCCTACTTATGAAGAATTTGAGACTCAAAGGCATAATAGAGTTCATAATAACAATGAAAAAAATTATTGTACAAGAAATGAGGGAAGGGAAAATCAGAATGTCAATCCACCAATACCACACATTAGGTTTGATAGAAATCAAAACCAAGAACATAGAAACATGATAAATAAGAGACAAAATGGAATCAACTTTGACATACCCAATAGAAATAATTGGGACATGCACTTGGGTCAACGTAGGGGATTGAGACCAACCCAGGTAATGAAGAGTATGAGAAATCAGTATGATGGAAGTACTGACCCATATGATCATGTACCACATTTTAAACAAGTACTTAAAGTTGAAGAAGCGGAGGATTATTTCACTCAATATCAAAGCTTTTGGGTTAACATTAAGAGAATCAGCCTTAATGTGGTTTGAACCATTAGCTATGGAAAACTTTGACAAGATTGAGATGTTCTTCCAGGAGTTTATAGGAGAATTTTCAAAAAGAGGAATCAAACATGATACTTCAACATTAGTACAAACCTTCAAACAAAATCCAAACAAGTCTGTGAGGTTAGTTGCAAGATGGTTTAAACAATATCTTGACATATGCATAGCACAAGAAAGACCATCTATGCAAAAAAGAATATCATTATTCATGGAAGGGTTAATTAATGCACAATTAAGAACAATGGTATGTTGTAGAAGATGTGTTACATTGGATGAATGTATCAAGGAAGCTATAGATATAGATGACAGTAGGGGACAAGATTTGTCACTCCATGAATTATATACGCCCCCATTGAATAAGACAACATATACAAAAGAATTAGCCCAAGCAATTGCAAAACATTTAGGAGTAGGGTTACAACAAACAAATCAACAAAGGAATCAGAATCCAAGATGTTACAATTGTGGAAGGGAACATCAAACTAATTTTTGTCAAAAAAATAGAAGATATCTGCAAGGGGAAAGAAGAGTGGTACAATTTCTTCAACCAAAAAGGAATTGGAATAATCAAGGAGGTCAAAATCTTCAATTAAATGGAAGAGATAGTATGTATTCAACAAACAATTTTCAAAATAAAGAAAAAATAAATCAAGAAACACCTCAACCTGTTTTGGGAAAACAACCTCCATTACCAACTAATGTGGTACCTATAAAATACATTCCTATGGAAGAAAATATGGAAAGAGCATTGACACCATCTATATCGATGTATTATGATGATTTAGAAGATAAAGGTTCCACTTCCTTTTATGAAGAAAATAACGAAGATAATTGGAGTCTAAACAAAGAAAATATGTATATAGCTTTTCAAAATATTAATGGAAATTATGAGATGGAGCCTGCAACATTCATCTTTGTGACAAATAAGTTCATACCAACCCCAACCCTTTACAAAGAAAGGCTATATGCATGAGGATTATTTGGAACTTGTCCACACAGATGTGTGGGGACCAAGCAAGGACCGTTCAATTTCAAGATCAAGGTACTATGTGTCATTCATTGATGATTTCAGTAGGTGGACTATTTTGTATTTCATGAAACATAAAGATGAAGTGTTCAGTTGCTTCAAGAAGTACCTTGCACTTGTGGAAAATCAAACAGGAAAGAGTCTAAAGAGGATAAGGTCAGATGGAGGAGGTGAGTACTTCTCCATTGGATTTAATGCATTTTTGCAATACAGAGGTATCAAAAGGGAGATCACTACTAAATATACTCCTGAGCAAAATGGAGTAGCAGAGAGGAGGAACATATTGATTGTAGAAGAAGCTGGATCAATGCTTAATGAAAAGAAATTGCCTAATTATTTGTGGGCAGAGAGTGTTTCTACTGTCACTTACCTTAACATGTTACCTTCTAAATCCCTTGATGGGATGACCCCCTATGAGGCATGACATGGTAGAAGTTCATCTCTTGAACATTGCAGAATATTTGGTTGTGTTGCTTATGTGCATTTTCCATCTCAAATAAGAGGTAAGTTAGACCCTAAGGCAAAAAAATGTATCTTCATAGGGTTTAAATAAGAAAGGATATAGGTTTTATAATCCATCCAACAAAGGATTTATGGTCAGTAGAGATGTTGTGTTTGATGAAAATGATTCTTGGTTTGAAAGTGAATGCAGGAAGGTCAAATTGCCATATGACTTGGAAGAAGAATTTCCAAGCCTCACCAAGGAGGAACCAAGCACAATTGAAGACATAAAATCAGACGATGAGGACACCATCAATCTGGAAGAGTTCAAGGCATGGAAATCAAAAGGCAAGGTCAAGATGAAGAGGTTGGAGGACATGCCTTAGTCATGCAACCAAGCCTTAAGGAGATCACAAAGAGAGAGTAAGAAGCCAATCAGATTTGGGTATGATACTTCATTAGTTACTAAGCATTCTATTTATCTTGTTAAGGATTCATCACTTGAAGAACCTTCTTCATATGAAGAAGCAAGTACCAAGGCAGAATGGAAGGAAGCTATGGATGAAGAAATAGAAGCACTCCAAGAAAATGACACTTGGGAGTTAGTACCCAAGAAAGCATCAATGAAGTTAATTGGTTCTAGATGGATTTACAAAATCAAAAGGAACTCAGATGGATCCATAAATAGGTATAAAGCTAGGCTTGTGGTGAAGGGTTTTGCACAAACCCAAGGAGTAGATTATGAAGAAACTTTTTCACCTGTGGCTAAGATGTTAACCATCAGGGTATTGGTAAGTGTAATTGCATCTAGAAATTGGAATATGTATCAACTAGATGTGAAAAATGCCTTTCTCAATGGTTGGATCTCAGAGGAGGTTTACATGGCTCAACCTCCTGGCTATGAAGACCCAAGAAAGGTAAATCATCTATGCAAATTCAACAAAGCTCTTTATGGTTTAAAGCAAGCACCCAGGGCATGGAACCATAGGTTAAAAACATATCTTCAAGACCAAGGATTCATGATGAGCGAGGCGGATTCTTCTCTGCTTGTTAAGAGAAATAATTCAAAAATGATATACTTATGTGTATATGTTGATGACATCATTATTATAGGTAGTGATGCCAGTGGCATCAAACAAATAAAAAACCAGATGATGCAGGAGTTTAAGATTAGTGACCTAGGGTTTCTAAAGTATTTTCTTGGACTTGAGTTAGTATACACTAACTGTGGAATTTACATCACTCAAAGAAAATATGTGCAGGACATGTTGAAGGAGTTCCACTTGGAGAATGCAAAGGTAGCTAGAACCCCTATGGAGGTAAATCATAAATTGAGTGCTCATGAAGGTGATTTGGTTGAAGACATTGCAGGTTATCGAAGCATAGTTGGAAGTCTAAACTATGCAACATTAACAAGGATTGATATATGTTATGGAGTAAGTGTTCTGAGCCAATTCATGCATAAACCTAGAGAACCTCACTTGGAAGCTACTAAAAGAATTTTGAAGTATATCAAAGGCACTCAAAACCAAGGACTTTACTTCCTATACACATCAGATTTGGATATTAAATTATATTCAGATGCAGATTGGGCAGGTTGTAACGATGAAAGAAGTACTTCTGGATATTTATCTTTTGTAGGTGATAAGACCATCTCATGGTCTTCTAAGAAGCAACCTACTATTGCTCTACCTTCAACAGAGGCTGAATATAGGGGATTAGCAAATGCTACACAAGAAGCTATTTGGATTAGATTGCTCTACTCAGATTTAGGACTTCACACTCATTCACCTATTATCTTTGGTGACAACACAAGTTCTTTGCATCTTGCAGCCAATCCTATATATCATGCAAGAACCAAGCATATAGAAGCACACTATCACTATGTTAGAGAGAAGCTATTGAGCAAACGAATTCAATTAGCATATGTATCCACAAATATGCAATGTGCAGATTTGTTAACCAAAGCACTTGATGGTACTAAGCTTTGTAGGTTTAAAACCATGATTGGATTGCAAGATATTCAAGGATAGATGAAGTTATACAAGCCAAGATGTTTGTCTTGAGGGGGAGTTGTTGGAGCAAGTATACAAGCCTTCACATTTGTCTTAGCATAAAAACAATATGTGGAAACATTTGATGGATCATCTGAATCCTAGCTTGTAACTTTTTTTGATCATTCACCATTGTAAAAGGTTTTAATCTTGAAAGAATCTTGTAAATCCATATATCTCGTGGAGTTAGGAGAAGCATGAGCTATGAGTTTCAATGAGATAATATCTCCTCAATTAGAGGAATCACCTTTTTAGATAGAGCCAAGTTTGAATTTCAAATTCAAAATTAGAAGCAAACACTTATAAAAGGACTTGTAAAAACTCATAGGGTGTGTGCCTCATTGAGACCTCTTCCATTGATCACTTGCAGGATTTGAGTAGCTTACACCATAGCTTACTCATTCCACTATCATTGAGCTTCATCATAATGCCAATGATCTTGTCTAATCATGTGCTATAATACATGTACTTCATTGATCATCTCTGTATACTTCTTTGCTATGACTACTCAGAACAGTGAAATTTGTCTTATCATATCTTAGTGCATTCTCAACCATTTTGCATGATCTATAGCTTCTTGGAACCAACTTGAAATCTACGTTATGCTATCAAAATTTCAAAGAACTTGATTCAACCATTTGGGAGAAATCACCATTGAACTGCTCCCTGGCCATCTACTATTCAGTCCCTAAAAAGTCGGGGGTAAGCTTTGGATTGCTAAATTCATTTCTCAGAGTATAGTTCATCATTTTAAATGATTCCACTTGTAATCATTAGCTATCTAAGCTAATTATATTTCCTCAAGAGGAATGTAATCAATTGTTATTGTACTGTGAGCACTGAGCAAAAGAACCAGTAGGTGTATAGACCAAAATAGCAAGTTTTGTGACATTAGCTATTTGTGAAGTAGTCTATTTTGACTCAATTGTTTCAAGCAATATTCCAAACTACATAGGTACTTTATTGGTGTCATTTGCAAGCTAAAAGGGCCTACTATCAAACTCTAAAGTGATTTGGGGCAAGTACAAAGCAGGTTGTAGGAGTACCAGCTCACTTCCTTGAGGTATCCATCCATCTCTTCCAACATTTAACAATGTAATGTTGAAGTATATCTGTTGACCAGATCTTGAAGACGCACATATGCAGAGATAGTACAGAAACAAAATCTTGCAAAAGCATACACATAATAGAGAGAGAGACAAGACACTGGACAAAAGATTGGGTACAATCTCCTCCCACATACTCTGATGGACGAGTCTATTAGAGTATGTGTATTTATAGGTATTTTTCATTACATCCTAAATAGAAGATACATGAGGTTGGTGCTTCAAAAAGCATTCATTTACGAAAAAATTGCTTTATTTACAAACTATCACTTTCTAAGCAATCTACTATTTTTACAAAAAATATATAAAATACTATCTTCTAAATATCTTCAAAAATATATGAATAAATCCATACACATTCATGCCCTTGTGATTCTTCACCTAGTAAATCAAAACATAATCACATCAAAAACCTCAAGACACTAAAATCCATATAACATTCCATTATTCATAAAGTATAACATGTCTCCCAGTTGAGAAGCAAATGACCTGAGTTGATAACAATAAAATAGACATGGATGGTCAGTCACATGTCCCATCATTGAACAATCATAAGCATATTCCATGTAAAAACACATGCATGGAAATGGAAAATTGGAATTTAAATGTATTGTCAATAAGCTAATATGAAAAGAATTATGTATATATCCAATGAGAAGGTATGTCTAATCTAAAAGCATTCTCATTTATTTTTTGAATAATACAAAAAGATCCATAATAATGTGGTTCAAGTTTAACCTTAGGATGTTGTGAAATATTTTTCAAACGTCTTTTAATTATTTGTAACCATACAAAGTCAGTTTCATTAAATTGTTTAGCTACTTGTTTCTTATTAAAATTACGCATATAACATTCTTGACTCTTTTTAATGTTCTCATGAACCTTATGAAGTGTAGAAATATGAACGTGTGCAAAAGAATCAACCATTTTGATATCAGCTTGAGTCATAGACATGGGAGTGGGAAGCTTTTTACAATAAACAATTTCATATGGTGCATGTCGAGTAGTGGTATGCAGTGTGCAAACTATAGTAAAGGAATGTTGTCATCCCAATTACTTGGATTATCTAAAGAATAACAATGTAATAAATCTAAAATAGTACTACTCATAGCTTCACTTTGCCCATTACTTTTAGGATGAAATGCAGAGCTAAAGCCTATTTTAGAACCTAAATTTGAAATAATGCAACCCAAAAGTGATTACAAAAATGAACATCTTGATCAAATAGAATAACTTTTGGAAAACCATGATGCAAAAAAATACATTTAATAAATAACTTAGCAGCTTGAGGTGCATATAAAATATTTTTACAAGGAATGAAATATGCTTGTTTACTAAACCTATCAACAATTATCCAAATCATATCTTATGAGATGAAGTTGTAGGAAGACCAGTAATAGAATCCATAGAAATTAGTTCCTATGGTCCATTAGGTATGTGAAGTGGCACTAATAATCCAAATGCTTTACCATGATGTCGTTTCACACATTGACACACAATGCAATGGGAAACATAATGTCAACATCCGTTTCTATATTTGGCCAAAAGAAGAATTCTTTACATGTAGAAATAGTATTTTATATGCCCCTATGACCCATATACGGTGGTTCATGCATCTCTTTCATAACAATTTTTTTAAATTTTTGTGTGATGCATAACTTGTGTTGGAAATACAAAAATTCATTATGAAAGTGTAGTGACCCTCATTAGATGGTGTATAATTATTGAAAGCAATTCATGTTTGTGAAAAAATACAAATCAGATGCATAAGTAGGAATCATGCCATTAAATGAATGAATATGAATAGCAAAAAATATTATTGATTGAAACAATATTTTTTTGTGGGGATGGGAAGCGACAAAGGGCATCAACTACAACGTTAGCTTTGCCGGGTTGATATTGAATTATAGGCTGAAAATTTTGTATGAATGAAGTCCATTTAATGTGTCTTTTGGAAATCAATGGTTGGTTTAATAAATGCTTAATAGCATGTTGGTCTGTTTTGATTAGAACTTCAGAACTCATAAGGTAATGTTTCTAAATTTTTAAAGCATGCACAACAACTGAGAGTTCCTTATCATGTGTACTATAATTATTTTAGAACGTTTAAGTTTTCTACTTTCAAATGCAATGGGATGATCATTTTTCATTAATACAACACCTATACCTAAACAACTAGCAACTATAACTACATTTAAAGGTTGTACAAAATCTGCTAATTACAAAACAAGTCCATGAGAAAGTGCATGTTTGATTTTGTCAAAAGATTGTTGTTGTGATAATCCCCATGCAATTTTTAACTTTTCCTTCAATAATATTGTGAGTGGATGTGCTAAATAAGAAAAACCTTTTACAAACTTTCTATAGAAACTAGCTAACTCTAGAAAAGAACGTACATCATTCACAGATTGAGGTACATGCCATTCTTCAATTACTTTAATTTTCTTTGGATCTACATGAATGCATTGACTAGATTCCTAAATACTCTAATTCTTTTTGGAAAAAATAAATCTTTTCAAGATTGGCATACATTTTGTTTTTGTGTAACAAATTAAAGATTGTTGCTAAATGATTTTCATGGTCATCAAAGAAAACAAGAACAAAAGCTTGGTAATCAAGAAAAATGTTATTCATCATCACTATAGACAAGTATATCATCAAAGAAAACAAGAACAAAAGCTTGGTAATCAAGAAAACTGTTATTCATCATACGTGCAAATTGAGAAAGTGCATTGGTGAGTCCAAAAGGCATTACCATGAATTCAAAGTGACTAGTTTGAGTCCTAAACATAGTCTTATAAATGTCATTTTGTGTCATTCGTATCTAGCAATATCCAAATTTAAGATCAATTTTACTAAAATACGTGCTCCATGAAGTTTATCTAGAAAATCATCTATCCTAGGAATAGGATATCTATTTTTAATTGTGATCTTACTAAGTGATCTATAATCAATGCAAATCATATAAGTCTTGTTGTTCTTCTCGACTAAGAGAACAAGTGCTCCAGAGGGAGAAGAACTAGGACTTGTAAGTCCTTTGTGGAGTAGATCCTTAACTTGATTAGCTATTTCTTTTTTTATGTAAAGGTCCATGCCTATAAGGTGCTTTATGGGGAGGAGAACTACCAGTAATTAAGTCTATACTATGATCAAGAGATCCCCTAGGACGTGGTAGTTTAGAAGGAAAATAATCCATAAAGCAATCCTGATAGGAAGTAATAGACTTTTCTCTTGAGAATAAGACCAAGGCTTGTGAATGATGTGTGTGCCACTCTCCTCCCATCCATTATATCCCCTTGTATCCAAAATAGCAATGATGTTGAACGGTCTAGTGGTGTCATGTGGCCATCATACAACACTCATCCCCATTACCATTGAATACCTTAGGATATCCCCCAAGCTTAGGACCTTGTCTATGGCTAGCCCTTGTCCACACACACATCGAGTGCTCTTTGTAGACCAATGTTTGACACTCTCTTCCCCTTCTAAATATCGTTTTCCTCAATGATCAATGAGGGAAAGTACTTGTGAACCAGAGCTTCTGATTCCCAAGTAGATTCAGTAAGCGGTAATGCTCTCCAAGCTACTAGATACTCCTAGATGACACAACTTCTCAACCGCTTCTGTCTCCAATCTTGTATCCTATCTAGAGAATGATAAGTGCTATCACTTTCTTGTAAAGAAATAATATCCTCTATTAGATTATCCTCCTTGGAAATATATTTTCTAAGTTTACTGGCATGAAACATTGGATGGACTCTACAGTCTAGAGGAAGCTCTAATCGGTATGCAACATCACTAAGCTTCTTGACCATCTTCCAAGGTCTACAAAACCTTGGTGAAAGATTACTACAATTCCTTGTGGATCGGGAAGTAGATCTAGCTAGCATTTGAAGAAAAACTCTATCTCCTTCCTCAAAGACTCTAGGAGATCTCTTCTTGTCAGAATACTCTTTTGCCCTATCATCTGGTTGCTGCATCTTGGCTTTAGCTATTTCTAAATTTACTTGGAGGTTCGCTAAGAACTTTGAAGCACTAGGACATTTCTTTGGCATTCCTATGGTATTGGGAGTAGTGGGATTCATGCCATAGTTCATCTCAAAAGGAGACATTCCTATCACCTTATGAGGTCTATTATTGTAAGCAAAGTCTATTAGTGGCAAGTAACTATCCCAATCTGTCTGTCTCTTAGACACATATGCCCTCAACATGTCCTCTAGAATCTGGTTGACCCTCTTGGTCTAACCATCTATTTGTGGATGATCACCACTACTGATTTTCAATGTCACCATCAATTTGTCAAATATAAACTTGCAAAAGTGTCCTTTGAATCTGACATCCCTATTTGAAACTATGGATGCCGATAACCAATGCAATCTGAAGACATGCTAGATAAACAACTCCGCTACCTATGGAGCTTCTATCGTCTCCTATGTGGGTATAAAATGAGCCATCTTACTCAATCTTTCTACCACAACTAGGATAGTAACCCATTTTCTTTGGGTCCATGCTAACCCCCACTATGAAGTCCATGGATACACTATCCTAGTTATCATCTGGAATCTATAAAGGATGTAAAAGACCTGGTGTCTTTACCCTTTCTGCCTTGTTGAGTTGACACATAAAGCATTGTTGAACATAAGTGTGGATGTCTCTGGCAAATCCACGCCACCAAAATGTTCTTCTAACAAGCTACATTTTCTTGTCAACATGAGGATATCCTACATAAGGAACATCATGGTTATCATGCATGAATTTTCTTCTCAAATCCAGGGAATCTTGTATGCAAACCTTTCCTTTCTGTTTGATTATTCCATTCTCCTTTGAGAAATTGGAATATGGACAGGACTTGTTTGCTCTACTAAGGGAAGAAACAACTAGAACTGACTCGTCTCCTATGATAGAGTCATGACTGATGGCTCTAATAATCATGTAATGAATGTGGATCTTCCATTTGTGCTTCCTTTATTTCTAGAACTGTAAAGCTCATTTGATACACTATCTGTGATAATGCATCAATTGCTATATTCTCTTTGCTTCTTCTATACATGATTTCCATGTGAAACTTCTGCATAAGCTAAGCTCAACGAGCATGTCTGCCTCGACGATCTGGCTGACTACAAAAGTAATTGAGTGTATGGTGATCTGTGTATACCTTAAAGTTTGCACCATAAAGATAGTGTCTCTAGACTTTAAGAACATGCATCATTGCATACAACTCCTATTCATGCACTAGCCAATTGCATTGTGCACTACTCAACTTTTTGCTTTCAAAAGCTATTGGCCTGCCATTTTAGCTCAATATTGCCCCTATGGCTATGCCACTAGCATCTGTCTCTAACTCAAATGCTTTTTGCGGATCTACCACTTTGAGTATAGGAGCCTCTGAAACAACTTGTTTCAAGGTATCAAAACTTTCTTGCTGCTCTTGCTTCCATGCAAATGGAACTTTTCCTTGAAGCAAGTTCATCATAGGTGTTGATATCGACGAAGAAGAAGAGATGAATTTCCAATAGAAATCGGAACATCTTAGAAATGATCGTAACTACCCCTCATCTTGAGGAGTAGGCCAAGCCAGAATAACTGAGACATTCTTGGGATCCATTTGAACCCCATCGGCTGATATCACATGTGTGCACTACTTCTGCCCAAAGCTTGTAGGGTAATTCTTTGTTGTGAAGCATGGTTCTTGCCATTTCCATCACACTTTGGAAATTTCTCTTAGCTACTCCATTTTGGGATGGAGTGCAAGGTTGAGAGAATTGTCTGATATGATCCAGAGATGAGGATGGCATCCATGGCTTGTAACTTGTCGATGGGCATAACTGCTAGTATCGTCATCACGTGAGTCAAGCAGACTGACACTCGAACGAGAGAGAGAGAGAGAGAGAGAGAGAGAGAGAGAGAGAGAGAGAGAGAGAGAGAGCTTATTCTCTCTATAGAGAAAGCCATTCCCTCCATTTCTATCCGACAAATCTTCACGTAGCTTGACACAAAAGCTCGGAGGTTCTTCATCTATCCCATGCATCTGTACAGTGTGTACAGTGTATTCTTGGAATCCCCACATACTCCAAAAGTCCAGACTACTCTTGATGCCCTTATCAGCAAGTAACTTACTTCTGACCGTGAACTGGCCGTGTGTCCAAGTTCCTGAGTGCATTTTCCCTCCGATTGTAGGCGTTGAGTCAGAGGGGGAGTCGTATGCCATTGACGGAACTGAGATAGATTCAAAAGTTTTTTTCATGCATGACTTAAGTGACATCGTTACCATACATTGAACCTGTTATGTTTTCTTTAGATTCTTCTCTGTCCATGTGGAACATATCAACGTGGACATTGTCTCTATCTCATAAAACAGATTCCTATTGTTTATCATAAGGATTGCCACGTTGAAAGCTTAAACCATACAAAACAAGGAGTTGAGGACAAGACATATCCTTTTAGTCTATGAACGAACTTCTTATGTGTGCGTCATATCCGAGAGGGCTTACTTGTAAACTTCCTAAGGATTTAACCGTCAATTTGAATATCTCATTTGACACTATTTCCATTTTGCGAAGGATATTTGATCCTCAATTTTGACACTTCATGCATTGTAATCATTAAAGGGTTATCTTGTATTCACCAAAGTTGCCTTTCCATGATTTGGCACCATTTGGCCCTAAGTTCCCACCTTTGTACATAGTGCATGTGTGTGATTTGAGAGGCTATTCTAAGCCCCCAAAGTGTCTCTTAGTGTGTTTGGGCTATTCTAAGCCCCTCTCCAAGGAGTCTCTCTTGCATTATTCAGTGTAGGGCTATTCTAAGCCTCCCAAGGCATCTCTTTTGCATGATCCAATGTAGGGATATTCTAAGCTCCCCCTCTCCAAGGTGTCTACTCCATTTTTGGTGCAAGTATAGGGCTACTCTAAGCCCCCCCCCCCCACCCCTAGCCCAACTCAATTTTGTGAACCAATTTTTATAGCAAGTGTGGTAACTTCGTTTCAACGATGATAATGTCAACCATTCCAATGCAACATCCTTAAGTCAATTAAATTTACCCTCTACGCCGATATTCATGTTGAAAGATGAAAGACTAAATGGCACAAATTAAAACCTATGGAAGGACACTATTCAGGCCTACCTCTATACAAACTTGTTGTATGAGGTAGTTGAAGGAATAGAACGAGAGCCTGATAAGGAAAGTGATCAGGGATCTTGGCATATATGGAACATCAAAGATAAAATGGTATTAAGCCAACTTCTCCTCACATGTGATGAATTGACAAAGGGTCACATTAGTGCATGTAAGACTTCAAAAGAAGCTTGGGATACTCTCACAAATCTATATGAAGATAAAACACCTTCTAAGATTTATACTCTAGAGGCCGAGTTTCACAATCTCACTATACATCCACAAGATACTATCACAAAAGTGATAGCCCAATTTGAAGATTATCAATGCAAGTTAGCACTTTGTGGATGACAAATTTCAAGTGAATACATGGCTATACGATTGCTCAACAAGCTTCCTACATCCTATGAAAAATTTGTGGCCACTATGTATAACAGAGGTCAAGTTCTAACTTGGGAAGAGGTTCGTCGACTTTTGCTGCTCCATGACTCATGAGCAAAGTCATCTTCCACATAAGAGACATCCATGAAGGAAAAGGGACCCTCCCACAAGGGCAAACATGCTAGTCATAATACTAGCAATGCACCCAAGCAGGGTTCCAACACTTCGATGAAGAAGTTTAGCTATAATTTCAATGGAAAAACAGGGCACTTGGAAAAAATTTTCTATAAGAAGAAGCATACATCGAAGCCTGCTAGTTCCAAGAACCCATCAAAAACATCTCAACATCGGTCTTGCTGTTCTAGTGAAGACCTGTTTATTTCCATAGAGGCCAATGCCCTCGTAACTTCAAGTTCATCTCAAGAATGGATCTTTGACAGTGGAGTGACATCACACATGTGTAAGGATCAAGATTCTTTTCAAGAGATTGAGGACCATACATGCAAAGTTTACCTAGGCAACAACAAGAGTCTCCCCATTGAAGGGAAAGGTAAAGTACAAATCACCAATGATCGAGGGGAGTGCACATAATTATCCAATGTCTTATTTGTTGCTAACTTATGCATGAATTTACTATCAGTCAAGGTCATCAACGATCATGAGAAACAAGTGTTATTTGATAACACTTTAGTTAATGTGATTGACCCTAAAACCAAAGACATCATTGCACAAGGTGTAGAAGAAAAAGGGCTCTACAAACTCTCTTGCTTTCTATATAAGGAGTTGCTTTCTAGTCTATGGCATCAAAGGTATGGCCACACTTCATATTTACCAAGGATTTCATCCTCTCAGATAGTAAAAGGATTGCCCAAGATCGGGCAAGTCAATGATGTTTGCCAAGCTTGCACCCAAGGCAAGCAACACAAGGATCTTATTCCCAAGGAGGCTTCCACAAGAGCTAGGAACCCTTTAGCCCTAGTCCACATGGACCTTTCTGATCTATGAATACCCCTTCCCTTAGTGGATCAACCTACTTCTTTCTTCTAGTATATATTTTGAAGTCAAAGGCATACACTTTCTCTAAGTTTCAAGAATGGATCAACCCGAGATAATCAAAACTATTTGATTAGATGACGAAGGTGAATTTATCAATCATGACTTTGACAATTTCTTAAAACAAAAGGGGAGGATAACATTGTAGATCTTTTCACAAAGGCTCTGCCTCGAGAGAAATTTGAAGCTTTTTGCAAGCTTTAGGCTTACTTCCTTTTGTGGATTGATCTCTTTCCACATAGCTTGGCACTTTCGTATACATGATTCCCAACTCCTTGTTCACTGCATCACTCCTAGGGTGGATTTTTCTTGATATATTTTGGTAGTGATGTGTGTGAACACACTTAGGAATGTCGGGGCACCTTTTTCCCCTTTTGGAGGTTTTTTTTCCCTGGCTTGTATATACACCTATAACCTTGACAGGCCACTAATCTTTTGTACATTCACTTGGTAATACATTCAGTATTGTGTGTTGTGCTCCAAGCTTCTTCTTCTTTTCACCTTGTATTGTTCATATGCTTCTACAGACATCAAAATCCAACACTTTCCACCTGTAAAAAGAGGCAAAAAGGTGTCATACACATCTTTAGAGCTAATTGATGTCTCCTTGGTACATGAAAGTTATGGTTGAATCACATCTTCCAAGAAAACAACATCATGGCTAACCAAAATGCATTTAGACTATGGATGATATAGGCAATAGCCTTTTCTTTCAAAACTATTCCAAAGACACATTGTTGAGTGTGCTAGGAGTATGATCGATGAGAAAGGTCTTCCAATTTGCAGGAGAATGAAGATTACGACCACCACATGCTAGAGAGATGACTCTCCTCCCAACCTTATGCCTGTATATATAGCTGCTCAAATCAACGAGGACCACAAATGTAACTAGAGTCCACAAGTGCATGTGCAATCTCCTCCACTCCTTTCACATCTACCATTAGAGTCTACTAGTGGCTTGAGTTTTCTTGACCACTACTTTACTACCTTCCACTAGAGTCCACTAGTGGTTGGTGTACTCGCCTCTCGAGTTAAGTCCACTGGACTCAAGTTAACTCATGTTAACTTGAGTTAGAAGGCTCTGGAGCTCCTTGGGCAAAACTTTCTCCCCATGCTCCCCATGGGGATTGAACCCAAGACCTCCTCCTTCACATCCTTGAGACTTAACCACTAAGCTAAGTGGATCACTTTTTCACAAGAGCACAAGACCTCCTAGTAAGTCTAAACTCGAGATCTTTGGTCATACACACGGATGACCAAACAGTGTCCGATTTCAGATCTGTCTGAACTGGCCAGACCTTTGGATCATAGAATTACTTTAGTACATTCTTCCCCCCTTGGAAAATATTTTCCCGTCGAAAATAGAGCTATATACATACTGTAGGCAAGCCTCGAGCCTCATGTTCTAAAACTGGAAGAACATGGTCATGTTCTAGAACATGGTCATGTTCTAGAACATGGTCATGGTCATGTTTGAATTAGTTGTATAGAGTTTTAGTTATTTCCTTTCACTTTCCAAATCTTTTGGAATTGTCTCAGATATGATATTTGATTCATTTCGCAAAAGTACAGGGTTAGCTGATTGGTATTGGATAACTAAATTAAACATCCTAGGTAGATGCTCTATAGAAGAACTTATTCAATCTTCAAAATATGATAAAGCCCAATATTGATTTATTCATTCGGGTTTGCTTCCAGTTACTAGCATACCTCTTATGACATTCTAGAGTTCAATACGCTATAGAACAGGGAAGTTAGAAATCGCTCATAAGATTGACAATTCCCAAGAACTTTTAGCTCAAGTCTTTGAGAAAAGTATCCTAAGTTGGATGGTTTTCATTTTGAATTTGACTTGGTCAAGATATAGTAAGATTGATCCAAGGTAAATGGAAAACTTTCTCTTACAGTTTACATAGGATTTTTAAAACCCATTTGGACAAAGTAATCCTCTAGTCGAGTGAAAAAATTAAGTAACTGTTGGATTAGAGTTAACCATTGTACAAACATCCAAGTTAGATGTTTGGGACAACCAAAGTTCAAGTTCTCCAAAACAAATTCAAGTGAATCAAGAGTTCTCAAAGTCTTGCAAGGGATAAGAATCCCATTTTCATTACTAAGTCCATGCACCAGTTATGCCTAGCAATGGACTAGTAAGTTGAATCCACCCAATGTGCCTAGATTGCACATCTAGAAACTATGAATTGGCCAGGGATGTGTTTAGATCCACCCTTATGATTCTTCACTAGTTTGTACTTTGTCCAGTTCATCAAAGTGCAAAAAGAGACAATGTTTCATTTGGGCAGGGATGCCACCACATGCTAGAGAGATGACTCTCCTCCCAACCTTATGCCTATATATATAGCTACTCAAATCAACGAGGACCACAAATGTAACTAGAGTCCACAAATGCATGTGCAATCTCCTCCACTCCTTTCATATCTACCACTAGAGTCTACTAGTGGCTGGAGTGTTCTTGACCAATGCTTTACTACCTTCCACTAGAGTCCACTACTGGTTGGTGTACTTGCCTCTCGAGTTAAGTCCACTGGACTCAAGTTAACTCATGTTAAATTGAGTTAGAAGGCTCTAGAGCTCCTTGGGCAAAACTCTCTCCCCATGCTCCCCACGGGGATTGAACCCAAGACCTCTTCCTTCACATCCTTGAGACTTAACCACTAAGCTAAGTGGATCACCTGTTCATAAGAGCACAAGACCTCCTAGTAAGTCTAAACTCGAGATCTTTGGTCATACATACTGATGACCAAGCAGTGTCCGATTTCAGATCTGTCTGAACCGGCCAGACCCTTGGATCGCATACTTACTTTATTACACACTTTATCTTTGGGTAGAAGTAATTAGCATAGCTACATACTTAACAAACAGGCTACCACCAAGAGTGCTACATGGGTGTATGACATGGTAAGAGGACAAATTTAGATCATTGTGGAATATTTGGATGTCTTGATTGTGTTTGCATTCCATCAAAATTGAGAGGTAAATTAGAAATAAAAGTAAAGAAGTGTGTATTTATTGGCTATGATCAGAATTAGAAAGGTTACATGTTTTACAATCCTTCAACTAAACTATTTACAATGTCAAGATATGTCATATTTGATGAACAACACTCATGGTATCAAGATAAAGGTAAATTTCTTCTCTCATATGATTATGACTCTGATTTTCTCTTTTGCCTAAAAGCAATGTGCATATTCAAGAACAAGATAGTCATATTGATGAAGAGAATGGTTCACCAATAAGCATGCAAATTGGTCCACAATCAAAAGATAAAAAAAAAAAACTATCATGAATATCAGTCTATAGCAGAGTCTTCACCTCACGTAGTAAGGAGATCTCAAAGAGAAAGAAATTAGCCAGAGATATGGGGATATGATTCATCACTTTCTACTACTACAAATAAGCATTATGCATACTTAGCAAAGGAAGAAGATGAATAGGTAGAACCTTAATCTTATGACGAAGCAAAAGGAAAGCTGTAATGGTTATCCACCATGCTTGAAGATTTTGAAGCTTTAGAGGACAATCATACATGGGAGCTTATACCAAGGACTACTACACAAAAGTTTATAGGAAACAAATGGGTGTATAGGATCAAAAGACGTGCAAATGGATCGATTTCAAGATATAAAGCAAGGTTGGTTGTAAAAGGGTATGCTCAAACTTATGGAATTGATTATAATGAAATATTTAGTCTAGTAACAAAGATGCCAACCATAATAACTTTACTTGATGTTTCTACTTAAAGAATTAACCTTTGTATCATTTAGACATCAAGAATGCTTTCTTGAATGGCTATATTAGTGATGCAATGTATATGGATCAACCTACAAGTCTCAAACATCCAAAATATCGAGATTATGTGTGTAAGTTGAGAAGACCTTTATATGGTATTAAATAGGCAAGGCTCAATTTATCTTTGCATATATGTGGATGATATCACTGTTACAAGTGATTACTTTGAAGGCAAAAAGAGAGTCAAAGACTTGTTAGAGTAGGAGTTTGAAATTTTAGATTTTGGAAGGCAAACTTATTTTCTTGGCATGCAAATACTTTATATAGCACATGGTATGTATCTTACTCAAAGGAAATACACAAATTATCTCATAGAAGTTCCAAATTACAAATTGCATGCAAAGACTCCTATGGAGTTGAATCACAAACTTTCTCATCATGAAGGTGAATTGTTTGATGATGTGAAGATGTATCAAAATCTCATTGGAATTCGTGAATTGTTTGATGATGTGAAGATGTATCAAAATCTCATTGGAATTCTAATTTATGTGATTTTAAACAGAATAAAATTGGGTTACTCGATTGGAATTCTCTCATAATATATGCAAGCACCTAGAGTATCACATTGACATGCATCCAAAAGAGTACTTAAATGTTTGAAATGGATTGTAAATGAAGGACTTTATTAATCTTATTCCTTTGATTTGAGCTTTAGATTATTCTCAAATGCTGATTGGGTTGGTAACAAGGATGAGAGGGGATCAACATCAAGCTACATGTATTTTACAAGAGCAAACCTACTTAGAGTAGTAAGAAACAAACTACAATGGCACTTTCTTTAAAAAGGCTGAATATAAAGGTTTAGTAGAAATAATAAAAGAGGTTTTATGGATGAAAACACTCTTAAAAACCTATGACATTTATCAAGGAGTACCAATGATATCTGAAGATTACATGAGCTCTCTACATCTTGCCGCCAACTTGGTTTATCATGCAGGAACTAAGCACATTGACGTACATCATCATTTCGTAAGGGAGAAAATCTTAGATAAGGAGATTGAAATTTCTTTTACTCCAACATATCATCGAGCTACATTCTAATGTCTAAATCAGTTGATGGAATTAAACTTGCCAAATTCAAAGATATGGCTAGAGTTAAACCACTACCTCAAGACTCGTCGCAAGTTGAGTTTGAGGGGGAGATGTCGAAGCAAGAAAACACAAGTTCTATGTGAATTAGTGTTAAACTTTAGTTGTATGATCTACTACACACATTACCACTTAAAAAACTTTTAGAACTCGTGGCTTATATGTATCATGCACCTAAATTAGGAAAAATTGTTGAAAAATGAACTACGAGTTGTTTTTAGGATGCATGTAAAGTCACAGTTAGAGATTCAAGAATTTTAGTTTTCTAAAGTGATTTCTGAGCAACCAAAACATATAGCATCATGCTCAAGGCATGAAGAAGCAAAGAAGAAGCAAAGAAGAAGCAAAGAGAACCTCTGTACATGAGTTTTGTGCTCAATACAAGTCATTTCAAAAGACTTTTGTATCTTTGACCTATCTCGTCGTAGTGTTTATGAAACTTTGCCAACTTATAACTATTAACAAACTGCCTATCTTTGCATAGCCTCATCTTTGAACCTATATTTCTCTTCTTTTACTAAATCAAATCATATGTTTTTATATGCATTGGAAAGCTCTTGTTCTTTAATGTATGTGGGTCAAATTTAATTTTCATTGCATTTATATTTGGTGAGTTATGATCTCTACAACAGAGAGGTTTTCTTTGCAATACCTATTGGAAATGTCTCTTGTACCTATATATGCTAGGAGTCATGTCTGATCCTTCAAATGTCTGTTTGGCATGTTCTATGGATCATTTGAAAGCTATGAGTGTCTAGTATCTCTATTAGCATGATTTATTTTGGATCCCAATGCCTCATAAAATGTATTTAGACAACCCCAAAAGATATCAATGCTTATCAGATCGTTATGCACAAAAGCATTAATATTATCGACAAAAAGTCTCATGATCATCTAGTCTTGATTGGGAGGACGATCGAGGCCTTGAATAAGACGTAAGTGTGCTTGTTGTTTAACAACACAGTTGAGACCATCAATTGCAATAGCAAAGAGAAGAGGGGCCAATGGGCACCCTTGTCTAATAGAATGTTTTAATCTATTTTCTTGAGAAAGCTTGCCATTGATGTTTATATGAGCATATGCATTCACCAATAGTGTAGAGATCATCTTAATGAATTTATGGCCGTAGCCTAGGTCTTTCAACGATTGGGGAATGAAGTCCCACTCGAGTCTATCGTATGCTTTGTCAAAGTCAATCTTAAGGAAAAGGACATCTTTCACAGATTCCTCTGCAACAACCAGACCTTCCCAAACATCAATGATAGCCTCGAGGATGGACCTCCCCTTGATGAAACCTTTTTTATCCTCATTGACCCAGTCTTGTAGGTGAAAAGTAATATGGTTTGCAATCACCTTCGCCAAGATCTTGTAAGTGGTTTGTAACATGTTAATTGGAAACCAATTTTCAATCCTATTTTTGCTTTATTTTTTGTGAATGGTTCTGTAAGGAATGGTTCCAACGCGGCTTGATTATGAGCAAGTGTCAGTTTTTGCTAGTGAATCACATGCTCTTGGTGTTAAAAAATGAGGATATGGCCTTTCAACCCTTGCTAAAACGGTTGAGTTGCTATTGTGTTCTTGTCTTTAATCTACCAGGTAGTTCTTTATTTGATTTTTGTTTTCTTCATGAATTGACTAGTATCAAATTGCTTGAAAGATTTTCCCTTGACAACTTGACTAGTATCATATTGTTTGAAAGATTTTCTCCAACTTATTTCCTTTGTTTCTTCTCCTTGTAGTGATTATTTAGAATCTTTTTAGGTATCCACTTCCATTGCAAGTGAATTTGTTTGAAGTGCTTGTTGCTATTATTGGCACTTCTGTGTGATTTTGTTTTACTTGATTGGATTCTTTGAATTGGAATATCCTTTGATTTGAATTGTTCCAAGGGTCCTTCGCTATTCAAATTTGTTTCAACCTTCCTAATTTGTAGGAGAGTCCAACAACCACTTTTGTTGTCCACTCATATATAGACTACTTTGAATCCTTATCTCTCAATTTCTTTTGCCTCCTTGAATATCTCAACATTTTCTCTCAAATTGTGATTAAGGTTTAGTAAAGTTTGAGATTTTTTTATGGTTCAGACGGGTGTGTGTTTATTGTGACAGATGGGCATCTATCATGATAGATGGGATGTTTTTTGCAAGAGATGGTGTCTATTGTAAATCTGATTTGTCATGATAGATAGTGTCTATGTATCGTCTATTGTAAATCCGACCTATCACGATAGATGGTGTCTATCATCTATCATAAATCTAGTTTGTTGTGATAGATGATTCTATCGCAATAGATGGTCTCTATCACGGATTTTGTCTATCACGATAAACGGTGCCTATCGCAATAAGAAAAAATGCAATTACTTCAAATGCATCTAATGATTTGGGAAGGATCTCTGATGTGTGCAATGCATGTAATTCAAAAATGCCAACTTATGTCTCTCGTGACAGATAGACACATGGTCTTGGGTTGCACACAATGACTATCGTACCTCATGATAGAGCTAGTGCTATTGCTAAAGCTATTTCCTATAGAAAAAACTCACAAAAACACAAAGATATCAAGCATGCACACACACACACTCTCTCTCTCTCTCACACACACACACACTCAAAGATAAACAAGTGAAATGAGGGAATGAATGGGGAAGATGGGGATATGATCAAAATTTGTTTTTTTTTTTTTTTGTGAAAATGGAGATGGAAGGAGAAGGAGAGGGCAAATTGATAGATGCTGCTTTTACAAAGTGTGCCTGAACCTTGAGAAATGTTTCTTTATGCTCCATCAAGGGAAAATCTTTGAGTACATAGTTTCCAAGAATATATAGATGAGGAAAATATAAGAGCTATCTCTAAATCGTCACAACCATGAAATTTAAAAGAAGTCCAAGCTTTTATGGAACACTATTGTATTATAGATGGTTCATACATATGTATGCGACCATAAGACAACCAGTATACAACTTTTTGAATAGTTTTGAGTGGACATATGAGTGTGAAAACTCCTTCCAAAGTCGTTGTTGAAATAAATCTTGTTATTAAAATGCAATCTACAAATGACTGCACATTGCTTTGTCTTCAGGACCTTTCCTGATTCTGCTCATGGTTTAAATTCTTTTTTTATTTTTAAATGGAGGCTCGGCCGAAGCCTACTCCCCCAGACTTTAACTTTGAAATTGCAACTGTACAAGGAAGGGCATAGTACCCATGGGACCCCCCTTATCCCACAAGAACAGGGGTTTACAAGACTGGGTTACAAGATGTTGCATTGTGGCTGAGTGCCACCGTTTGTCTATCCCTGCGGTAGTGTTGACCGCCGATTCAGCTCATGTTTTGTTGAAGAATTCAATCATTTTAGTAACTTCTGCAACATGTTGGACTTTAAGGGCCTTTTACCAAAAAAAAAAAAAAAAAAAAAACAAGAGGAACTCAAACTCCCTTTCATCTTACTTGCGATGCTAGTCAACGAAATTATATAAACTTTCTTTGTTGATTAGCAGCAAATCTAATCATCTCTATGGAAAAATAGTTTATCAATAAATTCTGAATAACTTTCTTTTAGCTTTGGATGCAAACACCATAGCCTTTACCTACAATATTATCTTTCAAAGAGTTGATGTTTCTTCTATAATTCTTTCGAACTTTAGCTCTCTTCCTATCAAAAATGAAGATTTCATAGATTTTCTAGAAAGGGATTGAACATAAAAAAGTCTTGATGTATGTGATTTTTTAATGTGAACACAGAATGTAGGTGCCTGTATTTCACACGTGTTTGCTTTGTTTTGTCTAATGAAATGCATGTGTGCCATACCAAAACATTGTCACTTATAGATAAATTGTGAAAGATTGTGTTCCTCATTGCAAGAATACTACAGATTATCACCGCTTGACCTTCTGAATGCTTTCATGACATACAATTTGATCACTTCATGTTCCATTGCACAACACTCCTTCCGCTAAAACTACAATACCTGAAAGAGTTCTTCAAAACTTCAAAGCTTTGTCTAATGCAACAAGAAACGAAGGCATGAATGAGGATGGTGAGGAAACTCATGGTATGGAGTAATATGCTTGCACTCTATCTTTTACCTTACAACTTCACTTAGTCATTAGGTTGGAGCATAGTGTTGTTACAAATTCTGGAGCAGGCCACTCGAACTACATATGTCAAGGAACTACATATGTAGGCCTTGAATACTTGAATTCACAGCTCACAAATCGATGCTGACATTGCATAAAACATGTTGAAGAATTCACCAAGCTTGTTAAAGTTGATCTGCACAAATCGTATTTGACTTCATCATCATCATCATGAACCCTCTAACAATGTGATTTGTGCTCAAAGATGAAGGATGTATTACTAATCAAGATGTGAAAAGATTACAAGCTTAATGAATCTAAAGATCCATAATGGTTTCTCTCACAAATGGAAACTCAAAGAGTAGCTCAAGGGTTTAGACTCAAAGATTCTCTAGTTGCACTAAGCACTCAAGTTCTCAATTCTTGGGAAGTAAAAAATACAAATGAATGGTCTTGTCTGTTTATAGGAAAAATTGACCTTTTTATCCATTCTTGATTTAAATGGACCAATCAAATTCATTTGTTTTTTCCTTTACAAGCAAACACAAGTGTGTTTTCCACATGATCTTTCACATAGGCATTGGAGGGTCAAAAAGTGTCCAAATTTGAAGCCTTTTGTTTCTCCTTGCTGCTCTTCAATATCTCCACCATTTTATTATGGTTCAACCCTTGGACTTACCTTCATGAGCCTTCCTTTGCTTTGAGAGCTCCATTTCCTTCCTTCATTATTTCTTTTCTTCACTTGATGTAAACCAATGGTTGAGCATCTTCATGTTTGACAACTCTGCATAAAGATTTGAATATTTCATTTTCATGTGTTGATGAGGGTGCATTGGCCACAATGACTACCACTATGTTGTGAATGAAAAAATGATAATGAACCACACATATGCTCATTATCAACCATTACACATCCTAAAGAATAATCTACACCTGCAAAATGCTTGTTTAACTAGTCTTGTCCTAATATTATTTTCTCTTCCATGTATGGTTAATTGACAATTGAAAATTATTCTAAAGAAAATAACCTATAATTAGTTAAAATCATAGTTTCTCCAAGAAAATTTAGTTTTCATCCTTATATATCAATTATGTCCAGATTTGTTTAAAAGATTACTTCTTGCATAAGCCAAGTAATTCCATACATATGACACCCTTATCTATGCTTGAGTCCATGTAAGCCATCATTCTTTCTCTAAATTCTAGTCCTAGCATGACATGTAGCCATAGTGTTGCCTTCATTGGTTATTCATCTATTACTCTCAACATACAAACTTGAATCAAGTTGCAAGGAAGAGGGTCAAAAAGTCCTTGCATTATTCACTTACATTGAAGGATCCTTTGCCTAGATTCTTCTTGAGCTGATTATCTAATTCTACTCTCTTCGGCCTTTCTATCTCTAGAAACTTGGATTCTTGCCATCATTTCATCAATCAAGGGCTCAAAGTACCTCTTTTTGTGGAATTTACTAAATTAAACATAGTTGGCCAAGATATCACCCTCCAAGGTTGCTAATTAGAGTGCACCTCTTGTGGAGATTAACCAGCCCGGTCAGAGTCAAAAAAAGCATGTAAATCTCATGGTACTAATCCCCCCTTGGGATAAAACAATCCAAGTAGCCCGGTATCACTAAATTAGTGAAAGATGCACTTAACCACCTACTAATGCTTTGCACCATTCTTGAGTGTTGCATTGGATTTCTCACAATATCGTGCACATCTTCATCATGAAGTAAACACATTTATGAGAGATCTAGAGCATTGTCCATCACTTGCATAATCACTTAAGACGGAAGAAGGATTCAAATCCCTCATTATTGAGAAACAAGGCTAAAGAATAGTCTCTTCTATGTTGAGAGAGAAAGGAAAATTCAATAGCATCAACATTACAAGCTACTTAGATTTGTTTGAAGAGCAAGCTATGATTTTTGGTCTTATTGAAGAAAACAACTTTTCAAAATCCTCAAAATCAAAATTTTCAAAATCATCAACTATATACTATGGAAGCTCCTCTTGCACCTCAAGTACCACATGCTACTCCCCAAGATCCTGAAATACATCAATTGCCTTACAAAAATCCTATCTTCTTCAATCAATACCTTATCAACAAAATCCTCAATTTCAAAATTTCCCTCAAAATCTAAATGGTTTTGTGCGTGTTCCTTGTAGGTGTCCTTGGTCTGAATTGTTTGGGGATTCTTGGACGAGAAGGAGTTTGAGGGTTTGTAGGAGAAAAAGAAAAGAATAAAAGAGGAAATAACCTTGAAACTTCTACAGAAGCACGCCTTGAAATCTTGAGTTTTGATTACAGTAAAACAATTACAATGTCTAAACACAATCCAAGTCAATACTTCGGGACACAACTACAGAGAATGCTCAATTACAAAAGACCAATTATCTCAAAGTCTTCTGGCGGCCGGCCTCTTCTGTATCAGCCCTCCACTTGCATCACGCTTATCCTTGTGCACACCTTGCACTAAGCTTCCACCAAGATGAGGAATGAAGACCTTCGCGGCCCGCTCACAGCAAGAGACCTTGTGATCCTTGGGGTCTAGCTTCGCACTCCCAACCCTCTTCCTTTGCTATTCTTCCTCCACTCTTCACCTCCACCTCTCTGTGTTGTCGCACACTGGTGACTCTTCACTTCTCTTTCTTGCTTCCTCCTCGACTCCTCTCTACTTCTCTCACATGTGTAGAATAGCCTTTGCTTTCCCTCTTGAAGTGTGTTGGTCCCGTACGCTCCTAACTGCACTAGAATCTTGGCCTTCCTTTGATGTCCCCAAGATTGTCTTTTTAGGAGGCGGCCAACGACTCACTACTTTGTCCTGTAGTGACTTTAGACCAAAAAAAAAATTTGATTGGGCGGCCATATTTCCACATGTGCGCCGCTTCACATGCCTTTATTGTTTCCTTTTAATTTGTCACTTTTGCCCCAAAGAGGGGTTCACCTGGACCTTCCCGATTACTTTGAACACCCTGTCACTCTAGCACAATGGTGAGTACCAACGTGAGGAGATACACCTCATAAATGTCAATCCGTGGAGACGTGAGGACCGGTATGAAGACCGTGAGCAAGTGATGGCACAAGTGCGTGAGTGAAAGCACACAAGCATGCACACACATACACACACACGCGCACAAAGTAAGAGCAAGGAGTGGAACAATGGAAGATCTTTGATTATACAAGAGCTCTCTTACAAAGCTGAAATCTACAACAATCTAACCCCCAAAAATGAGTTCTCCAGCCCTTTTTATAGTTTTTGAGTGGTTTTGGCCCTGTCCAGACCTAGTGTCCGGCCTAGTTAAAAATTAGGTTCTAGGGCTTATTTGGGGGCTCAAACGGAATCTAAAAGTTATGAAAATTGGTAGTATGATACATCTAATACTCCTCAAGCTCAAGGACTCCTTGGCTTGAACAAAATGGAGCTGTAAAAATAGAAAATGGTATTTACAATGATATTTAGTGATAAAAATCACTATTTTTATAGGGATTTCTTCTGAAAATTTGACATGTAAATCTTGGAGCTCCCTACTTGCTCCTTCTTCTCGTGTGTTCACTTCCTTGATGCGCTTCCATGCTTTGTCCTTGATCTTGAGCTGTAAATCTTGGAGCTCCCTACTTGCTCCTTCTTCTCGTGTGTTCACTTCCTTGATGCGCTTCCATGCTTTGTCCTTGATCTTGAGCTGCAACACTCCCCCCCCTCTTGAGTCTGTCGTCCCTGACAGACTCTTGTTGTAGTGGTTGTTCCATGTAGTACATTGAGAGGTAGTGCCCTTCATGTGTCAATAGCACCGGTCCATCTTTCCAATGCAGCTTGGTCATTTGTCTGGTTCTTCACTTTGTCATTGCTGCCTTTGCATGGACTTCTTCCTTGTATTCCAGCTTGATATTGTCTTTGTGAGCTTTCAAAAATTGTGAGCTACTCACAAGAGGTTATCACTGTGGATTATGAGTAACTCCCATGGTGCATTGCTTCTGTGCTTGTTGTTGTCACCGTGATGTCTGCGGGTTCGTCCAAAGATGGTGTTCCGTGTTTTCAAGCCCAGTACTTGTAACCCAGAAATGATGATGGGTAAATATATTAGTGCATGGGTTGAAAACATTGGGTGCCTTGTGCACGGCCTTGTAATGTGGCCCTATGTATGCGTACTTGGGAAATGCATGGGAAGAAGTATGGTGCAAGAAATTGGGTCTTGAGCGAAGTGCTCAAGGGTATGCCGACGAAGAGGGTTCCTAAGGTATCATGGTTATAATGTTGTTGAAGCATGCATATCTTACCATGTTGAAAGGTCTGTCGATCTTTATCTCCTCCTGTTGTACACCATCATTGTGTTTGACCGCTGGCTTATCATTTTGGTGATGGATGGCCTTGCTGCTGGATGAGCTTCTTCAAACGCATGGTCATGTCTCCTCTCTCTCTCTTTTTTTTTTTTTTTTTTTTTTGGAACAATGGCATAAAACAAGAAGAAAGTTGTTAGTATCAATAAAATATTGTACATGTGTCACATGTGCCTGGGATTCGCAATTGTATCTATGCACGGTCATGTAATGTGGCTCTAGATTAATGCATACTTTGAAAATGCATGACCTGAATGGTGCAAAAGACAAGGTTATGCCAAAGGCACATGGTTTGTTGTTGGTCGAGGCTTTTTTTATGTTAATTCTAGACTTGGTGCAATTTTTGTTTGGAGGTGTCGATGGGATCTCGAAATGAAGTAATCCTCCTGATTGGAACCCATTTTAGAATAGGATTTGACCCTGTAGAGATCACCTCAGGCCACTTCATCTTTGGATGCTTTCCAAACTTTGGTATCCAGTGTGGTTGGTTCGTTGGTTCGGTGGGTGTTGATGGTGCTTTTGGCTTCCAAACCCATATCCTTAATGATTGTTTGCTTACTTTGGCAGAAGGGTTGGTTTTATCTTCTTTTGGTCTTTGTGCTCTGTTCTTACCCTGTTCTCTCCTTAGCTTCGTTGTCGAGACCTTTTGCCTGGTGAGGAACATAGGTCGTTGTGTCTGTAATAGTTGCTTGTGTACCCACATCTGTGATCGCCCTTGTTGAGCTGTAGCTAACTTCTTAGGCACCCAAATTTGCATGTGATGATGGTCGGTAGTCATCAATTGCTTTGGTACCCAAACCTGTTGAAGACCTTGGGATTGAGCTTGTCCTCATTTCTGGGTGCTTCTTTTAGCATGTTTAGCTTGCTTAGATGGGATTGGTTGTGGTAAAGCTAGTGGTTGTTCTCCTTTTTGTACCCAAATCTGCTTCATGCCTGGAGCTTCTTTCTTCGTGAATTCCGTCTGTCGAGTTGATATAGCAGATGTCATTTTTGCTTGCCTCCTTGGTTGGGTTACACTTGCATTAGTATGTGAAGAAGAAGAGAGGTGTGCTGGCCTTTGAGCTTTGGCTTTCATGATTGAGTCCTTGTGCGTCATAGGGTCGGTGACACACACAAAATTTTCTTTACGAAGATTAGTCTCAGGAGAACTAAGAGAATGTGTGACCTTTGGATTTGTGAGCATGCACTTGTCTAATTCTAATGTAATGCATTGTTCATGTACCCAAACTTGAAGAAGTTGACTTCTTAGGTTCAAGTTGACTGCATGGTCATAGATCCAATCTTGACCTAGGATAAGTGGTTCTGTAAGGTCCGCATCATGACACACTAGCATTTTGACTTTTATTGGAACATCTTGAAGGTAGATGGGAAGTTCCACCTCGCCTAAACAAGGGGTTTCCACACCTCCCAATCCTATGAGATAGGCTTCTATGGGCTTGATGTCCAATTGCAGGTCTTGGCAGTATGAAAGTCTAACTGCACTAGTTGCTGCACCTGAGTCAATTAATGCTCTCATAGTCTTTGCATTCTTCCCTTGCCCTACCGCCATGGTCACAAATGGACGTCGATCAATTATTTGAGAAGCAGTTAGGTCCGATTTTTGGCACATGTCCATGTGATATTTTGGAGCATTTGTGTTGATCTCTAGGCCTAATCGTCGTAACTTATTTCTTCTGATGCGCTCTCTCGCCTCTGCTTGTGCTTCTTCTCTAACCCTTAACTCCTCTTCTTTTCGCTTCTTAGCAGTGTTGAGTCTCATTAGCATTTCCTCTGTAAGAGGTTCTTGATATAGCTTGACTCGACAACCACTGATATAGTTTGGTAAGACATCGCCTTCTAGTGTGGCCAATTGAACTGCACCGCTAGTGGAAATTCTATTAATGATCATGGGTCCATATCCTCTTTTTTCCAATTTACGGGCATGTTGCTTTAGTGTATAAACCAACACTAGGTCTCCATCTTTCAAGCCTTTATCCTTGATATGTGCATCAAAGTATGCCTTTTGCCTTTTCTTTGCAGCATAGATGCCTGCCGCTGCTCGTAGCCTTGTCTCACCTAAGCGTTCTAAATCAAAGATCCTCGAGGATAACTCGTGTCCGTTCCAATCATGCTCTTGTGCTACTTTTAAAGTTGGGATTAGGAAATCCAATGGTAGCACAACATTTTGTCCGAAGACCATCTGAAATGGGGTGGCATTGAGTACCGTTTTATAAGCAACTCGGTAGGCCCAAACAGCATGATGAAGTTGTTTGTCCCAATCAGAGCGTTTGTTATTTACGAGTTTTGTCAACACGTTACATAGGATCTTATTCGTGCTCTCAGCTTGTTCGTTAGCTTGTGGATGATAGGGGGCAGACTTCTTGTGTATCACCAAGAATTCTTGGAGAAGATTTTCAATGACTTCATTCAAGAAGTGTGTGCCTCTATCACTAACTAATTCTATTGGTAATCCATATCTCGTAAACACGTTCTCGAATAAAAACTTCGCCGTAGTTTGAGCATCGTTCTTTGTTGTGGCTTTGACTTCTACCCACTTTGTGAGGTAGTCCGTGGCTACAATAATGTATTCTGCATGGGAGTTTCTAGCTGGGGGGTTAATAGGACCTACAAAGTCTATGCCCCACTTTGAGAATGCACGTCCTCCCATCATTGGTCTCAAAGGCATCTCATCTTTTCTAATCGGATATTGTGTACGTTGGCATGTGTCACATTTCTTCACATAGGTATGTGCATCCATATGAAGAGTGGGCCACCAAAGTCCTGAGAATAGAATAGTCTTAATTACCCGATCAGGACCAAAATGTCCGCCTGAAACACTGCTTGGGCAATTTCTAAGACTTTCAAATAATCTGATTCGTGAACGCACAGTCTTAAGTAACCATCTTTGCCTCTCCGATATAGGTTTTTGCCTACTAAGGCGTAGTCTTTAGCCTCTTGCTCCATGCTTCGTCTTCTTGCTAGACTAGCCTCGCTAGGTAATGTTCCTGATCTCATAAATTCTACCAATGGAGCACTCCAATCTAGAATTAACGACACGTGATAAAGGGTAGCATGCTCCACTAGGGGTTGCTCTTTGCACACCGGACAATTCTTAATGCACTCATGTATTTCTTTGTCCATGCTAGGCCAATACACTCCTAAACGTTTTAGATTTTGTAGTGTTCGTTGTTTAGAGTAGTGATTCCCTAGAAATCCTTCATGGGCTTGTTGCAACCAACTACTATGCTCATCATCCTCAATACAACAAGCTAGAACACCTTCCGTGTCTTGTTTATACATGCTTCCTGCCAGTATTTGATACTTTTGTGATTTTACAATTTCATCTTTGTTTGAGGTCAGGACTGGTACCAAGTTATTTGCCCATTGAGGAACAACTTCTAGATTGAACAGATAAGCATCGGGCAATTCATCAGATACTCCTTGCGGTGGCTCTCCTGAAGTGATGCGAGAAAGGTGATCCGCTCTGAGGTGGGTCTTACCTTGCCTAACAACCACTTCAAAGTCATATTCCATGAGTAAGAGGAACCATCTTGCTAAGCGTCCTGTGTTGCAAGGTTTATTGACCAAGTATAATAAAGCTTGATGATCAGTGAAAAATTTGAACCTGTTGGCCAATAGATAGTGTCTAAACTTCTTTACAGCATATACCATGCCTAACCCTTCTCTTTCGGTTGTGGTGTAGTTTCGTTCAGCAGCGTTCAATTGCCTACTAGCATATGCTATCGGCAAATCTAGGTTTCCTTCACCTGTGGGTTGTGACAGCACACATCCTATTGCATAATTGGATGCATCCACATGTACATGGAATGGCTTATTCCAATCAGGAGTGGTCAGTACTGGTGCTGTGCACAAGCGTCTCTTCAGCTCATTGAAGGACTTCTCGCATTCGTCGTTCCACTCAAATTTTGTCAACAAGGCATAAAGAGGGTTAGCTATAATTGCATACATGTGAATAAACCTACGGTAATATCCACAATGGCCCATAAAGGCTTGTACCTCTTTAACATTCCTTGGCCTTGGTAGCTCCGCTATGGCTTTTACTTTGTCCTCATCTGTTGATATTCCGTTCTTAGAAACAATATGACCTAAGATTTTACCTTGACGTACCATGAACACACACTTTTCTGGGTTCAGACACACTCGGTATTGTCTACACTTATTGAAGATTTGTCTGAGCTCAGGAATATGACATCTCCTTTCTTGGGAATGAGCACATAAATCGTCCACATATACTTCTAAGCTTTTTCGCAAGAACTCTTTGAAGACATGACACATGAGCCTTTGGAAGGTTGCAGGTGCATTAGTCAGCCCAAATGGCATCACACGAAATGCAAAGACTCCCCACTCTGTGGCAAAGGCCGTTTTGTGTTGATCTTCTATGGCAATGGCTACTTGGTTGTAACCTGAAAATCCATCCAGGAAGCTATAAACTTCCTTGCCTGCAACACGCTCCAATAAATGATCAGTGATTGGAAGTGGGTAGCTATCTCTAATCGTAGCGGCATTAACTTTTTTAAGGTTAATACACACACGTAACTTTCCATTCTTCTTGGGCACCACTACAACGGGGGACACCCATTCAGTATGCTCAATTTCATAGATGAATCCGGCTTCAATCAATCTGTCGATTTCTTCTTTTATTTTGGCTGCATAGGTGTCATTATATGTGTAGGGCTTCTGTTTGGTGGGCTTGGCATCTGCTATCATGGGGATCGTATGAGAACAAACCTTCGGATCTACTCCCTTCAAGTCTCTATAGTGCCAGGCAAACACATCCCTATATTCCCTTAACAAAGCTACCAACTCTGCTTCCTCTTCTTTACTTAGGTCGTCTCCTATGTATGTACATCTCTCTTCATTTTCTTCAATGATGACTACAACTTTTTTGGTCTTTTCTTTGTTATCATATGCTTCTCCTGTGGTGGCCTCTCTCTTAGGCATTCGTACCAAAATTTTTTGGTCCTCAACTTCGTATTTCTTGAAATTCTCTGGTACTTCGAACAATGATTCCTTCTCTTCTTGTTTCACTCCTTGTCTTTTCTTTTTCTTTTAACCTCCTTGACTTCCATCCTTTGTATTGACAGTTTTAACGCTTGTGAGAGGTTCTTCTTCCTTTTGCGTAAATACTCCTATGTCTTCTAGATAATGCTCCTCTGAAAGAAAGCAACTATCCATCACAAGGGACTCTAGATCGTCATCATTCTCTTCTTTTTCTATGAAGTCACTAGGGTCACATTCTTCTAGCAAGGGCTGACACATGAACACTGAAATATCATAACCCTCCTCATCACAATGAGGTGTCCATTGTTCTTCATTGACAGCAATGTCCATGGTGGCTAAGATTTCTGCCCAACCATGAGGCTCAAATTCCTCATCTGGAAAGATCATCGGTGTATAGGCTGGGTCTCTAATTGGTCTATCTCCTTGAGAACTTCCTTTTTCTCTCGCTTTTAGGCGTTTCTCCTCTTTCTTTGCAACCTTGCACATCCACAAATGAGTATCTTCATGCATCTAGGATGTCTTAGATGAACTTTTAGAATGCACAGAGATAGAATCCTCTTGCTCCTTGTGGATAGAATTCCACTGTAGGGGTGGTACATCTCTGAAGGTGTAATCCTTCAAATTAACCTTGGTTGTGACCCCTAAGCGTTGTAAGTATAAGGAGTTGGTTCCCCAATCCTGTACAACTTGCAATTGTCGTAGGAAGGGTCTTCCTAGGATCATTTCATAGGTAGTAGTTTTACCAAAGTCACATATAGCAAAGGTGTGCTCAAACTCTACATCACACGTGGTTAGAGTTATCCCTTCTAGCAATCCTAGAGGTCTTTCAACATGGCCATCAACCATCTGAAGCTTCATTCTAGTTGGTCTTAATGCAAGTTTACCCCATTGCTTCCACAAGGAGGTGGTCGCAATAGCAACACCAGCACCAGAATCTATGATCGCTTTGGTTGTGTAACCTTGGTAGGTGATCGGAAGATAAGTATTACCTTCCTCACCTTCGCTCATGTCCCCTATTTTGTCTAGAGGTATCTTTGGAACTTTCTGGTTAGAGTCTGCTTTTGGCATATTGGAGGCAAGTTCTGGAACCTGATCCTTCACATGATTCCATAGCTCAGGTTTTGCTTTGAGCAGCTCTTCCACAGTGAGATGACACTGAACCTTAGTGTTCTTCACGACATCAGTATTTCTTGGAACCACCGAGTCCTCATTTCTTATCAATATTGTGGGAGCTCTGATCTGGAGAGATTCAGATTCCCATGGGCCTGTGAACTGTGGCAACTCTTGTAAAGAATTGGATTCAAGTCTTGAACTTTCTTCTTCTTGTTGCTCTACTTGGTCTCCATAAATAGATGGAATGTCTTGTGGGAATTGATCATGACGATCATCAATTTCGAGAATAGGGGGGGAAACATCCTTCTCCTTGGCCCATTTCTCTTCTTGTATTTCCCGCAAGAACTTTTGAGTGTGTTGTTGAATCGAAAGAGGTTCCCCCTCATCTATGGAGTCAGGAACATAGACTTTCTTTGGTGATGAGCTTTCTCTTTCAACAGTAGGTTGAGCCTGTGGAGGTAAAGAAACTTGAGGTTTATTTACCAACTGCTCCAATCTATCGAGTAAGCCCTGGAAGTGCAAACCCGGCGTAATAGCATTCATCTGATTGAATGATTGATTGGCCTCGAACATAGCTTGAGCTAGTTCCACCATTTTTATGCACATTTTTGTCCGTTCAATCTCTAGATCTGCTCTAGGGTAACTCTTGTCTAGGTTTGCAGGTGTTGGCCCTTCTTGAAGTCGAGCCTGGTATGCCTTGAACATCATGTCCAAGCCTTCTGGGGTTGGATCTGCAAGAACAGACCCTGCTTGTGGTCTATTTACAATGGTTGGTGGGTGGGGTTGAGGTTGGGGATGAGGTGGTGTGGATGGAGTTTTGACATGCGAGGAGCTTTGAGAGGCAATATCTTCTATTTTTGTTTTTGCGTCTTTCAGGCTTTCTTCTAGTTCAGATAACTTTTTGGTCCACTTACGATTGGCTTTCTCCTTAGTATCCTTCCATGTTCTTGTTTTTCTCTTACTAGGCTCTCCTGATTCACTTGGCTCTGATTGCCCAACTGGTTTAGGTTGTTGTAAGGCTTGTGCCCTAGTAACTGCATGTATAGGAGCCAATTTATCGCTATCAAAACTTGAATCCCCTACTAGGCCTACCACATTAACAGGTGTAACCTTCGGTGCACTAGAGGGATGTCCGGGACAATCTCTCAGGAGCTGTTCTTTGCCACACTCAAGACAAACGACTTGTATGGTGACATTTTGTCCTTGTGTCGGAGCTGGTGGGTGGGATGGTTGTTGTTCTGGTATAGGTTGAGGTTGGCTATATCCTCCCTGTTCATATGTTCTAGTTGCTCCTTGTGGTTTTGGGCATGGGTTATACCTAGGAACTTTTGTGTTTTGTTCTCTAGGAGGGTACTCGTATGGTCTACATTGGGGAGGTACAAATGGTCGTGGCTGTCTCTCCATTGGATAGTTTTCAATGTTGTAATTGGGGTACCTTTGCTCACTGTAAGAGTACATGTTAGGCTCTTGAGTTGGTTGTCTACTATAAGGGTAAGGTTGTGATAACCCTAATCCTTCTCTGGTGCAGACATGAGATGGATGATCTCCACCGCAAAGTGTACAACATCCTAATATTGGCAATCTCAAGGAAGAGTTCTGGTAGTTCCTTTGTCCTTGTACCCCTAATTTCTTGGCCACTAACTCTGCCACTTCCTCCACATAGTTCAAACTACAAGTTTCATTGCTCCTTTTATCCTCTGTTTTGGTAAGATTTTGTGTGATTCTGAGATCCTCAGCTAAGTTGTCTTCCAAATCTATGCATTCTTGAAGGCACTCACTCAGAGTTTGCAACCGTTTTACGTATACTAACATTCTCAATGTTCCATTGGTTAGACCTTCTAAAAATAGGGATATCATTTTTTGCTGAGAAGGTCTCTCTGTCACAGGGCATCGAGTTACGTATTGATTAAATCTTCGTGCTGCGTTTTTTACCGTCTCATTAGGAGCTTGTTTGAAACTATATAGTAAGGATGACGAATTGTGCTTGATCCCTCGCTTAGTGAATTCCCAGACAAATTCTTGGAAGAAATGTTCGATGTTGCCAAAGGAATTTGGATCCAAGGATTGAAACCAAGCTAAGGCTATTCCCATGAGAGTTAGCCCAAAGGATTCATATTGCGTGAAAAAGTTATCCACTTGCTCTGCTCGCAACACCTGCTTGAATTCTGCAATGTTGTCATAGGGTTCTCCTGTGCCATCGTAACGATTTCTCATACATTTGGCCAATTGGATTGGTCTCAGTCTTCTGTCGGGTTCTGGGGATTGAGTTATGATGGGGACACCTTGGGGCGGTTCTGTCCTAAAGGTAGGTCTATTCATATTTCCCATCCTCCGACTAGAGTGGCCGTGGGGGTTGATTCTTGGCATGTTGAATTGTTCATGTAGTCTATCGGGTATGCTACCTTGGCTCATTCGTCCTAACGTCACATTTTCTGTTCTTTGTTGGATTTCAAATGGGTTTTGCGAGGTAGTTTCCTGATCTCGAGCTAACTCTCCTCTTTCATTAATCTGATTAGGACTTTCCGTAACTACATATATCTCGCCCATCTTGTCCCTATAAACTCCACTTTCATACTTGATAGCTGGTCTTTGAATTATTTCAGATTCTGTGGTATTTATCATTCTTGCTACTGTCCTCTGTAGACCATCAAGGTAGATGGGTATTCCTTGCAGGTTAGTGGATATATATTGAAGAGACATTCGATATTCGCCTTCCACTCTAGACATAAAACCTTCCCTAGGTACGGAACTATGCATGTCTTCAGAAACCAAGAGCCTCTCCCAGTTAAGTGACATTTTTGACTCACTTGTCTATGAACTCAGCACGTAGAGTTAACCCCTGAGTTGGGAGTCCCTGACTTGATTGTGTGGTTGATCTTAGTTTCAAGTGATATGGTGCTTTATCTATCTCTTCCTAGGTATCATCTTGAGCTTAGGTTCATAAGCCTTGTCTACAAGTCCACAATTGTCCTTTGAATTGCTCAAAATCTTGTGGACCCCTTGCTTCCTAGTCCAACCTGAGGGTCAACTTAAAAATACCCTATCTGATAATCCTGGTATTAATATTAACATAACCAGTCAATGTTTTTGTTGTACACCTCACGAGCTTTCCAACAAACCCAAGATCACTCCGAACGGATTTCGTATGAGAAAGTTATGCCAGTTCAGGGTTTTGGGGATTGAAACAGGGAAACAGGGCCTCCCCGGAAATGCTTCAAATCAGGCGATACACGACATTTGTAGGACACGATACTTGATACTTGAGGAACTCGATACACGATACTTGGTATGTATCGCGATACTTGAAGTAGGCGATATACGATCTTCAACAAGTATCGCGAGCAAACTCCACGATACACGATCTTTGATAGGTATCGCGATCGCTGTATAACGATACACGATACTTGACTATCACGATACTCGGACAAAACGATACTTAGCTCAAGATGATACACGATCAGTAACAAGTATCGCGATCGGTACGAAACGATACATGACACTTCTCTTGTCACGATACACGATATTTGAGAAATATCGCGATACTTGATGTCCACGATACTCGATCTTTGAACCAAACGATACACGATGCTTCCCTAAACGATACACGACCTTGTGAAGACCAAACGATCGACGATACCTGAACAAAACGATACGCGATCTTTGGTAAGTATCGCGATCTCTGAGAAGCGATACACGATACTTAAGCCAAACGATACACGATCGCTGGTGAATATCGCGATCTTTGATCAAAACGATCTCTGGCCGAAACGATCTCTAGCCGAAACGATACACGATACTTGCCAAGTATCGCGATCTTCCTGAGACGATACACGATACCTGGGAAATATCGCGATACTCAACCACAGGAGACTCACGATACTTGTGAGGTATTGCGATACCTCAACCGCGGGAGAAACACGATACTTGGATTTTTTGGAGTCCAAATTCAAAAATTTTTGCAAATATGAGTACCTTGTGTCCTCCTTGTCACTCCTATGTGTCTGTAGATGCAAAATCTTCCTTCAAATCCACGATATTGCACTCACGATACTTGGCGCAGGTTTCGTCTTGTCCGGGGCTGTTCACTCAGATTTTCAGCTATTTTGGTGCTACTTCTTCAGCGCCCCTATTCTGCACCCTCTCTAAGTTTCTTGCTCACAACCACAAGTAAAAACAAGGTGAATGTACTCTAAAAAATGGAAAAAGCTGAGAAGATGAAGGCGGGTGGAGATGGTGATGATGATGAAGATGAAGAAGAAGGAAAATTCAAAAATTGAACTGAAAATGATGATTTTTTTACCTTCCAACGTCGCTACTCTACGTCTTACCGTCACACGCTCGTCCTCCAAGCTCTCTCCCCGGCAACGGCGCTGGTGTCACTCTAGCACAATGGTGAGTACGAACGTGAGGAGATACACCTCATAAATGTCAATCCGTGGAGACGTGAGGACCGGTATGAAGACCGTGAGCAAGTGATGGCACAAGTGCGTGAGTGAAAGCACACAAGCATGCACACACATACACACACACGCGCACAAAGTAAGAGCAAGGAGTGGAACAATGGAAGATCTTTGATTATACAAGAGCTCTCTTACAAAGCTGAAATCTACAACAAGCTAACCCCCAAAAATGAGTTCTGCAGCCCTTTTTATAGTTTTTGAGTGGTTTTGGCCCTGTCCAGACCTAGTGTCCGGCCTAGTTAAAAATTAGGTTCTAGGGCTTATTTGGGGGCTCAAACGGAATCTAAAAATTATGAAAATTGGTAGCATGATACATCTAATACTCCTCAAGCTCAAGGACTCCTTGGCTTGAACAAAATGGAGCTGTAAAAATAGAAAATGGTATTTACAATGATATTTAGTGATAAAAATCGCTATTTTTATAGGGATTTCTTCTGAAAATTTGACATGTAAATCTTGGAGCTCCCTACTTGCTCCTTCTTCTCGTGTGTTCACTTCCTTGATGCGCTTCCATGCTTTGTCCTTGATCTTGAGCTGTAAATCTTGGAGCTCCCTACTTGCTCCTTCTTCTCGTGTGTTCACTTCCTTGATGCGCTTCCATGCTTTGTCCTTGATCTTGAGCTGCAACACACCCTTTGACCTTAACGGAATTAGCAAAAATACTTCTGCAATACCTCTTGTCTATGAACAATCAAAAGTTACCCTTTATATGGACAATTGAAGGTGCACTACCTGTGCACTTTGACCCTTGAATTTTTACACTTCATTCTTGCTTATGCATAACTATGACCTTGACTTTGCTGGTTTCAACCTGCCAGGGCTCAACAGATGCCCACCACCTAATGTGCTCTCCGTCCCGGAGAGACAGCAACAACACGATACAGGGAGAACAGAGAGGAACAACAACTCAAGAACAGAGTGGAACAGCAGAAGAAACATAGAGGGAACGTGGGCATGAAAATAGATAAGGATTGATATTATTGATTAAGGAATAAAACCCGATCAATCACGCTACAAATATTTATTAACCCTGATGAGACAAAATCAGAAGGATGAGAGTTTTATTTTGCAAATCTATAAGGGAAACTGAAGCCGATAGCAATTGATGGAGAAGTTGGCTTGCAAATTATTGAGAAGGTGGATTGAGGCCCGCAGCGGGGGGTTGTGGAGAGGAGGGCAGAGGAGCAGAAGCTTGCTCAATCATATGCTGGAGAGAACTAAGGCACTGCCTAAGGTGGTCCCGTTTGCGTTTGATACGACGGCACACAACATTATCACAGAGCCTTAAGGTAGAACGATTTTGAATATCTGATAAGGCCTTCAACGCAGTATCGGCGATATCTCGATAATGATCCCGCTCTTGTTTGAGTAAATGAGCCGTTTCATTGAGCGATTGCCATTGAGAAGTGGCCATGCGGTTGATGGTGTCGATGGTAGAGATATACTGCTGCTGAACAGAAGCTGCGGCCGAGACAGAATCCAATGACACTTGGGAGGCGTGAGCACTACCAAGAGCAACTGCACTTGCGTCGCGGAGCAATTGTAAAAAGGAAGGGGTAGAAGGGAGGTCACTTGGCGGAGCAGGGGCTACAGGCGGAATGGGAGGATGAGTGGGAGCGGTAGAGGGAGAGGGATTTGAAGGAATGTTCGAGGGAAGGGGTTGGCTGAGGGGAACATCAATGAGAGGGGGCGAATTGGAAACCGCAGGACGAGGGGTTGTACAGGTGGGGTTGTGTGGGTTGAGCAGCGTTTGAACGAGCGGCCTGAAAGCTGATGAGGGAGAAGGTCTAGGAACAAGGTTAGGAGTAGGAATTGTCTCAGCAATGGTAGTTGTGGGCGGAGGAAGGGAAGTGATATCCGGGTGGGCGGAGGTTGGTGTGGAAGCGGAGGCTGAGTCAATTGAGATTTGAGGGGAGGTAGGAGATTGTGAGATGAAAGGTAGCCCGGGATGGGTAGGCGGGTGGCTAACAGGGTTGTGAGGAAGAATAACGAGATTATTTGCAAATTGCATTGGTATGCGATAGATCCAAACAAGGAATGGTGCAGAATATATGGAAAATGTATGAGAGCCCCGAGTGATAGCTTCACGAAGGCGTTGAGATCGTAAAGTTAAGGAACTATATATGAGGGCTGCGTAAGGGTATGGTCGACTATTTAGGAAGCAAAAAAGGGGATCCGCAATTCGAATATCAGACCATGGGAGTGAAACTGTGGGACTACGAAGCAAAAAGAAAAAAATAAATGAATTAAGGATGGATGTCATGCGGATGGAAAAACGGGCATTATTTTCAAAGCGATCTCTACAAAAGGCAATGGTGGCAGAGGCTGACACTCCAGAATATAAGAAAGGAGGACTACTGAAGTGGATTAGGGAGGAGCCAATACTAGCAGCAAGATCTGAGATGGAGAGAGTTCCTGTGCGAAAAGTAGGAAAGAGACGGAGAGTTTCATAGACCTCAGTATAATTTGAGGGATCATTGAAGAAAACGTTAGCCAAGCCCCAGAGACCTGCCTGCTGAAGATTTTTGACAGAAAATAGATGACGAAGTTCAATGGTTGGGAGGGATAAATGAATACGAATCTGCAGATCTAAATCATGTGGAAGAAAAAGGCGCATATAATCTCCTGAAGGCGAGTTTAAGGTAAGAGAAGCAGACGGGGAAGGAGAAGGAGGGCGAGGGAGGGAAGGTGGAGAATATATGTCGGTGGACTCAGATTGAATGGAATAAGTAGGAATAGTAAGAGTGGCAGGAGGAAGAGGTGAAGGCGATGCATTTGGTGGATTAATGGGTGCGGGCACTGTCGGGTACGGGGAGATGAGGCTGGGAAGTGGTTGAGCAGGCGCGCTTTCCGAACTATCTTCCGGCGCGGAGGGATCGGCCATCGAGGGTATGGATTCGATTTTTGTGTTCTTTATGGCGAAGAACTTAATGGTGCTGAACCTGATTTTTGTGAATCCCTTTTAGGGGGAGCTGTTGAAGTGGCGGGTGTGGCGGAAGGGGTAGGGGGTGGGGTGTTCGGCTGGAGAGATGAAGGGGAAGGGTGATGGGGATAGCGCGGGGGTTGCGTGGGGAAATGGAGGGGGAGGGGGTTGGTGGGGGGAGATGGAGGGGGAGGGAGAGGGCGCTGCTGGCGGAGGGGGGTGGAGGGAGTGTGTGCGGGGGGAGATGGAGGGGGAGGGAGAGGGGGTTGGCGGGGGGAGATGGAGGGGGAGGGAGAGGGCGCTGCTGATGGAGGGGTGTGGAGGGTTTGGAGAGGTGGCCGTCGGCGGTAGGGGGTGGAGGGGTTTGGTGTGGGGGGGATGGAGGGGGAGGGGGAGGGGTATGCGGGGGGAGATGGAGGGGGGGGAAGAGGGGGTTGGCGGGGGGTGGAGGGGTTAGGTGCGGGTGGAGATGGAGGGGGAGGGGAGGGCGCTTGCGGGGTTAGATGGAGGGGGTTGGAGAGGGGGTTGTCGGCGGTGGGGGGTGGAGGGTTTGGAGAGGGGGCCGTCGGCGGTAGGGGGTGGAGGGGTTTGGTGCGGGGGGAGATGGAGGGGGAGGGGTATGCGGGGGGAGATGGAGGGGGGGAAAGAGGGGGTTTGCGGGGGTAGATGGAGGGGGAGGGAGAGGGGTCGTCGGCGGTGGGGGTGGAGGGGTTAGGTGCGGGTGGAGATGGAGGGGGAGGAAGAGGGGTCGTCGGCGGTGGGGGGTGGAGGGGTTTGGAGAGGGGGTTGTCGGCGGTGGGGGGTGGAGGGTTTGGAGAGGGGATAGCCGGCGGTGGGGGGTGGAGGGGATTAGAGAGGGGGCTGTCGACAGTGGGGGGTGGAGGGGGTTGACGCTTGCGGGATTAGATGGAGGGGGAAGGGGAGGGGTCGTCGGCGGTGGGGGTGGAGGGGTTAGGTGCGGGTGGAGATGGAGGGGGAGGAAGAGGGGTCGTCGGCGGTGGGGGGTGGAGGGGTTTGGAGAGGGGGTTGTCGGCGGTGGGGGGTGGAGGGTTTGGAGAGGGGGTTGCCGACGGTGGGGGGTGGAGGGGATTGGAGAGGGGGCTGTTGGCAGTGGGGGGTGGAGGGGGTGGGAGAGGGGGTTGCCGGTGGTGGGGGGTGGAGGGGATTGGAGAGGGGGCTGTCGGCGGTGGGGGGTGGATAGGGTTGACGCTTGCGGGGTTAGATGGAGGGGGAAGGGGAGGGGGTATGCGGGGGGAGATTGAGGGGGGGGGAAAGAGGGTGGAGGGGGTGTGTGCGGGGGGGAGATGGAGGGGGAGGTAGAGGGTGGAGGTGGTGTGTGCGGGGGGAGATGGAGGGGGAGGGGGAGGGGGTTGGCGGGGGGAGATGGAGGGGAGGGAGAGGGCGCTGCTGGCGGAGGGGGGTGGAGGGAGTTGGCGCTTGCGGGGTTAGATGGAGGGGGTTGGAGAGGGGGTTGTCGGCGGTGGGGGGTGGAGGGTTTGGAGAGGGGGCCATCGGCGGTAGGGGGTGGAGGGGTTTGGTGCAGGGGGAGATGGAGGGGGAGGGGTATGCGGGGGGAGATGGAGGGGGGGAAAGAGGGGGTTTGCGGGGGTAGATGGAGGGGGAGGGAGAGGGGTCGTCGGCGGTGGGGGGTGGAGGGGTTTGGAGAGGGGGTTGTCGGCGGTGGGGGGTGGAGGGTTTGGAGAGGGGGTTGCCGGCGGTGGGGGGTGGAGGGGATTGGAGAGGGGGCTGTCGGCTGTGGGGGCTGGAGGGGGTTGACGCTTGCGGGATTAGATGGAGGGGGAAGGGGAGGGGTCATCGGCGGTGGGGGTGGAGGGGTTAGGTGCGGGTGGAGATGGAGGGGGAGGAAGAGGGGTCGTCGGTGGTGGGGGTGGAGGGGTTTGGAGAGGGGGTTGTGGGCGGTGGGGGGTGGAGGGTTTGGAGAGGGAGAGGGGGTTGCCGGCCGTGGGGGGTGGAGGGGATTGGAGAGGGGGCTGTCGGCGGTGGGGGGTGGAGGGGGTTGACGCTTGCGGGATTAGATGGAGGGGGAAGGGGAGGGGTCGTCGACGGTGGGGGTGGAGGGGTTAGGTGCGGGTGGAGATGGAGGGGGAGGAAGAGGGGTCGTCGGCGGTGGGGGGTGGAGGGGTTTGGAGAGGGGGTTGTCGGCGGTGGGGAGTGGAGGGTTTGGAGAGGGGGTTGCTGGCGGTGGGGGGTGGAGGGGATTGGAGAGGGGGCTGTCGGCGGTGGGGGGTGGAGGGGGTTGGAGAGGGGGTTGCCGGCGGTGGGGGGTGGAGGGGATTGGGGAGGGGGCTGTCGGCGGTGGGGGGTGGAGGGGGTTGACACTTGCGGGGTTAGATGGAGGGGGAAGGGGAGGGGGTATGCGGGGGGAGATTGAGGGGGGGGAAAGAGGGTGGAGGGGGTGTGTGCGAGGGGGAGATGGAGGGGGAGGTAGAGGGTGGAGGTGGTGTGTGCGGGGGGAGATGGAGGGGGAGGGGGTTGGCGGGGGGAGATGGAGGGGGAGGGAGAGGGCGCTGCTGGCGGAGGGGGGTGGAGGGAGTTGGCGCTTGCGGGGTTAGATGGAGGGGGTTGGAGAGGGGGTTGTCGGCGGTGGGGGGTGGAGGGTTTGGAGAGGGGGCCGTCGACGGTAGGGGGTGGAGGGGTTTGGTGCGGGGGGAGATGGAGGGGGAGGGGCAGGGGTATGCGGGGGGAGATGGAGGGGGGGAAAGAGGGGGTTTGCGGGGGTAGATGGAGGGGGAGGGAGAGGGGTCGTCGGCGGTGGGGGGTGGAGGGGTTTGGAGAGGGGGTTGTCGGCGATGGGGGGTGGAGGGTTTGGAGAGGGGGTTGCCGGTGGTGGGGGGTGGAGGGGATTGGAGAGGGGGCTGTCGGCGGTGGGGGGTGGAGGGGGTTGACGCTTGCGGGATTAGATGGAGGGGGAAGGGGAGGGGTCGTCGGCGGTGGGGGTGGAGGGGTTAGGTGCGGGTGGAGATGGAGGGGGAGGAAGAGGGGTCGTCGGCGGTGGGGGGTGGAGGGGTTTGGAGAGGGGGTTGTCGGCGGTGGGGGGTGGAGGGTTTGGAGAGGGGGTTGCCGGCGGTGGGGGGTGGAGGGGATTGGAGAGGGGGCTGTCAGCGGTGGGGGGTGGAGGGGGTTGGAGAGGGGGTTGCCGGCGGTGGGGGGTGGAGGGGATTGGAGAGGGGGCTGTCAGCGGTGGGGGGTGGAGTGGGTTGACGCTTGCGGGGTTAGATGGAGGTGGAAGGGGAGGGGGTATGCGGGGGGAGATTGAGGGGGGGGAAAGAGGGTGGAGGGGGTGTGTGCGGGGGGGAGATGGAGGGGGAGGTAGAGGGTGGAGGTGGTGTGTGCGGGGGGAGATGGAGGGGAAGGGGGAGGGGGTTGGCGGGGGGAGATGGAGGGGGAGGGAGAGGGTGCTGCTGGCGGAGGGGGGTGGAGGGAGTTGGCGCTTGCGGGGTTAGATGGAGGGGGAAGGGGAGGGGGTATGCGGGGGGAGATTGAAGGGGGGGGAAGAGGGTGGAGGGGGTGTGTGCGGGGGGAGATGGAGGGGGAGGTAGAGGGTGGAGGTGGTGTGTGCGGGGGGAGATGGATGGGGAGGGAGAGGGGGTTGGCGGGGGGAGATGGAGGGGGAGGGGGAGGGGTATGCGGGGGGAGATGGAGGGGGGGAAAGAGGGGGTTGGCGGGGGGAGATGGAGGGGGAGGGAGATGGCGCTGCTGGCGGAGGGGTGTGGATGGCTTGGAGAGGGGCCGTCGGCGGTAGGAGGTGGAGGGGTTTGGTGCCGGGGGGGATGGAGGGGGAGGGGGAGGGGGAGGGGTATGCGGGGGGAGATGGAGGGGGGGGGAAGAGGGGGTTGGCGGGGGGTGGAGGGGTTAGGTGCGGGTGGAGATGGAGGGGGAGGGGGAGGGCGCTTGCGGGGTTAGATGGAGGGGGTTGGAGAGGGGGTTGTCGACGGTAGGGGGTGGAGGGGTTTGGTGCGGGGGGAGATGGAGGGGGAGGGAGAGGGGTCGTTGGCGGTGGGGGTGGAGGGGTTAGGTGCGGGTGGAGATGGAGGGGGAGGAAGAGGGGTCGTCGGCGGTGGGGGGTGGAGGGGTTTGGAGAGGGGGTTGTCGGCGGTGGGGGGTGGAGGGTTTGGAGAGGGGGTTGCCAGCGGTGGGGGGTGGAGGGGATTGGAGAGGGGGCTGTCGGCAGTCGGGGGTGGAGGGGGTTGGAGAGGGGGTTGCCGGCGGTGGGGGGTGGAGGGGATTGGAGAGGGGGCTGTCGGCGGTGGGGGGTGGAGGGGGTTGAGGCTTGCGGGGTTAGATGGAGGGGGAAGGGGAGGGGGTATGCGGGGGGAGATTGAGGGGGGGGAAAGAGGGTGGAGGGGGTGTGTGCGGGGGGGAGATGGAGGGGGAGGTAGAGGGTGGAGGTGGTGTGTGCGGGGGGAGATGGAGGGGGAGGGGGAGGGGGTTGGCGGGGGAGATGGAGGGGGAGGGAGAGGGCGCTGCCGGCAGAGGGGGGTGGAGGGAGTTGGCACTTGCGGGGTTAGATGGAGGGGGTTGGAGAGGGGGTTGTCGACGGTGGGGGGTGGAGGGTTTGGAGAGGGGGCCGTCGGCGGTAGGGGGTGGAGGGGTTTGGTGCGGGGGGAGATGGAGGGGGAGGGGGAGGGGTATGCGGGGGGAGATGGAGGGGGGGAAAGAGGGGGTTTGTGGGGGTAGATGGAGGGGGAGGGAGAGGGGTCGTCGGCGGTGGGGGGTGGAGGGGTTTGGAGAGGGGGTTGTCGGCGGTGGGGGTGGAGGGTTTGGAGAGGGGGTTGCCGGCGGTGGGGGGTGGAGGGGATTGGAGAGGGGGCTGTCGGCGGTGGGGGGTGGAGGGGGTTGACGCTTGCGGGATTAGATGGAGGGGGAAGGGGAGGGGTCGTCGGCGGTGGGGGTGGAGGGGTTAGGTGCAGGTGGAGATGAAGGGGGAGGAAGAGGGGTCTTCGGCGGTGGGGGGTGGAGGGGTTTGGAGAGGGGGTTGTCGGCGGTGGGGGGTGGAGGGTTTGGAGAGGGGGTTGCCGGCGGTGGGGGGTGGAGGGGATTGGAGAGGGGCTGTCGGCGGTGGGGGGTGGAGGGGGTTGGAGAGGGGGTTGCCGGCGGTGGGGGGTGGAGGGGATTGGAGAGGGGGCTGTCGGCGGTGGGGGGTGGAGGGGGTTGATGCTTGCGGGGTTAGATGGAGGGGGAAGGGGAGGGGGTATGCGGGGGGAGATTGAGGGGGGGGAAAGAGGGTGGAGGGGGTGTGTGCGGGGGGGAGATGGAGGGGGAGGTAGAGGGTGGAGGTGGTGTGTGCGGGGGGAGATGGAGGGGAAGGGGGAGGGGGTTGGCGGGGGGAGATGGAGGGGGAGGGAGAGGGCGCTGCTGGCGGAGGGGGGTGGAGGGAGTTGGCGCTTGCGGGGTTAGATGGATGGGGAAGGGGAGGGGGTATGCGGGGGGAGATTGAAGGGGGGGGGAAGAGGGTGGAGGGGGTGTGTGCGGGGGGAGATGGAGGGGGAGGTAGAGGGTGGAGGTGGTGTGTGCGGGGGGAGATGGATGGGGAGGGAGAGGGGGTTGGCGGGGGGAGATGGAGGGGGAGGGGTATGCGGGGGGAGATGGAGGGGGGGAAAGAGGGGGTTGGCGGGGGGAGATGGAGGGGGAGGGAGAGGGCGCTGCTGGCGGAGGTGTGTGGATGGTTTGGAGAGGGTCCGTCAGCGGTAGGGGGTGGAGGGGTTTGGTGCGGGGGGGGGGATGGAGGGGGAGGGGGAGGGGTATGCGGGGGGAGATGGAGGGGGGGGAAGAGGGGGTTGGCGGGGGGTGGAGGGGTTAAGTGCGGGTGGAGATGGAGGGGGAGGGGGAGGGCGCTTGCGGGGTTAGATGGAGGGGGTTGGAGAGGGGGTTGTCGGCGGTAGGGGGTGGAGGGGTTTGGTGCGGGGGGAGATGGAGGGGGAGGGAGAGGGGTCGTCGGCGGTGGGGGTGGAGGGGTTAGGTGCGGGTGGAGATGGAGGGGGAGGGGGAGGGGTCGTCGGCGGTGGGGGGTGGAGGGGTTAGGTGTGGGTGGAGATGGAGGGGGAAGGAGAGGGGTCGTCGGCGGTATGAAGAGGAGGGAGGGGTTGCGGTATGAAGAGGAGAAAAACTCGGCCTAAGCATTGATGATGATATTGTTGCAGTGGATGTCGTTGAGGGGTGGTGTTGCTGAAGCTGAGGTCAGCAAGAATGAATGAGAGGTCTCATTATATAGCCAGGAGGAATGTGAGATTACCTCACAGAAAAGGGATGGTTCAGCTTTAAAGAGTGCTCAAAAGAGAGGAGAAGCAAACTTCAATCTCATTCATCCAATAGATAAACAAAGAAAGGGTTCTCATTTAAAGATGTTGAGTAGAATAAGAGCCATTAAAAAAAATGACACCTAATTTCCATTTATTGAATTGAGTGCTTAATGAGAAAAACAGAAAAGGTCGCCCAAAATGCGTTAGCATTTATAGATATGCTAGTTTATTATTTTTAATTAAAAGAAAACCAAAACTATTAAGAAACAAAATTTATGAAAGTGCGATTGTTATGACAATTTATGATAAGCTTTGAGTCTGGAAATATTTACTAATGGTAGGGTGTCGCCATGGAGTGTTTCTAACTGCACAGCACCCCACTGCAGCATCTTCGTAATGCGAAAAGGTCCTTCCCAGTGAGGGATCCATTTTCCTTTGGTTTGAGTAGAAATCTGTGGTTTGTGTAGTAGAGCTAAATCACCAGGCTTCAAGTTGTTGTGCCATAAATTTTTGTCATGAGTCTCCTTTCTTTGTATCTGAATCTTCTCTAACTGTTTGGAGGCTAAAATCCTTGATTCTTCCAGTTTATGCAAAGCAGTTAGTCGGGCTGGAGCTTCTATCCCATTTTTCTCAACTCCTTCCGTTCGGATAGAGCCCTTGATGAACTCAAATGGTTCAATGGGAACAAGGCCATAAACTAGTTGAAAGGGAGAATACCCCGTCTCTTTATAGGCCAATCGGTATGCCCATAATGTACCAAGATAAGCCTATCCCCAAGAAGTAGGCTGTAACATACATTCCTTTCTTAGCATTGAAATCAATACTTTGTTGGTTGATTCGGCTTGACCATTAGCTCGTGGGTAGTATGCACAAGAAGTCCTATGTAAAATTCGATACTTGTTGGAAATTTCCTGCAGTACTTTGTTGACAAAATGAGTACCCTGATCGGTACATATTTCAAGTGGACACCCAAACCTACAGATGATGTTACTGTATAAGAATTCAGCCACAGTTTGTGCAGTGCAGTCCGTGGATGCAATAGCTTCAGCCCATTTGGTCGCGTAGTCAGTGGCTGTCAATAAGTACTTTTCTCTTTTAGGAACCGCCACGAGGTATATAGGCCCGACAAAGTCTAATCCCCACTTCTCAAATGGTTGCCAAGAAGTGGAAACAATCAACGGATTATGCCTCTGCTTGGTGGGCTTAGGGCCACACCGCTGGCACACATCACATGTTTTTCTCCATTCATCTACGTCCTTGAATAGTGTAGGCCACCATAGACCAGCATCCAGTATTCTCTGGCTCATGATATGCCCTGGAAGGTGCCCACCACCTGTTCCTTCATGTGCAGAGTGGAGTACTTCCCTCACTTCATCTTCTTCCAAGCATTTCCTAACCCTGTCGTCCTTGCCCTGTCTATATAATTTATTTTTAATGAAGGTATATGGTCTACTCTTGGTTAGCAGTCTCTTCCTTTGTACAGCACTAGCCTTTTCTGGATACAGCCCAGTCTTAATGAACTGCTTAATATCATCATACCAACCTTGAGCTTGTACAGCAAACAGATGAGCATCGGGAAAATCATCATTGATTCCACTGGTTTGATTCATCATACTTATTCTGGACAGGTGATCTGCCATAACATTCTCTCTACCTGGTTTATGAATTACCAAGAAATCAACCTCCTGGAATAACAATAACCACCTCCATATTCTACCAGTGGCTTGTGGTTTGTTGAGTAAGTACTTTAGAGGTTGGTGATCAGTTATAATGACAAGTTTCACTCCCAATAAGTAATGCCGAAATTTTTGGACAGCAAAAACCATGGCTAAGGCTTCTCTTTCTGTAGTGTTGTAGTTCCTTTCAGCCTTAGACAAAATTCTGCTAGCATATTGAATCGGTCTGTCCATCTTAAATTCTTCACTGGGTTGTGTTAGAACTGCCTCTACTGCATATGCATTGGCATCCACATGTAAATGAAATATCTTTGACCACTCAGGTGTGATCAAAATGGGAGCAGACACTAACTTTGACCTTAGTGTTTGATATGCTTTTTCCTCCTCTTGATCCCATTTAAAAGGAACCTCCTTGCCTGTGAGCCTAGCCAAAGGTCTGGCTATATTTGCATACATTTTAATAAATCTGCGGTGGTATCCTGTATGTCCTAGAAAACTTTGAATCTCCTTTGAAGATTTAGGCCTCGTTAATTTTAATATAGCCATGATTTTGTCTGGATCAGGTGCCATACCTTTGGAAGATACCACATGCCCTAACAAAGTACCTTCGGTCACCAAAAAGTGGCATTTGTTTGGATTCAGTTTCAGCTTCGTTTCTCTACACCTCTCAAACACTTGTTTTAATTGAAGCAGATGCTTCTCTAAACAGTCCAAAGGAGTTTCTTTAAGAGTACCTGAAAAAGATGAAAAGTCATCCATGAAGATTCTTAACGACTCTAGTAGCAATGGTCCAAAAATGAGATTAACTATTCGGTTGAAGGTAGCTGGAGCATTTCTTAACCCAAAGGGCATCTTCAGATATACGTAAGTTCCCCAAGGAGTAATGAATGATGTCTTCTCCCGATCCCCAAGGTGAATGGATATCTGATTGTATCCACTGAATCCATCCATGAAGCTATAAAGGGAATGACCAGCTACTTCTTCTATGACCTGCTCAGCAAATGGCATTGGAAATCCGTCTGGAATCGTGACTTTGTTCAATGTCCTAAAATCCACACAGATTCTAATCTTGTTAGTGTTCTTTGGCACTATCACCATGGGAGATAGCCACTCCGAATGTTCTACAGGAATGATAATGCCTGCATCTTCCATTTTCTGAATTTCGGAATAGACAGCTTCAGCATACTTGGGATTCAACCTATAACTTTTCCCTCTCACCGGCTTTGCTCCTTCTATCAAAGGAATTCTGTGTTCTCCATAACTTGGGGGTACTCCTTCTAGATCCTTATAATGCCATGCAAAAACATCTGTGTAGTGGTTCAAGAATGTTCTGACCTTTTCCAGAAGCTCTGGGTAGTTCCACAACCAGGTGGCCACCAAAACTGGGCGGTTATTGTTTTGAGTATCTAAATTTATTTCTTTGACAGGATCTCTCTCCACCATACTCTCTTTGTGCTCAGTTCCTTCCTTGTCTTCTTCCACTAGTCTTCTGTGCATTGCTTCATAAGCAGGTGTCTCATGAATTTCAATGTGTTCCTCTTTTTCCTGCATCCATCCTGTAGGTATTTCTTGAATAGGAAAAGAGTATTCTTCACTAGAGTCCGTTACCTTGCCTTTAGCCTTGTCATCTGCCTTATTTGTAGATTTGATATCCTCCTCTGAGTTGTAGTTGAGGGGTGTCTTTCTGCCCCTTCTGTGGTCCGTGATAGGCTCTCCCAATCCATCAACCTGGACTTTTTTGTCACCTTCATCATAATCTTCAGTTGTGCAAGAACTATTGAGAAAAATTCCAAAACAAGAAGAAGAGTTGCCTGCATGCAGCCACTTTAGAATATCCTCTTCTTCCTCAAGATCTATGTGGGGTTGATCTTCTGGTTCTGGTTCCATGCAAATGCCAACCTTTTGCATCATGTTGGTGTTTCCTTGATTATCCGGGCCTTCTTCCAAGTGAAGCTGCGTCAGCTCTTGCCCTTTCTTTTGTACCCACATAGTGTCCTTGCCCCAATCATGGATGACACTTGCATGTCTCAACCATGGTCTCCCAATTAAGAGGGGAAATCCTCCTTCAATCTGGGGCAATCTTAAAACAACAAAATCCAGTATGAACACATTACCTTGTATTTCAATTGGGACTTTTGGAATCACTCCGACAGGCCTTACTTTGCTCTGATCTGCCAGGGTAACGGTGAAATTTGCAGGCCTGGAAGGATGGAGTCCAATCTTTTCCATTGTATGTTCAGGCATCAAGTTGATGCCATAACCACCATCCACAATAACTCCTTGAAATTCATGACCTTTTATAGATACTGTCAGTCGAGGACTTTTATAATCTGTAAGGGGGGCTTCCCCTATAATTATCCCTTTATGTAAAACAGCAGTCTTGGCCACTAAACTTGTAGTAGAAGTAGTACTGACCTGAATTTTCCATCCATCTTTATTAGATCAAAAATACTAACCTCCTTCTTCATAGACTTAAGTAGTTTTGAAGTTTCCGACTCTTTAAAGGAATGGGCTCCACTTGACTTATCCAACTCTTCCTGAGCCCTGATGAAAGCATGCCGAATGACATCACTGGTGCCTATGAAGTTTTCCTTTTGTTTTGGGTCTGGCCTGTGGTTGCTTTGTCTTCAGCTGCAACTTTATCTTTGTTGTATCCCCTAATCATTGATTCTTGACTTTCGTCCACTTGAGCCTTCCCCTTGCTTCTTGTCTGCACTGCAAAAGATTCAAGTTCTTCTAATTGTACCACCCTGGTAGACGGTGAGGGCTCATTGACCTGAGGTAATGTTTCCTCCCTGAATACAGAGATCATTTGGATATGGGGTCCGGAAGTAGAGGCTTGATTCTTAGGACAACAGTTTGTATAGTGATCCCTGGCCTCTAGACAGTTCCTGCAAGGAGGGGCATTTTCTGGGAGAGTGCACCTAGATTGGTAGTGCCCGCACTCTCCACATCTGAAGCAAATGATGGGCCTTCTAGGCCCATTTGCAAAATTATTCCTTGGTCTAGGATTATAGTTGTTACCTTGGTTTGCTGCGGCTGCCATTACATTTGCTGGTGGCAGAGGTCCTCCCTGTGTCCAGTATGTCGTTGCAGGCATTCCCCTGGATTGGCATTCATGGGCCTCATGGCCAACTTTCCTGCATAATTGACAAGTCACGTTTAGCAGAGGACATTCACTTACTATGTGCCCTTGCTTGCTGCACATGGAGCACGAGAGTCCACTCTTGATACCGCCTCCTTTTAGTTCTTGCAATTCCTGCCTCAGCTGAGCTAATTCTTCTGCTTGGGCCTCCTCCTCCTTTTGGAGCTTGAGTGCTTCAATCTCCTTTCTCAGCTGAGCCACATCAGTCTCCTCCTCTGTGTAGGGCTTATTTCTTTTCAAGCCCTCCAGCTCCCTTCTTAACTGGATCACTAGGTCCTCCAGTTCTGTACCATAGGTTGGTTGGGATGAAGTTGCACCATACTGGTGCCTTATCTGCTCCAAGCGTGTGGCCGTATTGATGAACTCCTCAACAGAGGCGGTAGGTAACACTAACTCTTTTATTTTGCATTGGGTGACCACAGGTAGGGGTTTGGCTAACCACTTCTTGACAAAGAAATCATGCGGTGGATCTGGTAGTTTAGCCATTAGTGCTTTGGCCCTGGTCACAAACTCTAGGAACTTTTCTCTTGGATCCAATCTCAAGTTTTCTAGCTCTTCTATAATGATCTCCGTAGTGTTGCCATGCTGAAACTGATTTTTGAAGGCCTCTTTCATCAAATCCCAAGAGGTAAAGTGGTTTTCAGCAAACTGGCTAAACCACTTGTCTGCCAATCCTTCCAATGTGGCAGGGAAGAGTATCAAGAAGGCATCTTCCCTACCCATTAGACCTCTAGTCTTGCATAATGCCAGAAATCTTCGAATGTGCTCATCTGGATCCTCATGAGCTAAACCTCTGAAAGAGGGAAATTTTATGTTTAATCTGGAGAGTAAGGTTTCTAGGTCTACCTGTCCTGCCATGCTTCTTACCGATGAAGTTGATGAAAGTGGACTTGATGATCTTCTGACCGCCTTTCTTCTTGTCTGCTTGCACGTGACCCTCAAGGTTTGTGACCGGGTCGCGGTCATGAGCTGTTCATAGTTCACTTAATATGAGACACTTGATATAAGTATGTACCTCTCTAGTCAACTGGAGTATTACTGTCGACACTGGAATATTGTTCTCCAAGTGCAATAGATCTTCTCCTATGCTCAAATCTCCTTGGATGTCCCACCGTGCGTGCCAAATTTGTTTGGGGATTCTTGGACGAGAAGGAGTTTGAGGGTTTGTAGGAGAAAAAGAAAAGAATAAAAGAGGAAATAACCTTGAAACTTCTGCAGAAGCACGCCTTGAAATCTTGAGTTTTGATTACAGTAAAACAATTACAATGTCTAAACACAACCCAAGTCAATACTTCGGGACACAACTACAGAGAATGCTCAATTACAAAAGACCAATTATCTCAAAGTCTTCTGGCGGCCGGCCTCTTCTGTATCAGCCCTCCACTTGCATCACGCTTATCCTTGTGCACACCTTGCACTAAGCTTCCACCAAGCTGAGGAATGAAGACCTTCGCGGCCCGCTCACAGCAAGAGACCTTGTGATCCTTGGGGTCTAGCTTCGCACTCCCAGCCCTCTTCCTTTGCTAATCTTCCTCCACTCTTCACCTCCACCTCTCTGTGTTGTCGCACACTGGTGACTCTTCACTTCTCTTTCTTGCTTCCTCCTCGACTCCTCTCTGCTTCTCTCACATGTGTAGAATAGCCTTTGCTTTCCCTCTTGAAGTGTGTTGGTCCCGTACGCTCCTAACTGCACTAGACTCTTGGCCTTCCTTTGATGTCCCCAAGATTGTCTTTTTAGGAGGCGGCCAACGACTCACTACTTTGTCCTGTAGTGACTTTAGACCAAAACAAAAATTTGATTGGGCGGCCATATTTTCACATGTGCGCCGCTTCACATGCCTTTATTGTTTCCTTTTAATTCGTCACTTTTGCCCCAAAGAGGGGTTCACCTGGACCTTCCCGATTACTTTGAACACCCTTTGACCTTAAGGGAATTAGCAAAAATACTTCTGCAATACCTCTTGTCTGTGAACAATCAAAAGTTACCCTTTATATGGACAATTGAAGGTGCACTACCTGTGCACTTTGACCCTTGAATTTTTACACTTCATTCTTGCTTATGCATAACTGTGACCTTGACTTTGCTGGTTTCAACCTGCCAGGGCTCAACATGACTCATTAGAGCAATTTTTGAGAGATTGTGAGTTATTGAAGGCCACTAAGGAGCAATGACTAGTAATATACATAAATAAGAAAATCTATGACTATTGATCTAGGCTAACTTTGCAAAGAAATTATGGTAAGAGAGAAATGAAAAAGCACTATGAAAACATAACCATGACAAATGCAGGAACTAGAGGAGTGAAACTAGAAGCTCTTGATGAAAAAGAAGAAGAATCAAGTAAACCCACAAAGGAAGTTGACCTTTTTGTAGAGGCTTTAGTAAGAGCATGAGATGAGATTAGGAGAATAACGGCTTGGGAGTCACCAGTAGAAGATCAATCTCTTATTTCTCACATATCCAATGTAGGAAAAAAACAAAAAAGAGATGAAATGGAGCCTAAAGAAAGAAGAGTGACTCAAAACAAACCTCACAAGGAATAGAAGCCATCATAGAGCAAGGGGAAACATCGCAACCCAAAGATAAGAAATAAGAATCACAACCTAATGAACAAAAACAAGAGGAGAAACAAAAAGGTAAGAAGACAAAACCCTAACAAATGGAACCAAACCCTTTAGAGAAACAAGAACTATCAAAACAAACTCAAGACCAAACACAAGAATGTGAACAAAAAGAAGATCCTAAGCAAAAATAAAAGAAACCAAAGAGAAAACCTAAAGCCATCTTGATCTCAAAAATTGAGAGAAAAATAGATGCTATGGAGATTTTAGATGACATTTTGCATAAGATTCAAGTGATTATGTCTTTAGAACAAGTTTTCTCTAATGCAAAGCCTATTTTTAAAGATAAGTTTATCAGCCTAATGAAAAGGAAGAAGTGTTTAGTTAATCTAGATACTGAGATGCAAGATTCTTTAGATCAAGATCAAGCTGTGAATGAAACCTTTAAATTTGATGAATATGATGAAGAGGACCTTGATGATGATGAAATAAATGTTAATGGAAACTTCCTAGGATCTATTCAACTTGACCATGAAAATCATGAAAACAATCCTAAAAGTCACTTTAAAAGAAAATTTTGGTCTAGAGGTACATCAAAGATGCATGTTGAAATAGGGAATGATAAGAATGTTATCATTGTAAATGAATTAGTTGATTCTGGCTCTCAAATCAATGTGATTTCAAGAGAAGTCTATGATAAATTTTGATGGCCCATAGATAAAGATTGTGGATGGCATATGAGAACTATAGATAATGGTGTAGGTACTTTGTCTGGAGCTTGTGCTAGTGTGCCTATATCCATAAGAGGAATCATAGATGAATTTCACTTCTTTATTCAAGATAATTGCTCCTATGAAGTTCTCTTAGGTCAACCCTTTATTTGTGAGAGTTGTATGGAAACTAAAGCCATGGATGATGGGTCTATCTATGCTAGAATTAAGTCTAAGGATGGAATGAAATCACTTCAAGTCATGGTGGTAGGAGTAAATAGTCCTATGAATTGATTATCAATTAGAAAGAAGCCTATTGTTATTCAAGGTCATGCGCATGTTTGCAGTGATTGTGCACCTTGATTCATGTTTGGAGCCACATATGATAAAAATTTTGGATAGAATCCATTGTTGAGCAAGGCAACAGTGGACATTGGTTTGACATCTCGCAACCAACCAACCTGTATAATAGTTTGTCACTTTGTTTTCCACGTTCTAGATTAGATTTCTTTCATAAGAGTCAATTGTCCAAGTCTTTTATTGAGAAAACCCAAAAAATTTATAAAACCAACAAAATCATGGAACATGATGAGAACATTGAGATGTGATTGAGATGTCTCATTGTTTTTCTACTCTCAAGGAGCTAGAGTTATGACTTCAACAAAATTCTAATTCCCACATTATTATTCTTCCTTCTCTTGATGAGTGTGCTCTAATCCAAGAGTATGCTGTCAATGGTGACAAGTGCTCAAAATTGAATCAAACACATGATGCCTTAGTTGAAACAAAGTACAAAATAGTAGACAAGAAAATTAAATCCAGAGCTCGGCCATTACCAGAAGGAAGTAACAAAAAAATTATTGATGTGAAAAACGATCCAATTCTTTTGGATATGAAAAATATAGGACATACATTCATAGATGAGACGACCAAACAGGTGAGAATTGGTAGAGATAATGAATTTCTTTAGCCAGTAGAGAGAGATAAATTTGAGAGAGTCATATGTAGCCATGGAAAAGCGTTTGATATGCATCCTCATGAGATAGGTTGCATGTTATTGTTAGTGTCCATGTGAAATTCCAAATGGCCGCCAGACACTTTTTTATATGTTCTTTAATAAAACATGTTGTGACATGATCAACCACAGACTCTAGGTTCGATCACATTTGTACGACCTAAGAAATCTGTGTTCGTAGTCTGTGTACTTTGTGTTTTTTGTGTATTTTGCATCTCATGTGTAGAGTACTATGTGCGGCATTAGAGTTCACTTTTTTACAACAAGTGTATAATTGCAAAGCTCTCAAGAAGGAGAATCTACCCTTGTGAATCACCAAAGAAATACTTCATTGGTATCAAAGCATTTTGACACAAAAGTTTTGATCCTTTTGTGCGAGCGAAGTAAGCAACCACCCACACAAGGTCTTCTCCAAGGCTTACAACTAAGGCAACAATCAAGGCATAGACCTTGGCATATCTTGTCATCCAAGTCACCAAAATCATCGTTGGTACCATTGGCTACATGCGAGGGAGCACCTCAATGATTAAGGAAGATAGAGGCTTCCATTACTTCCCGGGAGGTCACCCATCCCAAGACTGTTCCCCCTAGAGCTCGCTTAACCAACAATCTCTTTCCACTAAGCTACACTCTTGTGGTGTTTGAAGAAGGGAAACGAATAAGGTTAACATTAACTTGAGCATGTTTTGGGCCCTTAAAGCTTCATTCTTTGCTTTGAAAGCCTATTTTGAAGCATTTTCGAGGTGATTCTTGGAGCCATTTTGGAGTACTTTCGTGGAAAGTTCTCTTTACACAAGTTCAAGAACATCAAGAAGATTTCTCTTTGTAGTTTTTTGAAAATAAATGTTCACCTTTTGGGGCTATGTTTTCAGCCACACTAGTAGATCTACAAGTTTCTTGAAAGGTTTTACTTGTGGTGGGAGTAGCGACTGCAAGTTTATGCAGATTTTTGAGCCTAAAGGAAAGAGTTGACAGACACTTGGAGGTGTTTTTGGTGAGTGTTTGGGATGCAGGTTCAACCTTGCAGTGCAATTTTATTGCATATATTGAGTACATACACAATATGTACGCTTTTGTGGATATCGCTTATGTACGTCCATGTGGTCATGGATATTACAACTACATTTTTGCATAAAGCATTTTACATTTGCTAAAGAGGGTCATGGTGAGGTTTTGTTAGCTGGGAGACACTGAGATGTTTGGGTCTTTTCAGTGATGCAAGTGGAAGAATTACCCTACCTCACCATAGGAGATGTATGATAGTTGTTCATAGGTGCTCGATAAGCCTAGTTGGCTTCTTTTAGGTAAATGATTATATGCAGTGGATTCAATGATTCACTATGCAAGTTAACATGTCCGTACTTGTAGATTTATGAGATTTTGACACTGGTCATATGCTCATTTTGCACAGGATACTCTGGCAAAATTCTTCCATTTTTTTTTTGTTTTGTCAACTATACAGTGGCCAATTTACTCCTTGATACACATTGGTGTGAGCACATTTATTCTCACATAATCCTTTTGGTTGGCCATTACTTTTCATTAATTCCTTTTTCTAGGGAGATTGCTAAATGTTTTTCCAATAATCTGACACTTGGTCATCCTTCTTTGAGCCTTAGTGGTTTTTGGACTCTTCTAGCTCCATTATCATTCTATTCACTTCTATGTCATCATGGCATCAAAGGTCTTAGGCACACTGGTGGATCTTGGTCTAGTGCTAGTGTTCCGAGGAGGAGCTATAACTTGCAAGGAAAAGACCATTTCAAGATCCAAAAATTTGATGGCCCAAACTTTGTTCTATGGAAGAATCAAATTAAAGATGTGCTGATTCAGAGGAGGCAATGGAAGTTAGTAAATGGAATCTCAAAGAAGCCTCCTGACATGGAAAAAGATGATTGGGATAAGCTAGATGAAATGGCCAAGTCTACCATTTGATTGCACCTAGTAGATAATGTTTACATTATAGTATTAGATTGTGAAAGTGTAGAGGAGCTTTGGAAGAAGTTATGCAATACATATGAAAAAGAGACAACATCAAATAAACTGTATCATTATGAGAAAGTTATATGACCTTTGCATGAAGGACACAAATAGTGTTGCTTCTCATCTGAATGAGTTTGATGCTATATTCACCCAGTTACAAGCTTAGGAAATGGATATGGATACTGAAATGAAAGCAATCTTATTGTTATTCACCTTGCCATCATCATGGGATACATTTTACATAGCGATCAACAATAGTGTAGCTAGTGGTAAGCTGGTCCATGATGACATATGTGGAGCACTCTTGAGTGAGGAGATTCATAGAAAATCTCTAGTTGCGTGAGTGGAGATGCATATAATGTTCATGATTCTTACCAAGGAAAGAGTCAGCAACGTGGCAAGATCAAGAACAAGAAAAACAATGGTCAACAAAATAAGAGTAGAAGTAAATCAAGGAAGAGAGATATTGAGTTCCATTATTTTCACAAGAAAGGACACATGAAGAAATGTTGCTATGCATTAAAGAATGCTAAAGGTAAAGGAAAAAATGTTGATGGGCATGTTAAACAACTACCTGCACCATCTTCTTTGACTATGAAGATTGAATAAATTAATGTTATTTTTTATGATGTTGATGTGTTGACACTTGACAATATTGTGCCCACTGAAGCTCTTATGGTTGATTCCCTTTCCCATACATGGCTGATAGATTCTAGTGCTTCTTTCCATGTGACACTACATAGAGAATGGTTCTCTAATTATGCAACAAATTCTGTTGGTACCATGAGACTTGGTGACTCTTACCAGTGTGATATTGTGGGGATTAGAGATGTGGTTGTGCAGTTCACTGATGGTTCAAAATTTACTATGCATAATGTATGTCATCTACCTCAATTATCACATAGTTTGATGTTAGTTGGTCAATTTGATGACCTTGGTTATAAGGTGGTTTTCTATGCTCAGTCCCTTTGCCCATCAAAGGGCAATATGGTAATTGCAAAAGAAACCAAAGTTGGCTCACTTTATCCTTTATTTGTATCACAAAAAGAACACTTCTTACTTGTTACTAAATATCCTATGGCTTGTATTTGGCATGGCCATTTGGGCCACATATCTCATAGTGGAATAGAAAATATTTCTCATTCTGGCTATTTACCTGTGTTATCTTTCTCTGATTTTTCATTCTATGAGCATTGTCAATATGGAAAGAAAACTAGAAATGTTCAATGCACATAGAATCTTCAATTCAACCTTTAGATCTCGTTCATAGAGATCTGTGTGGTCCTATGCACACAAGGTCATTAGGTGGTTCTCTTTACTTTTTCACTTTCATAGATGATACTACAAAAAGTCTAGGTATATCCTATCAAATCCAAGGATGAGGTATTCCCTACATTTAAAAAATGGCTTGCTTTAGTTGAGACTGAAAAAGGAACTAAGCTCAAAGCTTTACGTTCAGATAATGTGGGTGAGGATACCTCACATGAATTTAGCCTTTTTTGCCAGTCTAAAGGAATTTGTAGAGAGTTTGTAGCTCCTTTTACCCCAGTACAGAATGGTGTAGTTGAAAGGATGAATAGAACTATTCAAGATAGAGTAATTTCTATGTTGCATCATGCAAATTTTTCACAAAGCTTTTGGGCAAAAGTAGTAATGACTATAGTTTATGTGATTAACCTTTCACCTAGGACTGCCAAAGGTTTGAAAGTGGCACAAGAGTTATAGATAGGGAATCCACCATATTATGATCATCTTCAAGTTTTTGGGTGTGAAGCACATGCTCATATACCCAAGAATCTTAGACAAAAGCTAGACCATAAGTCAAAAGAAATGCATTTTTCTTGGATATGGTTAAGAAGGACAATTTGGATATTGCTTATTGGATCCTAAAACACAATCAGTGATCATACATAGTGTCATTTTCAATGAGTCTAAGATGCATAAACAACCCACTAAGGAGGTTGAAGTGAGAAGGGTGGTGTTTGAGGATACTAGTCCTCTAGTTAGCATGCATAAAAATGCTACACATAGGGATGTTCAAGAGAATGTCCGATCAGATCTATCTTCAAATGTTCTTGTTTAGCAACAATTGAGATGCTCTACACGTGCCTCACATCCACCTGATAGATATGTTTGAGGTTTGGATTTTTTTATGCTAACAGATGTTGGTGAGCCTTCTTGCTACAAAGAGTTCATGTAGACAAAGGATCATCAAGTGGGAGCATGCCATGAAGAGTGAGTTGGATTCTATTCACAAGAATGGTACTTGGGATTTAGTACCTTTGCCAAAGGTCAATAAAGCTTTACCATGTAAATGGGTATACAAGCTAAATTCACATCAGATAGTGATTTTCCAAAGTATAAAGCACGACTTGTTGTGAAAGGTTAAAAAAAAAAGCATTGTGTGGATTTTCGAGGAAATCTTCCCTCTAGTGGTCAAGATGACTACCCTTTGAATGTTTTTTGGATTCGTTGCAATGGAGGACTTAGAGCTAGTCCAAATGGATGTGAAAATTGCTTTCTTGCATGGAGATCTTACATATGAGATCTATATGGAACAACTAGACGGTTATGTAGCTCCTGGCAAAGATAGTCTAGTTTGTAAGCTAAAGAAGAGCTTATATGGAATTAAATAGTCCCCTAGACAATGGTACCAAAAGTTTGATGTTTTTATGAAGTCTCAAGGTTGTTCTCAAAGCAATGAGGATCATTGTCTCTACAGAAAGAGATGCTCAGATGTCAGCCTGATATGCTTGATACTTTATGTCAATGATATGTTGATTGCTGGGAAGTCCTCTTATGACTTGTTAATTTTCAAAAAGAAGTTGAGTTAAACATTTGATATGAAGGATTTGGGGGATTCCAAACATATTCTTGGCATGCACATTACTCGCGAGGAGTAAAAGATGCATATACTTGTCTCAAGGTGTGTACATATCCAAAGTACTTCACAGGTTCAATATGCATGATGGAAAGGCCTTGAGTACACCTTTACCTGCATACGTGAAATTGAGCAAGGATGATTGCCCAAAATCAAATGAGGAAGAGGAATTCATTACCAAAATTCCTTATCAATCTATTATTTGTAGTCTCATGTATGCTATGGTAGCTACAAGACCATACATTGCATTTGCAATGGGAGTTGTGAGCAGATATATGTCTAATCTTGGAAAGCAGCATTTGGAAGTGGTCATGATAATTCTGAGATATTGCAGTGGCACTAAGGACAAGTGTCTATGCTTAGGTAGAGGGAAAGCACCCATTATTGGTTACACAGTTTCTGACTATGCTAGTTTTGTAGACAATTGTAAGTCTACATCAGGGTACATTTTTCATTTTGTTGGAGGTGCTATCTCTTGGAGATCTCATCTTCAAGAATGTATAGGAGTTTCCACCATAGAAGCAAGGTGTGTTGCAGCAAGTAAGGCATGTAAGGAAGCATTTTGGCTTTCTTATCTTGTGATATGGGTTTACCTTAGCATGTATCTCATTTGATCAGTGATAGTCAGAGTGCCATTGCATTGGCTAAGAATCTAGTCTATCATGCAAAGACCAAGCACATTGAGGTGTGATATCACTTCATTAGAGACTACTTAGCCATTGAGTGCATTATCCTTGAGAAGGTTCATACTCGAGATAATGCTACAAATTCTAAAGCTCTACCACATGATAGCTTTTGACACTATTGTCACTTGATGGGGGTTACTTGATTCATGATCTTATAGAGTTGCTTGTATACTATGTAATATGCCCATCACGTGGGAGGTATATTTTGTATACTTACATTCAAGTATTCATTGTCATTCCCTATTTTTCTCCCATAGTCACTTTGGCCATATTGGCCTTTAGTGGGAGATTATTACCATTAGTGTCCATGTGAAAGGCCAAATGGCCCTTGGACACTTTTGTATATGTTCTTTAATAAAACATATAGTGGCCACTTCAACCACAGACTCTAAGCCACAGACTCTAAGCTTGATCACATTCATATGACCTAAGAAATTTGTGTTAGTGGTATGTGTACTATGTGTTTTCTATGTATTTTGCACCCCCTATGCGGAGTAGTGTGCACAACGCAAGAGTTTGGTTTCTACAACAATAGTATCATTGTGGAGTCTTGAGAAGGAGATTCTACCATCATGCATCACCAAAGAAATACTTCATTGCATTGATCCTAAGCTAGTTGCACCCATGATTATCTTTACTATTCCACATATTCCATAGAATCTTTGCCTCATAATAGTTTTAAAGGCTCACTTACATGAGCTAATGAAACTACTTAAGGAGAAGATAAACATGAGAATTTTAGATCCATCTTTTGAACCTTGCTCAAATAGATGGTTCACTATTCTTAAAAATAATGGGAAACTATGTTTTATTCAAGATCTCCAACCCGTCAATAAAGTCACCATAAGGAATGTAGGAACAAGACCCATTAGATGAATTTGCTCAATCATTTAGAGGACATTCTATCTATTCAATGGGTGATTTATATTTTGGATATGAACAATTTCAATTAGCAATTGATAATCATGACATAACCACAATGAAATATCCTTTAGCTTAGTGCAAATGTGTAGTTTACCTCAAGGAGTGACTAATTATGTGGCTCATATGATGAGTGCTATGAATATGGTCTTACATGATTTTTATCCCTCAAATAACCATGCATTCATTGATGATATTCCAATCAAAGGGAGTGAGGAACATGTAAAGGACATTACTTTAGATTCATCTGGATATTGTAAATTTTTTCTTGAACATATCTTTGATTGTGAACAAATATTTCAAGGATTTGAAGAGGAAGGTCTCACATTTCCATAGAAAAATGTATTTTTGGTGTTAACGAGGTTCTTATTGTTGGACATTTGTGTGTTCATTATGGTCAAAAGCCATACCCACAAAAAGTTGATGCCATTAGCAAGATTTCTAAAACATGTAACAACATGAGTGAGGTACATAGATTTCTTGGTGCTTTCATCTTTTATGTTATTTGGATCCCACACTGTTCATGTTGCTGATTGTCTCTATGACTTGTTAAGGAAGAAGAAAAAATTATTTGGACTGAAAAACACACTCAAGCTATGCATAAACTGAAGAAAATGTTGCTTGAAGCTCCCATCCTTAAGCATGGAGAGTACTCTATTAACAAACCTATTACATTGACTGTCGATACTACTCCTATCGATATAGGTTGGGTCATAAGTCAAGATGATGGTGAAGGGAATAGATATGCAATCAAGTTTGAGACTAAAATTTTACATGAAACACAACGAAATTATCCAAAAAATCAAACGAGAACTATGTGGTATGGAAACAACTTTGAAAACAGATAAATAATATTTCATAGGTGCAAATGTCAAAGTTTAGACTGATTTTTCTCCTCTCATTGGAATGATAGACAATTGTTCATCTCTTGATATAGCCATGTTTAGCCATGTTTAGATGGATCTCATATATTAAATTCATAAATTTTGAGTTAGCTCATATTTGAGGTAAGTCAAATTCAGTTCTTGATATGTATGATGATGATCTTGAAAGTGATCTAATAAAGAATGTGAACTTAGTTGAATATGTTCCACATATGTATGAGTATGAGCAATTTCATGAGTGAGTACAAAGATGGATGGAAAGACAAAGAAAAGTATTTGAGTATACTACAACCATTACCTAGTTGGACAACGAGTAGATTCCATAACTTTAGGAAACAAGCTTGCAATTTTTTCCTACGTAATGGTTATCTTTGGAGACATGCTAAGGGGTAAGGTTACAAATCCACAACGAGTCCCAGGAAAAAGAGTAGATTTCCTAGTTGGAAAATGAGTAGATTCCATAAATTTGCCTAGATTACAACCATTACCTAGCTGGACAACAAGTAGATTGCATAACTTTACAACAACCATTACCTAGTTGGACATCGAGTAGATTCTGTAACTTTAGGAAACGAGCTTACAATTTTTTTTCTATGTAACAGATATCTTTAAAAGTAGTTTCCGATTGTGGAGAGTTAGTTAAGAGAGAAGCTAAAGAATTCTTTGAACATCACGGTATTCTTTTGTCTCTCACTATAGCATATAATCCAGAGGCCAATGGTAAAATAGATAGAGGGCATCCACCTATCATGAAAGCCATATCTAAAGCATGTAACTGTGACATCAAACGATGGCCTAGATTCTTACCTTTTGCACTTTTGGCCAGATAGAATGATGTGCACACGTACCACAAGGTATATGCTTGCTAAATTCATGTAGTGTCAAAAATTGTTGTTTCCAATTCAGTCTCATATTTTTGCATGGTCAAATTTTATTAGTTTGAAAACATGTCTATTGATGATTTTTTGAGTTTGTGCATTAAATAGGTAGAATAAGGTAAATTAAGACTTGATGATGCCATTGAAAAATCAAGAGAATCTAGAATGAAGAACAAACTTTATTTTGACAAAACTCCTCGATTGTGTCCTAATCCAATTGAATTAGGAGATTGGGTGCTCATTTATGATAGTAAATTTGAATCTCAATATGATGCATGCAAAAAACTCACTCAGTGGTGGTTTGGGCCATACATTGTATCAAAGGTCAACAACAATGGTACATATGCTCTTCGTGAATTAAATCGTGTTGCATTTAAAACTTTGATTGTAGGTAAAACGATAAAGCTATTCAAGAAATGTGATAATGACGAGTATGTTTTATATGAGAACATTGAAGAAGATGACTACAATGAGGCTAATTCATAAACAAGAGTATTAAAAAAAAGAGAGAAAGAAAGAAAATAAAAATATCATTTCTTTTTCAAGTTCATGTTGCTTTGTTTTTTCAAGTTCATTCCAACTTTTTTTTTCCAATTCCTTCTTGTTGCCAATTTCAGTATTTGTGTTGCATTGCATATCTATAACACTTGAGTCAAAAGGGAAAATGATGATTTCTCTACTTGTTGTGTAAAATTGTATCCTAAGTAATAATGTAACTACTAAGAAATCAGCTATAATCTAGGATTATGGAAAGATAGGGCATGTAGATTTGGAGGTTTATTTTGGTAACATGACTTTCATATATAAACATGCCAATATATCCTCTATCAAAAGCATACTTGTTGAAGTCCTAGCTCCTACTACTACATTTTTCTATATCCTTATTCCACCTCACAACACTTGTGTCGGAGTTTAAACAACTATTCTCTCTCATAAAAAATGGTTGTACCTTGTATCAAGGTTTAATCTTTTCCTGATATAAAAAAAGATAAGATACCATCTATTACTAGGAACTTTACCCTTTCTTCCACCCCAAAAAAGTGAATGTAACCATAAAGTCATTGAATAAAAAAAATCAAGTCAAAGGAAGCTAAGGAAGATTTATGCATAAGTGGAGTTTAGTTAGATTTCCTTGCATGTAATTATAGAAAGAGCATATTCATATTTATGTACAAAAGAATTTGATCTAAACTAAGCTAAAGATGAAAGATCTCTCTTGAAAATCCTAAATCTTTGTTTATATTTGTATTTAAGTTAGATTGCTTTATGCAAAAGTTAAAAATTTTCTTTCAAGATGAGAGCAACTGATGCCTAAAACGAATCAATACATTCACTTCCACTTCATATTGATACTTGCATATAGTGTTTGTTTTTTTTCCATTCTTTACATATTGTCAATGTTGTCTTTTCATTTACATATATGTTTCCTATTTGATCATGCATATTCATGTTGCCTATTTCAATTTTTTTTTCATGCAAATTTTGCTTCATGTCATGTTGCTTATTTATTCATGCATATTCATGTTGCCTGTTTCTTTTTTTCTCTTTCATGCATATGTTGCTTGAAGTCATAATACCTACACATGCATGAATATGATCAATTTTTCCTTCCATGTTTCTTATAAAAGAATTTGATTCTTGGTACTTTTTGTTTTTCATAGACACTAGAGTGGTGCGTTGGGAGGAATCACAGGTTTAGTGGGGGCAAATGTCATTGAGATTTTCTCTCCTCTCTCACTTGTGAAGGCCCAGAGGAAACACATTTGGTGAAGGTAGCTATAATTCATCTAAGAAGTCCAAGACACCTCAAGGATGTCAAAGAGAGTTCACATCCAAAGTTTGGAAGAAATCAAACAAATCCAGGGTTGTGGTCAAAGTTGATCAAATTTTGGAAATTCGGGCAAAAATTTCACTATCATTAAATCACATGAAAATTCATATACTTGTAAATCCTATCAAAGGTAGTCCATAGCCACAATTTCACTTGTAAATGGATTTTCTAGAACATTGATATGCCATGTGCATTTTGTAAAAATATAATTTTTTCACTTAGGTTCTTTTGGTAATATCCGCTTTTTCTTTTTAATTTCTTTTGGATGTATTTTTTGTCTTGATATGGGCATCATCAAAAGCACTTAAGTTTTCCACAATTGATATTCTTCTTGATCAAATTACCTCATTTTTCACTTAGGTTATCCTTAACTTAGCTCAAATTATTCTTGGACTTGACAAATTAAAGGGTCTTGAACTCTTTCATGCATATCATAGCCCCGAATCAATCTAATTTGAATTGAGGGGGTTTAGTGAACTTCCAACCTCAAGCCTAATGCTTTTGTTGATACTCATGCCCACGATTTCTGCTGCCAAGCATGCCACTTACAATAATATTGCTTAGCCCTTACACAGAGTTCCAAATGAATGCAAAAACTTCAAAAATTAGCTCAATATCAACCCTAAAAATTCCCGTTTTCTTCGATCTACCACGATGGACAAAGTTATCCGTCGTGGTCTATTTATCATGATAGACTGATTTTTCACGATGGAAAATTTCTATCAAGGGGCCAATCTATCATGATGGACAGGTGTCTATTGCGATAAACACTAACACTCATAGGATCCTTTTTGTTGTCTATTGCTGATAGATGATAGACATTATCTATTGTACAAGCTGTCTATTGTGATGGATAGAGAAAATGCCTATTTTGCAATAAAATTTATATTTTCTTGATGTGCATGTGATCTATTCTACTATGATGTACTTGTTTTCACCAAACACTCCACTTTTTTTGTCTATCATGATGGATAGAGTTCTTTGTCTTGGGGTGTGCGTACATAGTTGTCATAACTGCTAATGCTCTTGTTGTTGTTGTTGATGCCAATGCTTGCGAGGAATCTCTAGAAAATAGAAAATGGACAATACACAAGCGCTCTCTCTCTCTCTCTCTTTCAAGAATGAAATGAGGGGAATGCAATGGAGGAGGGGATATGACCATGAAGGTGAATTTTTCACGAAGATGGAGATGGAGGTAGGGTGTATAGGGATGGTAGGGATGATGTTGAAGAAGGTAAAAAAAAGTGGAAAACAAGAAATTTACGTATGATTCCAATGTCAAATCTCTACATTTTACCATCACACACTCGTCCTCAAAGCTCACTCTCCAGCAATGGTGCCAAATTTTTTGTCACTCTAGCATAATGGTAAGAACCAATGTGAGGAGATCTACCTCATAATTGTCAATCCACAGAGATGTGAGGATGGCATGATGACCATGAGCAAGTGAATTCACAAGTGCATGAGTGAGATGCACACGAACATGCACACACATACACACATGCACATACAAGTTAAGACAAAGATAGAGAACAATGGAATCCTTGTTTATCCAAAACAAGTTTACAATGCTTTAGAATAGCTTCACTCTCCAACTAGTTAACCCCAAAAATGAGCCTTCTAGCTCTTTTTATAGTTTTGAGTAGCTTTGGCCTTGTTCAGAACAAGAATGCGTTTAGTCTGTGGATGATACAGACGATAGCCTTTACTTTCAGAACTGTACCCAACAAAAATACATTTTACCGCCTTATCATCCAATTTTCTGTGATGTTGTTCAGGCACTAATGCATATGCCAAACAACCAAAAACACGCAGATGAGCAACAGAGGGCTTGCGGTCATGCCAAGCCTCATATGGAGTGATAGACTGCAGCGCTTTAGTGGGACACTTGTTAAGTACATATGCTGCACACATGACAGCCTCAAGCCAGAAACTATGTGGTAAAGCGTGACTCTTGACCATACACCTCGCCATCTCCATGAGTGACCTGTTCTTTCGTTCAGAAATCCATTCTGTTGAGGTGTATACGGCACTATACACTGGTGTTTTATCCCACGTTCAGCCAGAAATGCATTAAAATCAGAAGATATATATTCCCCCCCTCGATCAGAACGGAGGGTGCCCATTTTACATGCTGACAGATTTTCAGCCAAAACCAAAAACTATTTGAAGCACAAAAACACTTAGGACTTTGCCTTCAATGGATATACCCATGCATGCCTGGAAAAATCATCAATGAAAGTCACGAAGTAAAGATAGTTTCCAAAAGAAGGTGTCTGCATAGGACCACAGACATCACTACGTACAAGCTGCAATTTCTGCATAGCCTGAACTGAACCATCTTTTGGAAAGGAGGAATGCTGCATTTTGCCCAAAATAGAGCCTTCACATACATGTTTTCCAGGTGCCTCAAGCTTGGGCAAAGAAGACACCATATCAGATTTCTGCAGGTGTAGCAAACTAGCAAAATTCAGATGACCAAAGCGTGCATGCCAAAGCTTTGCATCTGACATAGCCTGAGAATCATGAACTGCACATGCCGAATCATTCACAGATCTTTCATAGTCTATGAGCTTATACAACCCACGACATAAAATGCCAGAAGCAATAATAACATCGCCATTTGACAGATCATGAACTGTACATCTGTCATCAACAAATTTCACAACCAAGCCAATCTTGGCTAATGCAGAAATTGATAATAGATTCTTCTTGATCCCTGACACAAATAAAGCATCTGACAAGGTGAAAGAACTACCATCAGCAGTAGTCTGAATGATCTTACCAGCTCCCATAACAGGATAAGAGGAGTTGTTGGTGCATGTGATAGTATTCCCTGTAGGGGCAGGCTCGAGTGAAGAGAAGAAACTACACTGCGAGGTAATATGTTTGGTTGCCCCACTGTCAAAGTACCAAACATCTGAGTCCACTACAGACATGCACTGCTCATGAGAAGATGGGTCAAAACTACAAACAGTAGTAAACACCCATTCTTCTTCCTGCACAAGATTAGCAGACTCTGTTTTTGGTGTAGAGGCTTCTGCAACAACCATTCCAGCCTCCTTTTTCTTTCCCTCTTTTGCAGCCAGTTTTGGACAGTTCTTTATGATATGATCATTCCCTTTACAGTACTTGCAAAACAATTTCTGCTTTTTTGATTTCTTCTCATCTTTATCCTGGTTCTTCGAATGTGCAGCATTTGCAGATTTCTACTTACTAGTAGAAGAGCTCCATTTTCCTTTGCCCTTCTGACTAGCCAGGAAAGCTTGATCTGCAACACGCATAATGGACCTGTTCTATCTGGACTGATCTTCTTGCAACAGAACAGAAACTAACTCCTCAAATGATAAGGCATTTGGATTGCCTTTCATCATCAACCGAAGAGTAGAAGCAAAACTCTGATATGAATCAGGAAGACCATTCAGAATGGTCTGCACAAGTGAGCTATCTGGTATAACCTCATCAGCATAAATCAACTGTTCCTTCAAATCTTTGATCTTTGTTAGGAATCTGTCCATAGAATCACCTTCATTCATGTGCTCACTCTCCAACTGTTTTCGGAGGTAAGCATCACGAGCCTCATTCCTAGCTTGATACAATGTGGTAAGTGTATCCCAGGCATCCCTAGCTTTTTTGCAAGAGCGAATATGAGGAATAATGGCACGTTTGACAGACAAAGATATCAATGCATGTGCATGGGCATCTTTGCTATCCCAACGAATCTACTCTACAGTAGGTGCAACAAAAATAGTAGCACGAATAGGAATCTGCACAATATCATCTTCGACACCATCTTCATCAGCTCCAGCACCTGTATTCGTAGTACCTGTTGTTACAGGTGTAACACGACGTCTTTCAACACCCTGCACAATGTTCCACAACCCTTTTGCAACCAATACATGTTTCATCATATAAGCCCATAATGGGTAGTTGGTACCATCCAACTTATCCTCAACAGCCAACATACGGAATACATCACTGCTTTCAGCCATGGCTGGTGACTAAAATACCTTGATGCAGAAAATTGACTGTATCTAAAAAAGTTGAACGGAACTACCAAGACGAGTTCTGCTAAACCTGTAGCAGATTTTGAGACGCTTATACTGGCGAACAGAAACAGGTATATATCTTTGGCACAAAAAGATGAAATAGCCTGCACAAGCACTGCGATAGTGCGTTCGGAGGCCAAATCCAGCTCAGATCGTGATTTCGGCACACAAAGTGAAGCCGTTTTGATCTCAAAAACACCTTGCGTATGCTCACCAAAATTCGTATGATTCTAAGACTACAAACGGAGGAGTGTCGACGGCGCCCTAGATGAAGCGACGACCTGCTCCGATACCAATTGTTGGAGTTATACGTCTACAAAAGCACGTGAGCAGCACAAGGAAGAAGAAGAAGCTTGGAGCACAACACACAATACTGAATGTATTACTAGAGAATGTACAAAGATAAGTAGCCCATTAGGGCAATAGGCGTATATACAAGCCGGGGGAAAAAAACCTCCTAAAGAGGGAAAAAGTGCCCCGACGGTCCTAGTGTGTTCACACACATCACTACTTAAATATATCAACACTATGGTACCCTCAATTTTTAAAGTTAAAGTCATTGATTCTATGTTTTGTGCATCAAGTGCATGAATTAGAATTAAAATCATTCTTGCAAATGCATGCAATGCACGTGATGCTATAGGTGGGATAAACATGAATGAAGATACTAATGAAAATGGTAGCAAATCATTCATAGATATGCTTATGCTACTCGTAAGTGCAACGTAACTTGAAGAACCCTCCATTGCAGAAATTCCAATATTAAATTTCTTTAGAGTTTCTTATGCGAATGGTGTGTGATAAAATTAAAAGAACAATGCACAATTTCACAAGAGTACTTCTTGATTTAGTTTTGCTTTGATGTAGACTTGATTCTAGCAAAGGGTGCTAGAATTATGATGTGGCAAAACCTTCGTGAGTGGATGAAATCCAAAGCTTCACTTTCATATCTCGAACACTTCACGATGCTCTAGGGATGCCTTGATTATGCCCCGGGGATGCCTTGATCCTCCTTCCTTCGTTGATCGAAGAGAAAGGAAAACCACAATCAAGATCCTCTTTACTTAACTCCTTGTGACGAAAGAGCATATCAAGTACGAACTTGGACCCATGCAAGAGAACTTAAAAAAAAGAAATTATCAAGTCAGGTGTAGTAGAGAAGATATGTGGTCTTAGTACTCATGGAATCTTTCAGTAAATAAATCATATTGAATGCCCAATAGCCAAGTGGTTAATTTGCTTAACTTCTGTAGAGGATGTCACGGGTTCAATGCTCATAGGCACATGTGTAGATGAGGAAGTTACTGCAAAAATATTTTTATCATACTTTGATTTCCACCTCCAAAACAACTCATTGAAGCGCAGATCATACGGAATGGAAGACCGGGAAACGTCGAGTATATTTCTATGAGATTCTAGATTTTTCTCAGAATCGGGGCTTCAACTCTTACAAAAATAAAATCCTTGAAAAGATATTTAGATATTTGAATGTTGAGATCATTTGGTGTAAGAGAAGTACATTGTTTCAGGGAGGCTCTAGGTTCGAGTCCCTTTTTTAGTGCCAGTGTAGCTCAAGCATAAGCACTACCTCCTTTACTTGTCAATCCATGGAGATGTGAGGACTCGTATGAAGACCATGAGCATGTGAAGGCACAAATCTGTCAGTGAGAAGCACACTAGCATGCACACACATACACTAGCTTGAACAAAATAGAGTTACAAAAAGGTGAAATGGTATTTACACTAGTTTGAGTGATCGAAATCACTGTTTTTGTCCTTGGATTCGAGGGTGAATGTGTCATTGTGGGCTTCCAAAAACTGCTAGTTGCTCAAAAGAAGTTGTGAAGGTTGAGTTAGAGCAATTAACGGTAGTGGATTGCTTCCTTGCTATTGTAGTTGTAACGTAATGTCCTCTAGATCTTTCAAAGATGATGTTCATAGTAGTCATGCCAAATACTCATATCCCATAGTGAATGATGGGGAGTGGCTGGGTTGAAGAAAATATCTGCCTTGTGCACGGCCTTGTAATGTGGCCCTATGCATGCTTACTTGGGCAATGCATTTCAAAACGTATGGTGCAAAAAATTGGGTCTTGAGTTAAGTGCTCAAGGGTATGCTGACGAAGAGGTTTCCTAATCTACCAGTGTTGTTGTGATACCCAAGTAAAGGATTCTTACCATGAAAATTTGATCGATATTGTGCTCTTCATGTTGTACTTCCATCATAGTGATTGACCAATGGAGTATCTTCGGTGGTTTATGAATGTCCATCTTGATGATGCGCTGATGAGATTCTTCTAGTGCATGGTCCTGTCCCCTCTCTTCAAAGCAACATTTGCCAAATACTGGGAATTGAACTTCTTTATATTCCTTGACCAACAACATTCGGTAACTATACCAATCTTAGTTTCACCTATTCTCTTGAGCTCACCATAAGCAGGAGTCTTCTCACCCAGTATACATACAAGGATGTGCAGGGTACCTAAACTACCCATTGTAGATATCTCCTTGGATGCTCTCGTACATATAGTAGTTAAGCATCGTTCAAGTTATGGACCTTCAAGCTCCTCCCTCCTACCATGGTAAGGGGAAACAATAGTTGTGGATGCCATGTTCATGCCAAGTTCTAGACATCTACTAGATAAGGCAGCAATAATATCATCTGATAGCCGAGACATGCTTCTATCAAGACTGATAATGCCCAGTAATCAACGGTTCTACCTTCAATGAAGCAAGACTCATTCATGTTCCATGATCCAAACCTGGGAACAAGCTTTCTCTCTCTTTTTCTTTTTTGAATATTGTCACTAAACCAAAAGAAAGATGTTAGTATCAGTAAAATAATTTACATATGTCAAATGTGTCTCATGTGCCTGGGATTCACAATTGTGCCTATGCATGGCCATGCAATGTGGCCCTATATTGATGCATACTTTGGAAATGCATGATCTGAATGGTGCAAAAGACATGGTTATGCCAAAGGCACATGGTTGTTGCACGTCGAGGCTTTTAATGTTCTTGCACATGTGGATGCATCCTTTGTTGAGGTATCCATTGGACCTTGAAATGATGTAAGCGATGGATTTTTGTCTGACAACTGATCATTCTTCCTTATGGTGATCCATTTGAGAAGAATGTTTGACTGTGAAGTGATCACCTTTGGCCGCTTCATGTTTGGATGGTTTCTTAACTTTTGTGTCCCTTGTGGTTGGTTCTTTGGTTTTGTAGGGGCCGCTAGTGCTTTTGGCTTCCAAACCCAACTCCTTGATGATTGTCTTCTTACCATTGCTGAAGAGGTGAACTGATCTTCTTTTGATCTCTGTGCTTGGTGATGACTCCTTCTCCCAGGTTTCTTTGTTGAGACTTTCCTTGGTAATGAGACGTGAGGGTTTTGTACATGTAAGAGTTCCTTGGGTACCCACATGTGTAATCTCCCTTGTTGAGCTGCCACTAATTTCTTAGGCACCCAAATATGTACGTGATTGTGGTCGACCTTCATTGATTACTTTGGTACCCAAATTTGGACTACTTTTTGAGATGGATATCTTTGTTCTTCTGCTACTTTCTGGCTTGGTTGTCTGCGCTACTTCTCCGATAATGAATTTGACTACACTAGTGTGATCGGTTTCTCTCGCTTTTGTATCCAGATCTGCTTCGTGCTTGGAACTACTTTCTTCTTGACATCTATTTGTCTAGTTGATATAGTAGTCTTGTACTGTTTCTCTTGCGTGTGTGGTTGAATTTCTACAAATGGCTAAGACTTTGTAAAAGAAGGAAATCTCAACGTGTCTCCAACTCTTTTGTTGGAGGCTGCATCCTTCTGCATCATAGACCTTTGGACACATACAACATCTTCTTCTCTAAGATTAGCTTTAGAAGAACTAAGAGAATGTGTGACACCCAGATTTTTCATCATGCAATTCTCTAATTCCATTGTAATGCATTTTTCATGTACCCAAACTTTAAGAAGTTGATTTCTTAGGTTTAAGTTGATTGCATGGTTATAGATCCAATCTTGACCCAAGACAAGTGGTTCTGTAAGATCCTCATCTTGACACACTAGCATTTTGACTCTCATTGGGACATCTTGAAGGTAGATGGGAAGCTCCACCTCACCCAAACAAGGGGTTTCCACACCTCCTAGCCCTATGAGATAGGCTTCTATGGGATTGATGTTCAATTGCAGGTCCTGTCAGTATGAAAATATAACTGCACTAGTTGCTGCACCTGAGTCAATCAATGCTCTCAGAGTCCTTACCCTCTTTCTTTGTCCTGCCTCTATGGTCACAAAGGGACGCCAATCCATTATTTGAGAAGCTATTTCAACTTATGTTTTTGGCACATGGCCATGTGATACCTTGGGGCTTCTGGATTGACATCTAGGCCTAATCGCCTTAACTTATTTTGCCTAATCCATTCTCTAGCCTCTGCCTCTGCTTCTTCTCTAACCCTTAACTCTTTGTCTTTTCTCTTCTTAGCAATGTTGAGTCTCATTAGCATATCCTCTATAAGAGGTTCTTGATATAGCTTGAATCTACATCCACTAATGTAATTTGTCAAGATTTCACCTTCTAGGGAGGCCAATTGAACCGCACCACTAGTGGAAGTTCTATTAGTGATCATGGGTCCATATCCTTGTTTCTCCAATTTTTGGGCATGTTGTTTGAGTGTATAAACCGACACTAGGTCTCCCTCTTTCAATCCTTTATCCTTGATGTGTGCATCAAAATCAGCGTTTTGTCTTTTCTTTGCAGCATAGATGCGTGTTGAAACTCGTAGCCTCGTCTCACCTAAGCATTCTAGATCAAAGATCCTAGAGGACAACTCATGTCCAATCCGTTCGTGCTCTTGTGCTACTTTTAAAGCTGGGATTAGGAAGTCTAATGGTAGCACAACATTCTGTCTGAAGACCATCTGAAGTGGGGTGGCATTGAGTATCGTTTTGTAGGCAACTCGATAAGCCCAAATAGCATGATGAAGTTGTTTGTCCCAATCAGATCATTTATTATTTACCAGTTTAGTCAAAACATTATATAGGATCTTGTTTGTGCTCTTAGCTTGTCCGTTAGCTTGTGGATGATAGGGGGCAGACCTCTTATGTATTACCAAGAATTCTTGGAGAAGCTTTTCAATAACTTCATTCAAGAAGTGCATTCCTCTATCGCTAACTAACTCTATTGGTAACCCGTATCTGTGAACACGTTCTCAAATAAGAACTTAGCTATTGTTTGAGCATCGTTCTTTGTCGCGGCTTTTACTTCTACCCACTTTGTAAGGTAATTTGTGGCTACAATAATGTATTCTGCATGGGAGTTTCTAGCTGGGGGGTTAATAGGCCCTACAAAGTCTATACCCCACTTCGAGAATAAGCGTCCTCCCATCATTAGTCTCAAAGGCATCTCGTCTCTCCTTATCGGATATTGTGCACATTGGCATGTATCACATTTCTTCACATAGGTATGTGCATCCATCTGAAGAGTGGGCCACCAAAGTCCTGAGAATGAAAAGGTCTTGATTACTCGATCAGGCCCAAAGTCTCCACCAACAATACTCTTGTGTGCAGTTTCTAATTTTTTCAAATAATCTGATTCATGAATGCACAGTCTTAAGTAACCATCTTTTCCTCTTCAGTATAGGTTGTCTCCTACTAAGGTATAGTCCTGAGCCTCTTGTTTGATGCTTCGTTTTCTTGGTAGACTAGCCTTATTAGGTAGTATTCCCGATCTCATAAATTCTACCGATGGAGTGCTCCAACCTGGAATTAATGACACATGATAAAGGGTGGCATGCTCCACTGGGGGTTTTTCTTGGCACACTGTACAATTCTTAATCGATTCATGTATTTCTTTGTCCATACTAGGCCAATACACTCCTAAACGTTTTAGATTCTGCAATGTGCATTATTTAGAATAGTGATCTCCTAGCAATCCTTCATGGGCTTGTTGCAACCAACTACTATGTTCATCGTCCTCAACACAACAAGATAATACACCCTCTGTATCTTGTTTATACATGCTTCTTGCCAATATTTTATAGTTTTGTGATTTTACTATTTCTTCTTTGTATATTTTCACATTCTTGTTTGCAGGTCCGAATCTTAGGACATGTACCAACTTATTTTCCCATATAGGTACAACTTCTAAATTGAATAAATAAGCATCAGGTAGTTCACTAGACACTCCTTGCAGTGACTCTCCTAAAGTGATGCAAGAAAGGTGATCTGACTTGAGGTGGGTCCTACCTTTCCTAACAACAACTTAAAAGTCATATTCCATTAGTAAGAGGAACCATCTTACGAAGCGTCCTATATTGCAAGGTTTATTGACCAAATTTAATAAGGCTTGATGATCAGTGAAAAACGTGAACTTGTTAGCCAATAGATAGTGTCTAAACTTCTTCACGGCATATACCATGCCTAAGCCTTCTCTTTCAGTTGTTGTATAATTTTGTTATGCTGTGTTCAACTACCTACTCGCATATGCTATAGGTAAATCTAGATTTCCTTCACCTGTGGGTTTTGCTAGCATACATCCTATTGCATGATTGGATGCATCCACATGGACATGGAATGGTTTATTCCAATCAGGAGTGGTCACTATTGGTGCCGTGCAATAACATCTCTCCAACTCATTGAAGGAATTCTCGCATTCGTCATTCCACTCAAAATTTGTCAATAAGGCATAAAGAGGTTTGGCTATGATTGCATACATGTGGATAAACCTATGGTAATAACCACAATGACCCATAAAGGCTTGTACCTCTTTAACATTCCTTGGTCTTGGCAACTTTGTGATGGCTCTTACTTTATCCTCATTTGTGGATATTCCGTTCTTAGAAACAATGTGACCTAAGATTTTACCTTGCCGTACCATGAACACACACTTCTATGGGTTCAGATACACTCAATATTCTCTACACTTGTTGAAAATCTATATGAGTTTAGGGATGTGGTATTTTCTTTCTTGGGAATGAGCACATAAATCATCCACATATACTTCTAAGCTCTTCCTCAAGAACTCTTCGTATGTACTTGAGCCACGACGACTCAAGGACTTGTACCAATGAGACTATACCTCAATTGCCATACAAGTGCATATAGTGGGATCCTTTTCACACATTTATATGTCAATCCTAAGGAGTGACTTGCCAAGTGTATGAAGACGTGTGCACACGTGATAGAAAATGAAGTGGTTTAGCTATTCACACATGAGAAAAGACTACTACCACTCACACCTACTGAAATACTGGAAGTGTTGCCGCAAGCCTCTTTTCAGCAGTTTTGGTATTTTGAGGTTTTCTCCCAGCCCAGAACTCCGAACATAGGTAATAGGGTACTCGTTTCGAAGCTCTCGACGAGACGAATCCAACGGTGGTGGTTTCACTCAATTCTGACCACTCTGCTTCAAGTTATGGCATAAACAGTGAATTACGGGAGTCACAAACACCCGCGCCTCAGCTTCTCCTAGCTTACGCACGCACTACAGCAGCTCAAAACAAAGGGGAAGGGGTAGACAACAGTCCTACACTTGCATTTCAAGCATCACACACACATTCAAGAGCAAAATGAAGATCAAAATCAGCAAAAAAGAGGCAAACTCGAAAATTCAGAAGTGCTCCTCCTTCACAATGACAAATGGTCCTTTACAATGAGTCACTTTTGACTTATATACTAGTGCCCTAAGTTTGGTCCTTTCACACAAGAGACCGGCACTTTATTCCCTAAAAGACTAACTTCCTACTATTGTACATGGGTAAATCACTAATCTTCTGTGGGGATGCATCTAGAGGACTCCTCTAGTGCCTTTACAACGGAAAATATATACAAGAGTGGTTATTATACAAAAGTGGTGTGTCCCAATCGGAAAAATTTTGGGGCCCGTCCTTTTTCTCTGCTTTGTGCGCTCTTTAGCTCTGCAACACTCTCCCCCTCTTCGTCTCTGTCGTCCCTTGACAGACTTTGCTTCGCGAACGCGTCCCGTGGGTAGTGTTGCCTGATTCTTGATCTTGCATTACGTTTTAGAGGCGCTTCAGCTTTTCTCCGCACGCTCCCCTTGGTCAGTATTGTCTGCAGTTAAACAGACATGCAGATTCGATGGCCTTCTTGATTCAAGCTCTACAACTCGAGAGCCTGATGTAGTTGTCTTGCCTGTTGACTTGGGTTGCCACGCACGCCACCAGTGACTAGGAATGTGCTGTTCTTAGTCACCCTCTTAAACTTTTCAGCCTCTACCCCTTTGTAACTTTTGGTCCTCTGATTTGTCCTGGTTGTACACATCTGACCCTGTTGTATTGCTTTGAGGCTGTTTACTTCTTTTTCCATCGTACATGACCTGGATGATTTCTCTTTTTGCCTGATGCGTGCCCCTGCAGGGCTCTGTGCAGAGATGGGTAATGCGCCCCTGCGGGGCTTCCTGCAGAGATATATTCTTTTTCTCTTCTTAATGAATCATTCTGGACTTTGATTTTCTTCTTCTTTTCTTTTTGCTTGATTGTCCCTCTACACGTCCCTCCTCCTGAACTCTGTCGTCCTCGACAGGCTTTCTGTGGCGACGCGTGTATGTTTGAATGGCGGTTTGCTCCCGTTGGTTCAGCAGATTGGCATGACATAACATGAATTCCTTCCATTGCTTTGACTTTACTCCGTCTTCTGGCGCCTGTCTATGATCAGCAAAGAAACTTGTTTCATAGGCCACCAGCCTTGCATTTAAATTGGAAGTCATTTTTACAAAAAATTCTGAATCCATTTCAAAGAAGCCGGTAAAGAATGCTTCTTCAAAAGTCTGCATATATGTCGATGGCAAAAACATAAGGCGAGAATAGTACGCCATAATAGTGAGTCGGCTCGGAATGGTCGATAAATAAAAAACAAGAGCTTCAGACCCTTGCATAATGCCGATGAAATTCAAAAATGTATATTTAGCGTGCTGGAACACCTTCAACACTGTAATGAGCATGCTAAATATTTTGTTGGTCATCTTGACGGCTAAGTCCGGAACTGTAGCATACCTTGCAATCCAAAATTCCATTGTCTTCACCATATATTCTTCTGTAGGTAAGTAATTATGTGGCGGACTAGGTAGTAACGGATGATTTAGCCACTGATTATTGATATTGCCTTGACGCTGTCCTTCCCAAAATTGCGTCCAAGAGCGTCTGCGGGGTACAGGACAAAAAGATGGATTTACCTGAAGTGCATATGGTGATGCTTCCCACTGTACCCGCAATGTCGGATTCTTCTCCAAAATTTTTCTTCGCCATATCGGATCCGCCTTCTCAAATTCCTCTTGAGTAAACTTGAAAGTGTCATGCTGGAATTGAAGGTTGTGGTCCAGATCTTTGTTCGTGGTAGTCTTTATATACATCCGCGTCTGTTCTTTAAGTAGACCATATGGTACATTGAATGGCTTCAAAATTTGATCTAACTGTTTGTTGTCTATTCGAGCTTCTTTCATTATTTGTATTATTTGATCTTCAAAATCAGCAGTGAGCTGGGACACCAGTAGTGCCCTTTCTGGTCTGCTCAGTTCTGCAATGTCTCGTGTGTTAGGTTCTAATGGAACCTCCTTTTACGCCCTTATTGGTGAATGATACAAGGGGGGAGAGAGAGGACGTACCTCTTCCTCCACAGTAGCCGTGGTTTCTGGAGGAACTACTGGTGTCCCCTGTTTTCCTGTTAGCTCTATCTGCTCCTGAAGCCGTTTGATGATATCATCTTTATTCTTAAGCTCTTCTTCAGCCTTTGTGAGCTTTTCTTGATGTTTGATTAATTCCTGTGCGACTATGTGCATGTGATCTGTGTCTTCTTTGCACTGCCGGAAATAATCTTTCTCTGCTTTTTTCCATTTTTTGCGTAGAGCTGCAGTATCATTCATGTATCTTTGTTCCCATTCTACAATGGTCTCTTGCTCCTGTCTGAGCTGATTTGTCATGTTGGTCAACTTTTTCTTCCATGTCTTTTATGTCCTCATTGGATTTGTCAGCATCTATCGGTGGTTGATCACTGAGGAGAGCTGTCATGAGCTCCTTGTTCCTGCCCCTTAAGTGGTCTGCTTCTTCCATGCTCACCTTGAGCTGTGATTCGAGTACTTTGCTACGCGCAAGGATCCTCGTTTTCTCTTTTTCTGTCATGTCTAGTTTCTTTGTGAGCTCCAAAACTTGCTCTTTTAGTTGGGCATTTTCTGTTTCTAATATTTTGCACTGTGTTTTTGTCGTTTTTATCTCCTCGTGTTTCTTCAAAACTTGAGCTTCTGCTTTGGATAATTTCTTAGCCAGATTCATACCTTCTTTTCGAAGCTCCTTCTTTTCGAGCATGGCTTGGTCGTAATCTTCATCAGCATCAAGCATCAACTGTTGAGTGTCTAGTGCAGTGCGAATCATATCCTGCACCACAGGCTTGAGCTGAGCTATATCAACATTCAGCCATGTCTTTGGTATGTCTGGGGTTTCTCCTGTATGTACATCTTGTCCTTTTGCAACGTGGATCATTTCCTTATGTGGTTGTCGGACCTGTAGTTGTACTTGCAATTCTGCTTCATCTTCTATGACTTTACGAACCTTCGTGGCACTCCCTTGAAATGTGACATCCAGTGGGGACGGTTCTGCCACAACCCTTAGTGGGGTGAAGGGTTCTTCGTCTTCTTGTCCTTCTTCCTGAGGCTTATCCTCTGATATCATTTCAGGCTTCTCATCATCAGATTTGTCTTTCTTGTTGTTGGTGGTGGAGACATCTTTCGGTGGAATAGGGTGTTGCCCTTCGTCCTCTGCCTGCTTTGTGGTGGTACTTTGGTCTACCAGTGGTGATTTATCTTTTTCCTTGTTGTCTGCTTGGGCTTCTCCATAGTCTACTTCATTTAGTTCGGCCCACTGGCCATCATCCTTTGATTCACTTTGAATATCTACATCCAGTAATGATGTATTTTGCTTCTCTTGGTCGTCGGATCCTGAACTTGAATTGTCTAGCCCAATTTCCCGATATCTGTGTACCTTAGTGAGTTTGCCTTTTGGTTCCTGAGCTTTTGCGGACTGTTGATAATGATGACCCTGCACTGGCAAATTGATTTGTCCTTCTGTATATTTGTGAGTCTCCTCCAGTGCTTGGGTTAATTCTTCTTCCGTGATCTTTCTGGTTCCTTGAGTAGTGGTTGTAGGCAGCACATGTACCCTCTTTGTTTTTGGTACTTCTTCTTCTGCTTGTTGGACTTCTCGAGGTCGTTTTGTACCTCGCATTGTGCCTCTCATCCGGGGTTGCGAACTTGTTTCGGCTTCTTCAACTGGCTTGCTTCCTTTCTTCTGTTTCGGTACAGTAGCTGCTTTGACAAAATGAGCCAACTCCATTGAAGATGGCATCTCCTTCAAGTACTCGCGCATGCCCAATGCGTGGTAAATCATAATTGTAAGGGCAGTGGTCCCATTAAGGAATTTTTTATTTTCCCATTTCTTCTTTGCCTCGAACAATCTTTCTTGCACATAGGGTGTAAGATTTACCTGGTTTCCGATCTGTTTTATGGCATGAGACAATAATTGCACAATGATCTTTTGAGGAGCCGTGTATCTGTTCATACTCGGGAAGCAGAAGTGTTGGTGAATCAATCTGACTTCTTCCTCGATGTCCACCCTATTTATGTCGACGAAAGTTCGTGTTTTTGCTCCACGACTCTCTTCCTTGATCGTGTTGACACCATCCTTTTCCCATCCAAATGCTTCTTTGATTAAGTCGTGGGAAAATTGAATGACTACCCATTCTTCATTCTTATCCATCACATTGGCTTCTGGCACCAATGGATCATGTAGTGCTGGTCGTAGAGTGTTCATGACCTGGGTACAGCGTTGGAAGTCCGGTTTGTAGATAGGTAGCTCAAAATATTTTTGAATTCCTGCTTTCTTCATGATATCGATTGTGGATGGCATTCCATGTAAAACTTTGAAGTCCTGGGACATAATCGGAAAGTGATGCTCCGTGTCCATGATCTTTATGTTGGCCAAGAAAAGATATTCCTCCACTGGCTGCTCATCTCTGAACCAGTGGCCTTTTGCTTTCGTAAGACATTGAGGAGGAAATTCTTGGACCACCTCTTGGATTGTAGCTTCAGAGTCTTCAGAAGCCATCTGCACTTACAAGGAAAAGTGCATTAGCTTGAAAGGCTTTCATGAGACCATACAGTGTATTGTTGCGATTATGGTAGCTCGTCACTCCGTTCCCCATTATTGCAAGAGTGGGATTTCTTACCGCCTCTTTTTATAATAATTTTTTTCTGTAAGAAGACAATCATTAGTATAGCCGAAGCATAGGTTATGTACATAGTATGTCCATTCTTATCCGGTTGAAGCTAAGATCTAGTCTCACTTGGAGATCGTGCACCACTAGTTTGATAATGTACATCCTGTGCCGAATGCGTGGCCTTGTATTGCGGCCCTATCATGCTTACTTGAGGTGCATTAGACACTACATGAGTGCAATTTGGTGCTTTATCTCCTCGATCTTCCGCTCCTCGTGGTAGCTTTGGTTTCCAGATCCATTTTGAGAACACTGAGAGAGGTTGCTGGGTTTTCTCGATTCGTGCAGCTGCTCGTGTTCCATTTGCTTTATCCATTGTCTGAGTGAATTTTGCATTGCTTTGCGATCTTCTCTGATGATTCTTATGTGTTGTTGACTTTTGCTTTGTCTGCTGTGGTATTTCCTCTTTTGTCCTTACATTCTGTTTAGCTGCTTGTATGACCTTTTTGGGAATCCATATCTGATGTCGAGATCTTTGAGCTTCAAGCAAGGGCTTGGCAATCCATACTTGCACTGGTTCTTTTCGTTTGTAGTTCTTTGTTGCGGGTTTGGTGATGCCTGTTTCCTTCTTCAAAGCGCTTGTGGACGTTTCTTGACTCTGCCTTTGATCCTTGCGTACCCACATATATTTGGTTGGTTCTCGATTCGAGTATCTGCTTGTTGGTTTCCAATAGTACGATCTTTGGATGTTTTGAGCCTGTTTAGGAGAGAGCGTCTCCTCGTTGGTTGGCTTATCCTCAATTACATTGGATAACTTCGACTCTATGGTGGATGTCGCAAAGATTAAAGTTCCAGCTTCTATGCATTTGCTTTCTGAGTGTTGAGCACAGTTGCTACTATCTTCCGTCGTTTCTTGAACTTCCTCCGATCTTGGTATTAACGTGGTTTGGTTACATGGTTTCTCTTCAAGTAAGCTGAAAATCTCTTTGTGTCCTATCGTAGCTGAAATATATCCTTGAGCTAGATGAATACAAGCTTCTGTCTCAATGATCCAGTCGTGTCCTAGAATGAAGTCTTCTATCAAATCGTCATCCTCACACACTAGGACTCTTTGTTCCATGGAGGAATTTCCTAGGTGGAGGGATACATTCGTAGTTCCCAGACATTCGATGGTGTGACCTCCAATTCCTATTAATTGAGCTTTCGTGGGATTCAATTCTAATTGCAACTCGTCTGCTATTCTCTTTCGCATGCAGCTAAGGCCTGCTCCTGAGTCTATCAATGCATCTATCAATTTATACTCTGTCTTGCCAATCCCTAGGTTTAGGTAAGGTTGCGTTTTACACATACTCGTTGAATTCTGATTTTTGACCTGATAGTTTGCCATAGGGATGGGCTCTTCTCCTTGGAGATAGCGTTCATCTCGTTGCCTGATCCACTCTTTCTGTTTCCTAATGCGTTCTAGTGCTTCCTGTCGGGCTTCCTCTCGAATTCGTTCTGCTTCCTTTTTCCTATTTTGAGCTCCTAACAGTCGCGCTAGCATCTGATGAGTCAAAGGCTCCATGAATCTTCTCACTCTGCATCCACTGATGTAGTTGGGAAGAATGTCTCCGTCCAGTGTAGCGAGATTGACTGCACCACTAGTAGAGATTCGATGTATAATCAAAGGTCCATATCCGCGTTTCTGTAGTTTCTTTGCATGTTGTTTTAAGGTGTATACTAGGACTAAGTCGCCTTCTTTTAGTCCCTTGTCTTTTATATGTGAATCATAATATGCCTTTTGTCTCCGTTTAGCGGCATAAATGCCTGCTACAGCTTGCAATCTAGTCTCGTGCAACTTTTCAATTTGATCTAGTTGCTGGGATAGTTCATGACCGTTCCACTCATATTGCTGGGCCACTTTCAATGTAGGTACTAAGAAGTCAATTGGCAATATTGCATTCTGCCCATACACTAGGTTAAAAGGTGTAGTTCCAATGGCAGTTTTATATGCCACTCGGAAGGCCCAAATTGCGTGATGCAATTGTTTGTCCCAATCCGACCTTCCATTATTGACAATCTTTGTCAATACGGTACATAATACCTTGTTGGAACTTTCAGCTTGTCCTTTAGCTTGAGGATGGTATGGGGCTGATTTTTTATGAATCACTAGAAAGTCATTCATTAGCGAGTCAATGACTTCGTTTAGGAAATGCGTTCCTCGATCACTCACTATCTCGATCGGTAGTCCAAAGCGTGTGAAAATGTGTTCAAAGAGAAATTTTGCTGTGGTTTGAGCATCATTTTTTCTAGTGGCTTTTGCTTCTACCCACTTGGTTAAGTAGTCGGTGGCTACTATGATGTATTCCGCATGTGATCCTTTCGCCGGTGGATTGATAGGTCCTATGAAATCAATACCCCACTTGGTAAATGCTCTCGCACAAACCATGGGTCTTAAAGGCATGTCGTCTCCTCGAATGGGATATTTCGCTCTCTGGCATGTTTCGCAGCTTCTCACATATGTCTCCGCATCCATATGTAGAGTTGGCCACCACAAGCCTGCAAAGAGAATCATCTTGACCGTTCTGTCTGCTGAGAAATGTCCTCCCGCAGCTCCTGCGTGTGCCATTTCTAATATGAGAAGATATTCTCCTTCATGTACGCACAATCTGAGTTGATTGTCTTTTCCTCTTCTAAACAATTATTTTCCCATTATCACATAATCCTTGCTCATTTCTTCTAGGGATCGCTTTCTTGCTAGACTAGCCCCTATTTCGTGCTCTTTCGTTTTGAGGAATTGTACTAATGTTTTACTCCAATTAGGCGCTATGGTCGAAAAAGGTAAGGACATGTGATCCTCCGGAATAGTTTCTTTGCACCCCACACAATTACTTACATAATCGTGAACATCTTTTGGCATGTCAGGCCAATATACGCCTAACCTTTTTAATTCTCGAATTGTTCCGTGCATCCCTTGATGGGTTTTCCACTTGTTTACATGTGCCTGTTGAATTAGTTGCTTCTGTTCATCCTCCTCGACACATCTCAATAAGACTCCGTTAGGTTCCTTATAATACATGCTTCCAGCAACAATGTGTAAATTTCTTGTTTGGAGAATCTCTTTTGTGCTGTCTTTATTGATTGAGTGTTGAGGGCCATGGGTGAGTATAGGAATTAGTCGTTCCGCCCACTTCGGACATACCTCAAGATTAAACAAATATGTATCTGGTAAATCATCCGGTACTCCGCTAGGTGGTTCTCCATGCGTTAGCCTTGAAAGGTGATCTGCTCTTACATGTGTGTTTCCTTTTTTGACTATTACCTCAAAGTCGAACTCCATTAATAACAAGAACCATCGTACCAATCTTCCCGTGTTGCAAGGCTTATTGACTAAATACAACAAAGCCTGATGGTCTATGAAGAACTTGAATTTGTTGGCTAAGAGGTAGTGTCTAAACTTCTTCACTGCATAAACCATTCCTAAGCCTTCTCTTTCAGTAGTCGTATAATTTCTTTCTGCCTGGTTTAATTGTCTACTCGCATAAGCGATTGGATGGTCAAGCTTCCCTTCATCAGCCGGTTGAGCTAGGATACATCCAATGGCATAGTTTGAAGCATCAACATGAATATGAAAAGGCTTGCTCCAGTTGGGTGATTTTAGAATTGGGGCTGTACTCAGCCGCTTCTTAAGCTCGTTGAAGGCCTTCTCACACTCATCTGTCCAAATGAACTGAGTTAATAGACCATATAAAGGCTTAGCTATTATGGCATACATGTGAATAAACCTACGGTAATATCCACAGTGTCCCATAAAGGCTTGTACTTCCTTTGCGTTCTTGGGTCTTGGTAGCTCCAAGATAACTTTAATCTTTTTTTCGTCCGTGGATATTCCATTCTTTGAAACGATGTGTCCTAGGATTTTTCCTTGTCGCACCATGAAGACACATTTCTCAAGGTTCAAGCAAACTCTATACTGTCTACATTTATTGAATATTTTTCTCAGTTCCGGTATATGGTCTGGTCGTTGATTTGAGTATGTACACAGATCATCTACGTATACTTCCATACTTTTTCTCAGAAATTCTTTGAAAACATGACACATCAGTCGTTGGAAGGTGGCTGGCGCATTAGTGAGCCCGAAAGGCATTACTCTAAATGCATAGATTCCCCATTCAGTCGCGAATGCGGTTTTATGCTGGTCCTCAGTTGCAATAGCTACTTGGTTGTAACCCGAGAATCCATCCAAGAAGCTATAGACTTCCTGGCTGGCAACTCTTTCCAAAAGATGGTCTGTGATAGGTAAAGGGAAACTATCACGTATGGTTGCTGCATTTACTTTTTTCAAGTTGATACACACCCTTAGTTTTCCGTTTTTCTTGGGCACTACTACTAGTGGCGATACCCATTCTGTGTGTTCAATCTCATAGATGAATCCTGCCGCTAGTAATTTGTCAATCTCTTCCTTTATTTTTGCAGCGTAAACTTCATTATACGTATAAGGGCGTTGTTTAGAGGGTTTTGCATCTGATGTCATAGGGATTCGATGAGCGCATATGCTGGGTTCTACACCCTTGAGGTCTTTGTACGTCCAAGCAAACACGTCTCGATACTCTCGGATGAGTCGTATGAGGTCCTCTTCTTCTTCTTCCGATACATCTTTTCCAATATACGTGCACCTCTCTTCTCCGTCTTCTATCGTTACAACAACTTTCTTGGTTTGTTCCTTGTTGTCATAGGCTTCTCCGTCCCGGGCCTCTCGTTTAGGCATTTGAGTAGCTATCTTTCTTTCTTCCACTTCGTATCTTTTAAAATGTTCTGGAACTTCGAAATGGTCTGGTTCCGGTTCCACTTTACTCGTGTCCTCTCTATGCTCGTGTATTCTTGGGATGGTCTCGATTGCTAAGACTTTTGTTGGTCTTTCTTTTGATTCCTTTTGCATGGTTTCTAAATATTGTTCTTCAGAGTCAAACTCTGGTTCCATTTCTATGCTTTCATACTCTTCTTTCCACTCTTCCTCTACAATTTCTCCTTCTTCTACTTCTTGGAGGACAACCATGTAGAGGTTCACGTCATATCCTTCCTCGTCTATACAATCGTTCATCGTCAATACTTCCTCATTCACACACACATCTAATGTGGCTAGGATTTCCATCCAGCCATGTGGTTCGAAGAGTTCATCTGAAAAAATTTTAGGCATGTAATCGGGGTCTTCTATCGATCGATAATTAGGGTGCCCTATTGGCCACATTTGTTTTTTACACTCCTCCTTCTTTGCTTCTTTGCACATCCACAACTGGGCATCCTCGTGCATCCAAGATTGGTCACTTGATCCAGCACTGTGAATGGATAGGTCATCTTCCTCTTTGTGGACTGGATTCCATTGTAATGGAGGGACATCCCGATAAGCGAATGTGTGCAAGTTTATCTTGGTAGTGTTCCCTTGATGTTGGAGATATAATGAATCTCTGCCCCAATCTTGTACTACTCGCATCTGTCGCATGAATGGTCGTCCTAATATCATTTCATAATTGTTTGCTTTTTCGAACTTACATATGGCTAGTGTGTGTTCAAATTCCACTCCACACGTTGTTAACTTAATTCCTTCCAATATTCCTAGGGGTCTCTCCACATGACCGTCTGCTAACTGGAGCTTCATGCGAGTGGGTCGTAAGGCTGGTTTTCCCCACTTTTCCCAAATTTCCTTCGTTGCAATTCCTACTCCAGCTCCTGTGTCTAAGATAGCTTTGGTCATGTACCCATTGTAGATGACAGGTAAACAGGTATTCCCTTCATCCCCTTCGCTGAACTCTCCTACTTTATCGACTGGAACCTGTATCGTGGACTTAATTTCCAGTTCCTTTTCTTTTGATCCTCCATTCTTTGGCAGTGGTTTCAATTGATCTGCCATTTGCTTCCACAACTGGGGTTTGAGTCGAAGCAAATCTTCCACCGTTAGTTGGCATTGTACTTTCGTTTTCTTTAACTCTATTAAATTATGCGAACTCTCCTTTCCTTTTCCTGATCCTTTTCCATGCACCGTGGGTGCTCGTATTACTACTGACTCTCTTTCGTACTCTCCCATATAGTTAGGCAATGTTGAAATGCTTATGGTCTCCTCTCTACCTCTATCGAGTCTTGAAATCTCCTCGTAGGCCTCCTCGAGGTTAGGATGGGATTGACAGTCTTCTACATCTATTTCATCAAATGGTGGTGGATCGACACCATTTTTCTTCCATTGCTCTTCTCTGATTCTATCCCACAAGTCCTTGGGCCATTCAGCTTCTAAGTCTGGTATGGCTGATACAGGGCCATCTTGTGCTACCTCTTGTTCACCTTGGGGATCTTCTTTCCTTAATTCCTTATCCTTTGGGTTGAGGTATTCTTCATAAGGTTCCTGTGCAATCCTTGTCTCTGGTAGAGTTGGGATAGTCTTTTCTAGGGTTGTTTGTGCTACTTCTATGAGTTTTCTGCATATAGCTAGTCTTTCCTTTTCTAATTCCCCTCTAGGGTAGATTTTTCCATGTTGCTCTATGTTTGGTCCCATTTTGATTCTAGCTTGGTACGCTTTTAGCCACATATCCAAGTCGTCTGGCTTGGGGTCTGCTAGAATTGATCCGGGCTTCTCCCTATCTGAGCTAGGTTCGATTAGCTCAGGAGTCTCCTTAGACTTCCCTAGTTCTTTGTGTTTACTTGATTTAGCAATTTGCTTTTTACTGTTTGTGCTCTTGTTCTTTGCCCATTTATCCTTGAGTTTCTCTCGTCGTTCTTTCCATTTCTGAGCTTTTCTGTTGCGGGAATTTTCACATGGGTCCTCGGAATCTTCCACTATCTGAGTTGAAGAGCTTATTTTCGTGTTGTTTTTTTGTTCCTCTTCTGATTGTTGTTCTTTTTGTTGTTTTGTTTGGGCTCTAGTGATGGCTTTTAGTGGCACTGTGTACTCCTTATCACTTCCCGATTCTTCTATGACCTCTATTACATTGATTGGTGCAGAGCCTTGGTTTTTTATAGGGTTCTTAGGGCAATCCCTAAAAAGATGTTCTTTTCCGCAATCATTGCAATATCCTTCCTAGATTCTAGGTGGTGGAGGGTTGTATGGTCGAGGGCATTCTCTAATGAAATGGTCTCCTCCACATCTAAAGCATGGTCCTCTCTGTACTGGTGGTCTACTAGGTGGTCTCATGGGTTGTGGTGCCTTAGGAGCTGTATACATTAGAGTGGAAGTCTCTGCTCCATAAGTTTGATCATAGCCTTCATACCCATAGTATGTAGTGTCATATGCCGGTTCGTATTCCATCATGTAGGCTTCATACGGGTAGTACTCACTTGGTAGGGTTTCATATCCAAGGTTTGTTGATTCTATCTGGGTCATTGTCGTGGCTGGTACTATAGCTCTTTCAAGATTTTCTTCTTGTTGCGCATACTTTACTGGTACTACTTGTTGAGGTTGCGACGGTTGGGGTCCTAGCACTGGTTGTGGTGGTGGGTATGGTGTCGGTTCAATTGGTCTAGGTACTCCCATCTGTGCTGGATAAGGGTTGTATCTTGGGATCTCTCTGTTCGGGTCTCTAGGTGGATATCCATACGGTCGATACTGAGGTGGTTGGAAAGGGCGTGTTTGCCTATTAAAAGGACAGTTCTCAGTAGTGTGATTAGTGTATTTCTGTTCTATGTGACAATACCAAGAAGTCCCTTGTTGTTGCTGCCTGTTGTATGGATAAGCTGGTTGTGCACCACCCCCTCCTCGGACACACAGGTGAGTGGGGTGATCTCCTCCACATAAGTTACATCTCCGTAGCATAGGCAATCTTTGAACTGGGGGTTGATAAGCTCTTTGCCCCTATGCTCCTAATTTCTTGGCTAATAGCTCTGCCAATTCTTCCACGTGACTGGAGTTGGAAGAAATAGCACTCCTTGCGTCGTCCGATTTAGCGTGGTTGGGCTTGCTGTTGAGGTCCTCAGCCAAGTTATCTTCCAAATCAATACACTCCTGAAGACACTCACTCAAAGTTTGTAGTCTTTTCACGTATACTAGGGTCCTCAAGGTTCCATTCGTGAGCCCATCTAAAAATAATGAAATCATTTTTTGTTGCGTCGGTCTCTCTGTTACTGGGCATCTATCCACGTACTGGTTGAACCTTCTGGCCGCATTCTTCACCGTTTCATTAGGGTTTTGTTTGAAGCTGTGAATTAGCGAAGATGAATTGTGTTTGATTCCTCTCTTAGTGAATTCTCCTATGAATTCTTGAAAAAATTGTTCCATGTTTCCAAACTGGTTGGGATCTAAGGGTTGGAACCAGGTCAGAGCTGTTCCTATGAGGGTGAGTCCAAACGCCTCATACTGTACAAAGAAGTCGTCCACTTGTTCCGCTCTTAGGACTTGTTTGAATTCAGCAATGTGATCATAAGGTTCTCCTGATCCATCATAAGGGTTTCGTACACACTTAGCCACTTGAATAGGCCTCAGCCTTCTAACCGGTTCAGGTGGTCTGGGCATTACAGGAGGAATAGGGACAGCTGGTCTTATTGGTGGCATTCCAGGCTGTCTTCCTATCGGTGGTTGTGGTCTTACTGGTGGTCTGTACTGGTTTCCTATCCCTGGTTGGGTCTGATAGTGTGCTTGTACTCCTGGTGTGGCAAATTGTACATGAGCATGATTAGGTACGCTCCTATGGCTGGTCTGTCCTGACGCAGTATTTTCTGTTTCTTCTTGATTTCCAAATGGATTTTGTGAGGTTGTTGCCTGCTCTCTCTGAGGAAACACAGGTGTACCCATATATCGTAATCGAGACCTGTCTAAGATACTCACAGGCCAATACCTTCTTTGATCTTTATCTAGGTATGTGAGTCTAGTCTCATCATCCGGGTCTTTCAATTCATAGAATGTCATGGGGTTCTCTTCTCTCCCTGGGACAGGTGAATCGGTTTGCAACAATAAGTTTGATCCGTGAATCATATAGACTTCTAACAAATAGTCGTCTTGATGTATCAAGTCACCTCTCAAGACACGTGACACTCGGGATCTGCCTCTAGGGGTGGTCACAAACTCTTCTGGTTGTGTCCTTCCTAGGTTTTCAGGGTCTGAGAGTTCTCCTCTTTCATTGATCCTTTCTGGGAATTCGGTTACAATGTAGATGTGGCCAACTTTGTCAACATATGCACCTCCTTCGTATTTGACAGCTGGTCGAGGTACGATTGTGGCATTTTGGGAAGTTACCATCCTGGCCACAGACCTATTTAAGCCATCCAGGTAGATTGGAATCTCCTGGGCATTGGTGGACATATACTGCAAGGAAGTACGGTAGTCCCCCTCCACAGTAGTCATGAAGCTTCTCGTTGGTGTGGGACCTTGCATGTCTTCCGAAGCCATAGGTAATTCCTCTTCTGAGTCACTAGAGGTTTCTAAGTAAACGGAGTGATGACTAACCTGGGCAGTACTTCCTACTGAAGATATGATACTCCTTCGACTACTTAGAACTCTTCCTGACCTCAAGTTCATTCACTCTCCTAAGCCTCTCTTTATGCTTCTTAGATTCCCTTTGGGTAGCTCTACCAATGACTCAATTTGTCTGCCAAAAGAAGGGTTTACTCTGGGTGATACCACTTCCTGACGATACTGCTCTCGGCGATACTGCACTGACCGCGATACGATACCAGACACCCAGACGATACGATATCAATCTGGTGTCGCGATACTATCCTGGAAGACAAACGATACGACACCTCGACTATGCACGATACGATACCTGAAAGGCTCGGCGATACGACACTAATGACAGTGTCGCGATACTGCCCTGATGAACAAGCGATACGATACCTCAGTGGTGTCGCGATACCAGAATCTCAAGGGACGATACGATCTCACAAGGACTGACGATACGATACCAGATATAGTGTCGCGATACTCCACTAGGAAATATGGCGATACGATACTGATAAGGATCGACGATACGATACCAGAGGTCTCAGGCGATACGATCTCACCGAGATGAGTGCGATCGCGATACCAATCTTGGTGACACGATACCACTTCGGTGTCGCGATACCAAGATAAGCAATCGGCGATACGACACTTGGGGAGGGCACGATCGCGATACCAAAGTAGTGTCGCGATACTACTGTATCAAGCGATACGATACCACTCGGTAAAGTGAGGTCGCGATACTAATCCTTAGGCGATACGACACCACAATGGTGTCGCGATACCAAGTGTTAGTACCGGACGATACAATACCAGTGATCGAGCACGATCGCGATACCAACTCAGTGTCGCGATACTGGAGTAGTGTCGCGATACCAAGGTAGGTATCCAGCGATACGACACCTCTGGCGAGTGTCGCGATACAAGGGAATTTTGGTATCGCGATACCAAAACTCAACCGATCGCGATACTCAAGCCAAAAGGTCTCCAAACTTGAAAATTTTTGCACCCCCTTGCACCTCTCACCCTTCTCCTCACTCCTAAGCCTCTGTCTCTCACAAAATGTACAATTACTCAAAAATTTTCCCCCCCGCAATACTGCGCATTCCTTTTAATCAATAATTTGTGCAAGTTTAAAGAGTTTTTGGTATTGAATCTTAATGGGAACTCACCTTGGGTCTATTTAGTTTGCTTCTTGATCTCTTGCACAAGCTTTGAGGCTCTATCCTGCACGATACCACTCAGACGATACCAGTCGCTGTCGCAGACGATACCAGTGAGCAGTGAAGTGTCAAATGAACAATTTTTTTGGTTTTTATACTTTTTTTGACAGAACTTGAAATTTTGGGATTTTTGGTGATTTTCTGGGAATTTTGGTCTACTCCTACTCCTCTTCTCCTCACTTCTCCTCCCCTTCTAACCTAACCCTAACTCCTTCTTCTCTTCCTTCCTCCTAAACCTAAACCTAAAACTTATCACACACACCTAGAAGATGAGAAGTGACAAGTGCTGAAATGGTGGACTACTTGCCAATGGACAAATTTGCGTCTACAAGTACGATTCGATCACACTAGCTCTATAACTATCACAAAGGCACCTTGGTAGAGTGACTCCCCGGCAACGGCGCCAAAAACGTGTGTACTTGAGCCACGATGACTCAAGGACTTGTACCAATGAGACTATACCTCAATTGCCATACAAGTGCATATAGTGGGATCCTTTTCACACATTTATATGTCAATCCTAAGGAGTGACTTGCCAAGTGTATGAAGACGTGTGCACACGTGATAGAAAATGAAGTGGTTTATCTATTCACACATGAGAAAAGACTACTACCACTCACACCTACTGAAATACTGGAAGTGTTGCCGCAAGCCTCTTTTCAGCAGTTTCGGTATTTTGAGGTTTTCTCCCAGCCTAGAACTCCGAACATAGGCAATAGGGTACTCGTTTCGCAGCTCTCGACGAGACGAATCCAACGGTGGTGGTTTCACTCAATTCTGACCACTCTGCTTCAAGTTATGGCAGAAACAGTGAATTACGGGAGTCACAAACACCCGCGCCTCAGCTTCTCCTAGCTTATGCACGCACTACAGCAGCTCAAAACAAAGGGGAAGGGGTAGACAACAGTCCTACACTTGCATTTCAAGCATCACACACACATTCAAGAGCAAAATGAAGATCAAAATCAGCAAGAAAGAGGCAAACTCGAAAATTCAGAAGTGCTCCTCCTTCACAATGACAAATGGTCCTTTACAATGAGTCACTTTTGACTTATATACTAGTGCCCTAAGTTTGGTCCTTTCACACAAGAGACCGGCACTTTATTCCCTAAAAGACTAACTTCCTATTATTGTACATGGGTAAATCACTAATCTTCTGTGGGGATGCATCTAGAGGACTCCTCTAGTGCCTTTACAACGGAAAATATATACAAGAGTGGTTATGATACAAAAGTGGTGTGTCCCAATCGGAAAAATTTTGGGGCCCGTCCTTTTTCTCTGCTTTGTGCGCTCTTTAGCTCTGCAACAAACTCTTTGAAGACATGACACATGAGCCTTTGGAAGGTTGCAAGTGCATTTGTGAGTCCAAATGGCATCACACGAAATGCAAAGATGCCCCATTTTGTGGCAGAAGCCATTTTATGTTGATGTTCTGGGGCAATGGCTACTTGGTTGTAACCTGAAAATCCATCTAGGAAGCTATAAACTTCCTTCCCTGCAACATGATCCAATAAATGTTCAGTGATTGGAAGCAGATAATTATCTTTGATCGTAGCAGCATTAACTTATTTAAGATTAATACACACTCACAATTTTTCATTCTTCTTGGGCACCACTACAATGGGTGACACCCATTGAGTATGCTCAATCTCATAGATGAATCCAACTTCAATTAACCTGTCAATTTCTTCTTTTATTTTAGTTGCATAAGTGTCATTATATGTGTAGGGCTTTTATTTGGTGGGCTTAGCATCAGCAGTCATGGGGATCGTATGAGAGCAAATTTTTGGATCTACTCCCTTCAAGTCTCTATAATGGCATGCAAACACGTCCCTATATTCCCTTAATAAAGCTACAAGCTTTGCTTCTTCTTGTGCACTTAGGTCATCTCCTATGTACGTACATCACTCTTTGTTCTCCTCAATGGTTACAACATTTTTTTTGGTTTTTTCTTTATTATCATATGCTTCTCCTGTGATGACCTCTCTCTTAGGCATTTGTACCAAAATTTTCTGATCCTGAACTTCATATTTCTTGCAGTTTTCTGGTACTGCAAACAATGATTCCTCCTCTTCTCGTTTCACTAATTTTCTTTTCTTTTTCTTCTGACCTCCTTCACTCCCATCCTTTGAATTTATAGTTTTGATACTTGTGAGAGGTTCATCACGATCTGACACGATAGCTAAGGGAAAACCATGGTATTTCACAATGTGTGTGAAGAAGAGGTGGGCCACTGCCTTTGTGTTGAGAGGAGGTTTGGCCGGAATGAAATGAGCCTGCTTACTGAAATAGTCCACTACCATGAATATGGTGTTATATCAATGGGATGGTGGAGCTCCGTGATAAAGTCCATGCTAATCATGTCCCAAGGTCGGTTTGGGATCGGTAGGGGTTGTAGGAGGCTTGCGGGTTTGATTTGATCTTGGTGGACAAGTTGGCACATCGGGCATATTTCTACATATTCCTATACCTGAGCCTTCATGTGGGGCCAGTATAAGTGCTTGTGTAGCATCTCATAACTGTGGTTTTGGCCACCATAGCCGGCCAATTTGCAATCATGTGCTTCCTAGAGCAACTCCTTGCGTAGTTCAAAGTTGTTTGGCATGTAGATCTTGCCTTTGCCGTAAAGTACACCCTCTTGAATCATATAATGGCCAGGTTGGTTGGTGCTTTGAACTTCATTCATGATTTCTTGGACATGGGCATCATGCTCTTGGGCTCAGTGAAATTTGCATTTCAAGTCAGAGAAGACGGTTGATATTGCTTGAATTTTGGGTCTTCGGCTTAATGCATCTGACATGACGTTTTGTTTGCCCGATTTGTGAAGGATTTTGATGTCGAGCTTGGCTAGAAAATCTTTCCGCCTTGCTTGTTTTCGGCTTAACTTTGGTTGGGAAGCAAAGTACTTCAAGGATATGTTGTCCGTGATTTGGAGCATTAGTTTGCGATATTGGGAGACATCATGAGGGATTTTTTAAAGTGCTACCATATACCAATTGGAGGCATCATCCTGGAGGAATTGGCCGACGATGCGCGTCCAATTATTACGACCAACCCAAAGCATTTGGAGGTAACTTTCCATTGCTTCAATCCATCGGTTGATGGCTATGGAGCTACGGCCACCTCGATATTTGTCGGATGGGTTTGGTTTGAAGAAGCCGAAGGAATCCAGGTCATCAAGATCCATCAATTGGAGCTGAATAATGGGGTTGGGATTTATTGGGGTTTGATCCGGTTGGGACGTTTGGGTGGTGATTGGTTGGGGCATCGGTTGGGGGATTGGTTGAGGTTGTGGTTGGGGTTCAGGTTGGTCCTTGGTTAGGATGTGCATTTCGACTAAGGTTGCTAGGGGGGAGAGGGAGTCTTCTAGCCGATCTATGCAATTGTGGATTTGGTCGGGGGGGTTGGGTTGGTATCGGGTTGGGTGTTGAGCTCGATGTTGAGTTCAACCTCCTGGAGGCATTCATGTAAGTCTCCATTTGCTAGGAGTAAACTGTTGATTTCCTCTTCTAAGGCTTCCGGTTGGGCTTTGTGACATTGGCACCATTCGATCACATTCTTGGTGCATTCCATCCTCGAGGTTGGGGGGGGAGGGGGCAGCATGGGGTTGCCTTGCTTGAGGGGGGGAGGGGGGGCAAGGTGTTGCCTTGCTTGAGGGGGAAGGTGGGGGCAAGGGGTTGCCTTGCTTGAGGGGGGGCAAGGGGGTGGCCCTTGCTTGAGAGGGAGGGAGGGAGGGTGAAGGAACTCTCGCAACATCAAAGAACTTCCCATGGATGGGCTTGGGACATTAGGTGGCACTACCAGCATTGGTGTGATAGTCCGCCCGTCCAAAGGCTTCCCCTAGGGTCGTCACTTTGATACCAATTGAGATGTTCAACCCAAGAGTACGAAACTGGACACGGGGCACCAAGGTGTTTCCAAAGAACACATTTTATATTATGTTTGCAAATTCTTTTACAAGGGACGGCAATGAGAGCTTGGCATGAGGAGTAGTTCGACTACTTCTCATAGTTGTGCACAATTAGGCACCATGGGGTATACCTCCCAAGTATTGAAATGCCTTGGATAGAAATATAGGGGTTGTGACATCAATAGGCACAATATTGTAAACAATCAACACATCAACATCATCAAAAATAACATTTGTTTCCTCTATCTTCATAGATGAAGTAGGTGATGCAGGTAACTGTTTAACATGCCAACAACATGCTAACCTTTTACGTTTGGCATTCTTCAAAGCATAACAATCCTTCTTCATATGTCACTTCTTATGAAAATGATGACATCTCTTGTGATATGCTTCTAATTTTTCCATGTTGATTATTCTTTTCTCTATTCTTACTTCTACCACATGATTGCTTCTTTTGAAGGTAAGAATCACATGAATTATATGGAACTCCATTGTACGTAGAAACCATAAAATTTTTGCAGATCTCTTCACTTAGAAGTGCAGCATATATCTCATTATAGAGAAGCTTGCCTCCACGTACACTGTTATTGTTGGCTATGAGCTTTGGTCTTTCATCTCATGTCAACCCTCTCTATCTAAAAGGATAATCCAATCCTCTCTTTATCTCCTCTTTATTGGCCAAATCTTCTCCAAGTTTGTATAAAAAGATAACTTTGCTATCGAGAATGAAAGGCACAATCATACTTTTCTTATCTATGTGCATTGGAGAGAGAAAAAGCTATGCTTCTCTCTCTACCTCATCTATCTCTCATCTTCAAGCCTCTTGAAGTTTGCACAATATCCTTGAGGTGTGCCATGTCCTATATGTGGTATTAAAGCGATTCTGTCTATGTCGTGAGTTTGTTGTGCCACTCAGATCAAATGGTACAATCTATCTTATATGCTGCATGTTTTTTAATCACTTATCAATTTGGATGCACTGCTGTTCTACTTCACCAAATGCCTGATTGGTCACAATGGCCCTCACTAGTTTGCTCCATGGGATTCCGATGTCAAATAGATTCGTTCTGACCTCCTAGTCTTGTGCCTCCATGATGGCCTCTAGGATCACTAGGTCCATGCATAGTCAATAGCAGTGTCTATTGTCTATAAATTTATAGTACTTAAGGTATGCGCTGCACATGGTTATCTCATCTAATGGACAATTTTCTCTCTCTAGTACTAGGATGGTGGATTACATTTTTGGAACCTCAATGCAGGGTTACTACTCGTCACACTGATGATAACTCCATGGACATGCTCACCATGGCTTTCTTTGTTGATTATAGGTTGATTGTATCAGCTTTCTATGATCACCCAATTAAGCTTTAAAACACTTTTTATGAGCACAAACACACCATACTCGATGGAGATACACATACTAGATGGGTATTTGTGTATGTTTCTCAACTGTGATGACCAACTCAATTATTGTTTCTAGGTCTTATATGTGAAAGTTTGAAATCTTACCAATTGCAAGATGCACACAAATTTACTTGGCCCTATGGTTTATGTTAATTAATAGTGTAATTGTTTTTGGCTCCTTCTCATCTTCTACTCTATTGGAGTTTGAGGTCTATAGAAGCATGCAAATAGCAGAAGGAAGAAGAAGAAGAAAAAGCTTCGAGCACAACACACAATACTAAATGTATTACCAAGAGAATGTATAAAGATCAGTAACCCATTAGGGATACGGGTGTATATACAATACAAGTTGGGGGAAAAAACCTCCTAAAGAGGGAAAAAAGTGCTCCGATGGTCCTAGTGTGTTCACACACATCACTACCTAAATATATCAACAAATACCCCTTGGGAGTGATATGGTGAATAAATGCACAAAGGGAAATAAGCCTAAAGCTTTGCAGAAAGCTTCAAACTTCTCCCTAGGTAGAGCCTTTGTGAAAAGGTCTACAATGTTCTCTTGTGTGGGCACATATGCCAAACTGATCTCTCCAGCGAAGAACCGCTCCCTGACATAATGATAGTGGACCTCAATGTGCTTAGTGCAAGCATCGAACACAGGGTTCCTTGCATTTGGCAATGCGCTCTGACGGTCAGTGAAGATGGTGGTGGCAGAAGACTGGCCAACACCCAAATCACCCATAAGGTGTGTGAGCCACATGCACTCAAAAGTCACTATGAAAGCTGCCCTATACTCAGCCTCACAAATAGTAGTGGCCATAGTAGGATACTTCTTGCTCAACAAAGATATACATGAGCTACCAAGTATGAAGCAAAAGCCACTAGTGGACACACGAGTGTCATAGCAACCATCCCAGTCATAGTCTGAAAAGGCATGTAAATCTAGTGATAGTGATCCCCCCTTGGGATAAAACAATCCAAGTAGTCGGGTACCACTCAAGTAGTGAAAGATGCGCTTAACTCCCTACCAATGCTTGACACCTGGGCAATGCATAAACGTGCTCATCTATGAGACAACAAACTGAATATCTTGCCGAGTAATGCATAAGTAAATCAAGCATCCAACAACCTGCTGATAGAGAAAAACATCAAATGCATCTCCAACATCATGAAGACTCAACCGTAAACCTGTCTCCATAGGAGTGGCAATAGGTTTACAGCCTTCAAGGCCAAAATGCTACAATAATGTGCCAATATATTTTGTTTGAAACAAAGCTATTCTGTAATCAACTTGCATAAACTGAATGCCCAAATAATGATGCAAATGCCCCAAATCTTACATCTCAAATGATAACATATTTTTCTTGATCCCTCGCACAAATAAATCATCTGACAATGTAAGAGAACTACCATAAGCAGTAGTCAAAATGATCTTACCAACTCCCATAACAGGATAAGAGGAGTTGTTGGCGCATCTGATAGTATTCCCTGTAGGGGCAGACTCAAGTAAAGTAAAGAAACTACGCTGTGAGGTAATATGTGTGGTTACCCCACTATCAAAGTACCAAACATTTGAGTCTACTGTAGACATACACTACTCATGAGAAGATGGGTCAAAACTGCAAATAGTAGTAAATGCCTGTTCTTCATTCTACACAAGATTAGCAGACTTTGTTTTCGATGTAGAGGCCTCTGCAACAAGCATTCTAGCCTCTTTTTTCTTTGCCTCTTTTGCAGCCAGTTTTGGATAGTTCTTTATGACTTGATCGTTTCTTTTATAGTGCTTACAAATAAATTTTTTCTTTTCTGATTTCTTCTCATCTTTGTCTTCCTTCTTTGAATGTGCAGCAATTGCATATTTCTGCTTACTAATAGATGAGATCCATTTACCTTTGCCCTTCTGACTAGGCAAGAAAGCTTGATTTGCAACATGCATAATAGACATGTTTTGCCTAGACTGATCTTCGTGCAATAGAACTGTAAGCCGTGGGAAAGGACCTCCTAATTTTGCATTTTTGTAATATATACCCTGAAAAGTTGCACGCATAAGGCGTAGCGCAACAGTTGTAACTCTTGACAAATTAATGAAAGAGTCGCGTGAAGCAGAAGGCATTGTCGTCGTCGGACTGTTCGTTTGGGCGAGAGCCTACAATGGAACGCTGTTGCTGAAATCTTGTGTAAATCAGAGTCTTCGTTAATTTTGTTGATTAAGCTTAATAATTAAGTTAAGTCTCAATGAAGTATTAATGATTGATGGGTTAACGCGATAACCGTAGAAGTTACACAGTGAGTTTGCAACAATATTAAAGTATTCAGTAAATATATTTGAACAATTAATGTGTGCAAGCCTGTAAGTGGATACACGAAATCTGTAGATTTGGGAAAATACAAACAGGGCCTCTGTTTATAGACCCCTAACCATCCCAAGAACCCAGACTTGAATTAAACTTTAAACAGATAATACTTAATCCTGTTTTAACATTGGCGCCGTCAGCGGGAAATGGAGTAGTCGTTTGCATAGAAGATTAAAGACTGACGAAGAATTCTTTGATATATGTCGGTAATACATTCCGACGAATCATACCCCAAATACCGCAGAGATCAACATCCTTAGGCAGTTTCGAACCTATTAGGAACACCCCCTAGTGGTAGAAGTGCAGACAATTAAGTCCAGTTGCAGAAGGCTCAGTCCAGCCAGCTAGCGGTAATTCTAGTGGTAGTTCGATAGCACATGACGAGAATCCGGTGCGTTCTGGTGTGAGTCTGGTACCCCAATGAGGATCCGTTGAAACAAATTTACTGTACCAAATGCAAAAATCGAGGGCACAACAGTTCTACATGTGCTCTGAACCAAATGTATTGCGCAATTTGCCACTCAACAGACCACACTATGGAGACTTTTCCGTATAATGCCAAGGTACAAAACAGAGAAGTTGTTAATGCCATCATTCAGGAACAAGGGCAACCAGCCAACCATTATGTACCACCACAGATGAGGAATACCCCGTACCAGGGATACAAGAATTATCGAGGCGGACGGTAAAATAACTTTGGACAAGCTCAGTGGAATGCAGGTCCATCAGGAGAGGGCAAATCTCCTCCACCCCCTAAATGTCATTTTTGTGGTGAAATTGGGCATATCCGAAGGTTCTATAAAGATGTGGCTGAGTACGACAAAAAGAAAAAGGAACGAAAACATCCAATGGCGAATATGGTGTGTATTTCGGTAGTAGATACGCAAGCAGTTGTGGTCCAAACACGCTCCAGAAAATAATTACAACCAGCTGCATATATTTTTGAATCGGGAATTCGTGAACAACAGAAGGTGTTTATAAAGGCAAGCAAGTGGGCTATGCAGGAACAAGCTATTTTTCTTGATCCAGTTCCGGTGATGTAGCAAAGCATACCGCTGGAAGTACCAGCAGGGCAAAATTTGGCTCACACAATACCGGAGTCCATACTGAAGACCATACCAAAAACAGCCAAAATAGATTCGATGTGGGATGTTCTGTCTAAGGCATCAATTACATTGCCCTTGGGTCAACTATTGGATTTGGTCCCTGGAGTGCATCAACAGTTCTAATAGCAAGTCAGTCGAGGATCCTCGAGTGCTCCCGCAACAGCCACAATCCAACCGGAATTGGACCCAATGGTGGACCATATGGTACCCCTGATTATGGTATGGTACAAAAACCATAAAATTACACAAGTCTTAATTGATGGCGGATCTGGGGTAAACATAGCAACATCAGCACTTTGCAAATGGATGGGGTGGATGCAAATTGAAATTGTTCAATTCTTTGTACGCATGGCTGATCAATCTCGAGTCCATCCGATGGGCTTGGTGCGTGATATTCCCATTACTCTACAAGGGGCCATTTTCAAATTGACCTTCATTGTGCTGGACTTACCAAAATCTAGCCTGGACTACAATCTGCTCTTTGGACGTCCGTGGCTCAAACAAGCTAAGGTAGTGCAAGATTGGTCAGCACATGAATTAGTTTTTAAAAATAACCACCGAAAATATGTTGTTCCACTGGATGATATGAAACCTTGTGACTCACATGCACGACCATATTTAGCAGAGCCTGTACACATGTTGGATGGTCTCTCCGATGATGAAGAGGAAGCTTTTCTTATAGCCAACAAGGATCTGATGGCACTTGGCACGGTAGATTTACAAACGGTGGTAGATAACTGGAGTCCGGCAGCCTGTACGATGGTACCACTAACTGGTGAGCACGATTCAAGTACAGAACAGATCTTGGATGATACGATGCTCCAACAATTACTTCAGTCAGGAGACGATTTGGAAATGCCCTGACACTTCTACGTACCAATAAAAATTAAGGCGGGACTATCCGAGACCTTCCAGGATAACTTGTTGCAGTTGCTACGAGAGTTCTCTGATGTGTTTGCATGGGATTACTGGGATATGAAGGGGTTGGACCCGCAGATTTATCAACACAGAGTGGTGCTGAAATCAGACACGAGACCTATCAAACAACCCAGTTACATGATGAATCCTAATTATGTGGCACAAGTTAAAGCCGAACTTGATCGATTGTTGAAGGTGGGATTTATTGTGCCTATCGAGCATGCAGAATGGATCTCTCCCATTGTTATAGTTCCGAAGAAAAATTAGCAGTTGCGGATATGCGTGGACTACCGGAAATTAAATGCCGCAATCGTACCTGATCCATTTCCGCTGTCGTTCCTGGATACAATGTTAGATGATGTGGCCGGCCGGGAGATGTATTCCTTTCTAGATGGATACAGTGGTTACAATCAAGTCCGAATGGCAGAGCAGGACATACCCAAGTCTGCATTTATTACAAATTGGGGTGTTTATGCATGTACAGTAATGTGGTTTGGACTGCGCAATGCTCCCAGTACATTTCAACGTTGTATGCAGGAAATTTTTTCCCCTTATCTCACCACCTTTATGAGAGTGTATTTGGATGATCTCTCGTTATCTGGTGATACGTCGGCACCCTGTACCATTTAGGGTGTTGTTTTTCAAAGTGTCGGGAATATCGCTTGTGCTTGAACCCGAATAAATCGGAATTCTCTGTTTCCAATGGCAAGTTTCTCGGACATGTTATTTCAAAACAAGGCATTCAAGTGGATCCAGATAAAGTGAAGGCCGTATTAGAGGCTTCTGCTCCTAAGACACCCAAAGAAGTGATGCGGTTTTTGGGCCAAATCCGATGGCATGGGCGACACCTGTGTTGGCTTGCTCATCTGGCTATACCACTTAATCGATTGATAACCCGTAGCCCACGTCAATTCAAATGGATCGAGGAGTGTCAACTTTCATTTGACCGGCTGAAATCATTGTTAACTCAGGCTCCCATTTTACAAGCACCAAATTGGGAATTGCCATTTCATGTCTTTGTGGATGCATCCGACAGTGCCATTGGTAGCGTGCTGATGCAACAGACGGATAAATGGTTTCGTCCAGCATACTATGCGAGCTACAGATTGGCTCCGGTAGAGCGCAATTATTCAGTTACTGAACATGAATGTCTTGGATTAGTGTATTCGGTGAAGAAATTTCAGCATTATTTGTTGGGATGACGTTTCACTTTCCATGTTGATCATGCAGCTTTGGTGTACCTTGTTCGCCAACAGCATTTGGGAAGACAACTAGCAAGATGGGTCTTGTTGCTCCAAGATTTTGACTATTCCGTAGTACATCGCCCAGGGCCAACACACGCACTTGCTGACTTCCTCTCTCTGTTGGATTCCGGTGAACTTCCGGAAGGAGTTGATGACACAACACCCTCTATTTATGCAGCAGAGGCAATACAAAATGATCAACAAGAATTACCGGTTCCCTCTTCTTACTATGACACCTTGCTTCTGTTCTTGACTAGTGGATGTCTACCCAGTCTGATCTCTTCAGCTGCTCGACGAAGACTAGCCATGTACAGTTGACACTTTCGATTGATTGTTGGATAGTTATATTACATGGATCACTCTAGAGTACTACTCAAATGTGTTCCCCCACATGAAGTTGCTTCCGTAAGTACAATGGCTCATTCTGCCCCAACTAGAGGACATTTTGCGATTGACCTGACTCACCAGAAGATTCTGCAGAGTGGATTGTGGTGGCCCACTATGTATCGTGACATCACCAAGTACGTTCAACAGTGCGATGAGTGTCAGCATTTCGTTCAGCCTTTACAGCGACACTACTTCCCTCTTCAACCCGTTGTGCCTCTTGAACCCTTTCAGAAATGGGGGTTGGATTTTATCGGACCAATTACACCTCCGGCAACAGTCACCAATAATAGATATATTCTGACATGCACAGCGCTACGGGTTACCTTTGGAGATAGTAACTGATCAAGGTACGCACTTTGCAAATACATTAATGCAAGTGCTTACGAAAACCTTCCAGATTGTGCATAAATTTAGTTCTCCCTATTACCCACGAGCAAATGGACTCGTTGAGAGCACCAACAAGTCTCTCTTGAACATATTAAAGAAACTGGTGTTGGATTGCCCAGAGAGATGGGACGAATTTCTACCTACTGTATTATGGGCTTATCGTACAACATACAAAGTGGCGACCGGAACAACTCCTTTTAAGTTGGCGTATGGATTGGAAGCGATTGCTCCTATGGAACTGGTGGTTCCGAGTCTGTGTGTGGCCCTTGAACGAAAGCTATTACTGGAAGAATCTTTTCCCTTTCAATTGGAGGCTTTACGGTCTCTGGATGAACAACGTCTGGAGAGTTTCCTGGTGGTGCAGAAAGTGCAGCTGAGACAAGCCAAAACCCATGATCGTTTCCTCAAAACTCCTGTGTTTACATTCAACCAATTAGTCCTCTTCTATAATGCTAAGTCAAATAGATCCGCCAGAAAATTTAAACTGTGTTGGTTCGATCCATACCGTATTGCTGAACAAGTGGGACCCGCAACTTTTCGGTTATCCATCTTAACTGGTCACCTTCTCCCTAAATTGATTAATGCTTTGAAGCTTCAACCCTATTATCCGTTGTCTACCACCTCATGAGGTGTCCTCGGTATTTTATTTCTTTTCGCTTGCCACTCTTTTCCATTGACTTTCTTTTCTTATCTCCGTATTTCGGGTGACCAAATGACCATAATCCTTCCGTTTTCAGTCTAACCATGATTAATAGACGCCTGATTTTTCAAGTGTTTCTACTTAATCTTGTTCTTTCCGCTGTTAGTCGCTATTAATGCATGCATGTCGCCATTATGTTGGTATATTTCCAATATTGCATTATGATTAGGGTCCCTGCCGCCTGATTTTTCAAGTGTTTCTACTAAATCTTGTTCTTTTCGTTGTTAGTCGCTATTGTGTCTTTGTGTATTTGCGACCCTCGTGTGTTTTGTGCTTTCAACTATTTCTGAGTGCGCCATGGAAGCTCTTGCGAACATCGTAACCTTCCTTGCGGGTCTCACTCCGGATGTGAGTGAGTACTTGCATGCTCGAGGGCTCTTGGCCTTTGCTGAGCTGCCTTGGCATTTAGTGGAGTGTCATCCCTTCTGTGCGCAGATTATATCTGCCATAGCTGCCACACATGCTACCGAGCGATGCTGGCCATTAACGTGTTTAAAACCCTCGTGTTGTCGTCACGTTCAACACTGTCGCTCAGGGGTTTCATCTCCCTCAGGAGGGGTTGGTTGATGGACCGCTTCTCCCTGTGGTGACAATGAAAGAACTGTTTCCCCGGCACTCATCTAATGAGTTTGCCATTCTTTGTCAACCTGAACCCGAGCGCACCACACTTTAATTTCTTGTCGCAGCCTTAAATCTGCAAAAATGAACTTACGGTATCTCCCGTCCATTCTATTCCATGATAGACACTGCTTCTAGAGAAACCATCAATTTCACGTCCTTTTTCTTCTGGCGCATTCACCGCGAATGCCAAGCAGTTACCAAGCAATTAGCCAAGAACGAGATTTCGAGAACTCTGCTGCCACATTTGCTCTCCCTTCTTCTTCTGGTGATACAAGCCGCATAACCACCTCCAATGAATACCATGCTTCTACATGAGGAGTCTACGCAGATGATGGAGGATGATGATGATGAAGATTTTCTACACTTCTTCCAGTGAAAACGCAGATGAATAGCAAAGCCAGGTGCACGGTTCAACCGTAGTTCAAGAAGTTGAACTCTTTCATGATACCGCCACCACTTTACAGGCCACATCAGCACCCTCTTCTCCTAGCAAGCAGCAGGAGCCAGACGTGATCATGGAAGATGTCGTTGAAGTCCAACTGCAAAATCAATCAGAGCAATTGGATGTTGAGCCTTTGAAAGAGATAGTAGAAGCTACCATTATTAGTGAATGTTGTCCTCCTTCTCCACGAGACACAGACAACCAAGCAGATATAGTCAATCAATCGACTGGTACTGAAGAAGCTGTTAACGAAGTCGCTTTGTCGGTCCCTCAACAAGAAACTGGAATTGTATTCGCCCCAACCTCCCTTCTTCCTCTTCCTCCTCCAACCACCATTCCTGATGCTGCTGAAGTTCCTCCCACTACGCCTTGAACTGCCATTCGTGACGCATCGGCTACTCTCCTCTCCTCTCCCGATTACTCTCCCCCACCATCACCTCACCTGCTTGCTGCCCCACCATCGTAGCCTCCTCCTTCTCTTCCTCCAGCAGTAATGTTCACTGAATTGGCATCCATGGGCCAATCACTCATTCAATTCTCCCAACAGTTGCCTCTTCAGATGAAGATGTCCCAACAGTCACTTCGACAGGAACTCCAGAGTAAAGTGGATCTCCTGGAAGCTGACATCATGCCCCTCTAGGAAGAAATACTTGAGGGCAAAGTCGAGAACCATTCCTTGCATACTCAAATACAGCAACTGCAAGAACAGTTAACCGCAAAAGATAGTATCATTGCTCAACGGGACACCGAAATTGCCGAATTGAAGCAAGAAGTTGGAGATAAGCAGGATGCTATGACAACATTAGGCAATGAGCTCCATAGTACGAGGGATGCAATTAGCATTTTAGAAGAGGCTTCGCAGTCACTGGCGGCCAATGTACTTAAAGCTGAAGCTGAATTGCATAATATCACTGAGCGCTTGTTTCAGAGAGATCAAGAGTTTACTACTGAGATCACCAAGACCCTCCAGTTGAAGAAGGAAATGGCAGGTGTGCAAAAGAAGAGAGAAGAATTCTACAAAACAATGCAGTTTCAAGCTCAGGAACTTGAGAGAAGAGAAAAGTAATTGGGAGTTCAAGCGGACAGGCTCTCTCCTATTGATGCAGAGGTAGCTCACATAAAGCTGCACAGAGATGTTGCACTAGCCAATGAATTTTATTTACAGGAATCATTTTTGCAGACACAGATGGAGTTACTAATAAGCCAGGTCATCGCTACCAGTTCCATTAGGACTGATGCACAACTGATAGAACCTTCAATTTTGAAGGATATGTTAGATTCCCTAAAGCACAAGATTACCTGTACCTTCAAATTAGCTCGCACTATGTATATCCAGGGCATCATAGATGAACCTTGACTATGTACTTATCAATTTTGGGTTCGAGTCCACCGTGCATGCCAGTGTAAGCCGCCGAAAAGGAACTCCTAATTCTGCATTTTTGTAATATATACCCTAAAAAGTTGCATGCATAAGGCGTAGTGCAACAGTTGTAACTCTTGACAAATTAATGAAAGAGTCGTGTGAAGCAGAAGGCATTGTCATCGCCGGACTATTTGTCTAGGCGAGAGCCTATAGTGGAACACTGTTGCCAAAATCCTGTGTAAATCTGAGTCCTCGTTAATTATGTTAATTAAGCTTAATAATTAAGTTAAGTCTTAATGAAGTATTAATGATTGATGGGTTAATGTGATAAGTGTAGAAGTTACACAGTGAGTTTGCGACAGTATTGAAGTATTCAATAAATATATTCGAACAGTTAATGTGTGCAAGCCTGTAAGTGGATGCACGGAATCTGTAGATTTGGGAAAATACAAACAGGGCCTCTGTTTACAGACCCCTAACCATCCCAAGAACCCAGACTTGAATTAAACTTTAAACAGATAATACTTAATCCTGTTTTAATAGAACATAGACTAACTCATCAAATGTCAAGGCATTTGGATTGCCTTTCTATCATCAAACGAAGAGTAGAAGCAAAACTCGGATATGAATCAGGAAGAGAATTTAATATGGTCTGCACAAATGAGCTATCTGGTATAACTTCATCAACAAAAATCAATCCTTCAAGTCTTTGATCTTTGTCAGAAAATTTTTCATAGAACCACCTTCATTCATGTGCTCATTCTCTAGCTGTGGAGGTAAGCAACATGAGCCTCATTCCTTGCCTAGTATAAAGTGGTAAGTGTATCCCAAGCATCCTTAGCTATTCTACAAGAGTGAATATGAGGATAATGACACATTTGATAGACAAGGCTATCAATGCATGTGCATGAGCATCTTTGCCATCCCAACAAATTTGCTCTACAGTAGGTGCAACAAAACCATAGCACAAACAGGAATCTATAGAATATCACCATCTTCAATGCCATTCGCATCAGCTTCAGTACATGTATTTACAAGTGAAATAGGATGTTTCTCAACACCCTGCACAATATTCCACAATCCTTTTGTTACCAATACATGATGCATCATATAAGCCCATAATGGGTAATTCATACCATCCAACTTATCCTCAACATCTACCATACAGAATGTTGGAGTTCAAGGTCTGCGGGAGCATGTGGACAACACAAGGACGAAGAAGAATGATGGAGCACAACACATAATACTGAATTTATTACCACTAGAATGTACAAAGACAAGTAACCCATTAGGGCTATGGGCATATATACAAGCCATGGGGAAAAACCTCTTAAAGAGGGAAAAAAGTGCCTCGATGGTCCTAGTGTGTTCACACACATCACTACCTAAATATATCAACAAATCTCCCCCTGGGAGTGATGTGGTGAACAAGGAGCTGGCACTCATGTGGAATCAATCCACAAAAGAAGTAAGCCCAAAGCTTTGCGAAAAGCTTCAAACTTCTCCCTAGGCAAAGCCTTCGTGAAAAGGTATGCAATGTTCTCCTACGTGGGCACATATGCCAAGCTAATCTCTCTAGTAGAGAATGTCTCCCTCACATAATGATAGTGCACCTCAATGTGCTTAGTCCGAGCATGGAACACAAGGTTTCTTGCAACTGCCAATGTGTTTGACTGGCAGTGAAGATGGTGGTGGCAAAAGACTGACCAACACCCAAATCATCCATAAGACATCTGAGCCACACACATTCAACAATCATTGTGAACGCTTCCTTATACTCAGCCTCAAAACTAGAAGTGGCCATAGTAGGTTGTTTCTTGCTCAACCAAGATATGCATGAGCTACCAAGCATGAAGCAAAAAACACTAGTGGACACGTGAGTATCATAGAAACCAACCCAATCAGAGTCAGAAAAAGCATATAAATCTCATGGTAGTGATCCCCCCTTGGGATAAAACAATCCAAGTAGTCGGGTACCACTCAAGTAGCGAAAGGTCTGCTTAACCGCCTGCCAATGATTGACACCTGGGCAATGCATAAACCTGCTCATGTGTGAGACAACAAACTGAATATTTGGCCGCGTAATGCATAAGTAAATCAAGCATGAACAACCCGCTGATAGACAATAGTATCAAATGCATCTCTAGCATCATGAAGACTCAATCATAAACCTGTCTCCATAGGAATGGGAATGGGTTTACAGTCTTCAAGGCCAAAACACGGCAATAATGTGTCAATATATTTTGTTTGACACAAAGCTATTTTTTCATCAACTTGCATAAAGTGAATGCCCAAATAATGATGCAAATGCCCCAAATGAGACATCTCAAATGAGGCATGCAAATCAGCCTTGAAATCAACAGTATGCTTCTCATGAGGACCTGTAAGTAGCATGTTATCAACATACACAACAATGAGCAGAAGCACATCATTTGCACGCTTAACATATAAGGTGCTCTCAGTTGGATTGTTCTCAAAACCATGTGCATTTAGATATGCATGTATCTCTTCATACCAAGATATGCATGAGCTACCAAGCATGAAGCAAAAAACACTAGTGGACACGTGAGTATCATAGAAACCAACCCAATCAGAGTCAGAAAAAGCATATAAATCTCATGGTAGTGATCCCCCCTTGGGATAAAACAATCCAAGTAGTCGGGTACCACTCAAGTAGCGAAAGGTCTGCTTAACCGCCTGCCAATGATTGACACCTGGGCAATGCATAAACCTGCTCATGTGTGAGACAACAAACTGAATATTTGGCCGCGTAATGCATAAGTAAATCAAGCATGAACAACCCGCTGATAGACAATAGTATCAAATGCATCTCTAGCATCATGAAGACTCAATCATAAACCTGTCTCCATAGGAATGGGAATGGGTTTACAGTCTTCAAGGCCAAAACACGGCAATAATGTGTCAATATATTTTGTTTGACACAAAGCTATTTTTTCATCAACTTGCATAAAGTGAATGCCCAAATAATGATGCAAATGCCCCAAATGAGACATCTCAAATGAGGCATGCAAATCAGCCTTGAAATCAACAGTATGCTTCTCATGAGGACCTGTAAGTAGCATGTTATCAACATACACAACAATGAGCAGAAGCACATCATTTGCACGCTTAACATATAAGGTGCTCTCAGTTGGATTGTTCTCAAAACCATGTGCATTTAGATATGCATGTATCTCTTCATACCAATCACGTGGTGCTTGCTTTAAATCATATAATGCCTTCTTTAATTTGCACACTTGGTTTTCATGCCCTTTTTGCACAAAGCCAAGGGATTGAAAAACATTCACTTCTTCATGCAAGTCACCATTTAGAAATGCAGTTTTAATGTCCAATTGATGTACATTCCAACCATGATGAGCTGCAAGTGCATAGATGCTATGAACAGTAGTCATTCGGCATGTAAGTGCAAAGGTCTCATCAAAATCAATGCCTCTTTCTTGGGCATAACCCTTTGCAACAAGCCTAGCCTTAGACCTATTAATTGTTCCATCAGGTTTACACTTCAGCTTGTATACCCACTTAGTGCCGATGGCCTTCTTGCCAGGAGGCAAGTCACAGAAAGATCAGATATCATTTTTCATGATAGCATCATATTCTGATTGCATAGCAGCCATCCAATTTTCCAAATTTTGTGCTTCATCAAACGAAATAGGCTCATTCTCATCACAAAGACTAGAGACAACCATAGCATATCAATCTGATGCAAAAGAAGCAATATGAGAGCTTGAACGAGTACAATATATGATAGAGACACATCTAATTTGCTATCATGCAAAGTTTGCACCAACCATTTGGCATAGTTTTTGGCTCCTCAATATCAACTCTCTCATCAACAAGTGCATCATGTAAATCTACATCAGAAATGGAATGATTTGCAATTTACATGAAACCTATAAAGGCTGAGAAGTTCCCTCATTAGGAACAACACTAGACTATCCACCTATAAAAAGAGGTAGCAAAGTATCATATATGTCTTTGGAGCTAACAGATGTTTCCTTCCTACATGAAAGTAAAGGCTGAATAGCATCTCTGATAAAAACAACATCACGGCTAACCAAAATGCATTTAGTATGTGGATGATACAGATGATAGCCTTCGCTTTCAGAACTGTACCCAACAAAAATATATTTCACTCCTTTATCATCCAATTTCCTACAATGTTGTTCAGGCACTAATGCATTTGCCAGACAACCAAAAATATGCAGGTGAAATAGATGGCTTACGACCTTGCCAAGCCTCATATGGAGTGATAGACTGCAATGCTTTAATGGGACACCTGTTAAGTACATATGTTGCACACATGACATCCTCAAGCTAGAAACTATGTGGTAAAGCCTGACTCTTGACCATACACCTCGCCATCTCCATGTGTGACCTATTCTTCCATTCAACAAATCCATTCTCTTGAGGCATATATGGCACTATACACTGATGCCTTTGAACATCTCCTTAGCCATCTATACATCATGCAGACTCCATCTTTGATAAGTATCATATTTTGCACGTCTTTTCTCAAAAAAGAAAAAGCAAAGCAAGACTTTCCCATCACATGTAATATTAGTAAGACAATAAAGATTTATAGAAAAAAATTAAATAGTTAATAAAAGAAAAAAGATTTAAGAATAATCTAATCAACAAGAGAAGGCTTTCTATTTTTTTGTATATTTTCTTATATAATTTTTTTAGAAAAAAGAAATTCCTTAAAAATTTGTAAGCGTTTGTGTGTGGTAGTGTTTTTTCCTCCTTGAAAAAATAGAAATATACATATATTTTGATGTTCTCAATCCCTCCTGAATTGGATTCATACACTTTCTTTCACCCTCTCCGTATTTTCTCCAATAGTTGAGAATGTAGTAGAGTATTCAGTTTTTTGTGCATGTGGATCCTCACTAGTGCTCAAAGAATATAATTCAAAGAATCATTATTCAGATTGCGCATCTGAATTGTCCTTCTTAGCCCTCCAAAGATTTTTTCTTCATTGAGACATCAAAAGAATTTTATTGATTAAAAGAAAGCACAGAAATATAGAAAACAAAATTTAAAAAAAAGTACAAAAATAATAAAGAAAATATTATTTTCCCATTTTATTTTTGCTTTTTTGAATCCTATCTTTGGCTTCCTTCTATGATTCCTCCTTCATTTTCTCCAATTCTTCTCGTCTTTTGGTTCCAATGTGTAATCTATTCCATTGTTGTTCTGTAGTGGTTCCAAATATATTTTCACTCTAGAACCACTTATATGGTTTGGCATAATTACTCCTTCAAGAGTGGCAAGTTGCATAGCACCACTTGGACTAATTTTATATAATATATATGTTCCATGTCCATGTTTGTGTAATTTCTTTCCCATTTCTTTTAAAGTGAAAGATAGAACTAAATCTCCCTCTCTCATTCCTTTATCCGTGATATGCATATCAAAATAAGCCTTTTGTCTTCTTTTATTTGCATATAAACAATTAACTCCTTGAAGTCTCATTATAAAATGACTTGTAAAATTGACGGGCTATATGCCTCTTCTAGGAATTAATTTTATGATCTTTTGTAGAAGTTGAGGAGCATACACTATAGATCACTCATCACACTATCATTGTGCATCATTGCAATTCCAATGAGGTTGTAAAATCATGTGATATAATATATACATTTCATTTATCACATCTGTCTTCATCTCTGCTATGTCCACTCAGAATAGTGTACTTCGAATGCTCATATCTCAGTGATCTCTCCGTCATTTTTCATGTTCTATAGCTTGCTGGAAATATCGCAAAGTCTACTTTGCGCTATCAAAGTTTCAAAAAATTTGCTTCAACCAATAGGGAGAAATCCACATCGAAGTGCTCTCTGGTCATTCTCTGCTAAGTTCCTAAGAAGTCGGGGGTAAGCATCCATTTGCTAAAGTGATTGCTCAGTGTATGGTTTATCATTTTAAGTGATTCCACTTGTAATCATTAGCTATCTAAGCTAATCAGATACCATCAAAAGGAAGTTTCCTAATTGCTACTGTACTGTGAGCACTGAGCAAAAGATCCAGTAGGTGTCACGACCAAAATAGAAAGTTTTTTATCATTAGCTAGTTGCAAAGTTATTTCTTGATCAAATTGTTTGAAGCATCATCTCCAAAGTACATAGGCACTTATTTAGTGTCGTTAACAAGCTAAAGGGGCCTACTATCAAACTCTGAGGTGAAAGAGGGAACATACAAAGTAGGGATTAGTAGTACCAAGTCATCCTCTTGAGGTATCCATCCATCTCTTCCAACAATGGTATCAAAGCAAGTTGAGGTAAAATGGGAGATGGTTTCCCTTATTTTATTGATAAATTGAATAGGAGCAACTACCAAGCATGGTCCTTGAGGATGAAGACATATTTACAAGGAAGAATTCTCTATGTATACATATCAAGAGATGAGGAGATGCCCATTTTCAGAAGCAAAGGACAACCTACAAAAGAGGATCTTGAAAGACTCAACTCATGGTGTGCCAAAGATGCTTTAGCAAGGTCATATCTACTTAACTATATCTCTAAATTCCCTCTTCCACATATTAGGAATTGTAAAACTTTCCAAGAGACTTGGGATACATTGTCTTCATGCTTTTCTTCCAATACAAGGAGCAAGAAAAAATCAACTATGGATTGAGTTTACCACTCAACGGAAGCAACCCAAGCAAAGTGTTTCAGAGTATGTGACCAAGGTCAAAGATGTGGCTGACCAATTGGCAAGCATAGGGGAGGAGATTGAAGAGGAGCAAATAGTGAGATAGGTAATCAATGGCATCAAGGCAGACGATAAGTGGGAAGCCTTCACAACTGCTATGGACCTTTACATGGATATGCAAATTCCAGACCTTACCACATTCATGGGACAACTCTTTACCCATGACACCTTGCTCAAAAAAAATGGAGAACCATCAAGAGGTAACAACTCTTCTGCCCTATACACAGATAAAGGAAAGTCTAAAGAGAAAGGGAAAATCAAAAAAGGTTGAAGATGAAGGTACTACTTCTCAAGCTAACTATGCAAGGAGAGGTAGGAACTCAAGAGGAAGGGGCAGAGGAGGTAAGCAAGGTAGGGGGAGACCTTTCAAATCTTCCCCATGCAACATATGTGGACTGTCTAATCACACTATAGATGAGTGCTATAGGAACTTCAAGAATCAGAGAGGAAGAGGATATCAAAGAGGTGGCTACTCACAATCAAGAGGAAGGTTCAACCATAATCAAGGCTACAACCATGGCTACAACAAAAACTACAACAACAATTATCAAGGAGGATACAAATCAAGAAAGGACTTCAACAATTACACAGAGGATCAAGAGGATTCTCTTCTCATCATGAATATGACTTCAAAATAAGGTATGAATGATGAGCACCTCTTCTATATTGACTCGGGTTGTTCAAACCATGTAGCAGCCAATGTAGCTCTTCTTTCTGATCTTGAGGAACCCAAGGGAAAGCAACAAGTACAAATAGGTGATGACACCAAGCATTCAGTGGTCAAGGTAGGAAATATCAAAACTTCTTATGGGAATAGAAATCTGTTGAGCAGGGATCTTTATGTACTGACAATTACCAAGAATCTGATGTGTTGGACAGATAGTGGAAAAGGGTTTGCACGTTAGGTTCAACAAATATGGAGCTTTTTTGGAGGATCCCCAACATGGATTCAAGAGAATTGCCAAGGGAGAGAAAACAAGTAGACTATTTACATTTGAACTTGAGAACACTAGAAATATTGCACTTTATAACTACAAGGATCAAACATTGTCTGAGCTTGAGATTTGGCATAAAAGATTAGGGCATATTGGTGAGAGAACCTTGAATCAAATATGTAGAAATCAATGTGTGCTTGGGATACCTAATGTATCCAAGCAACACATGATCTATAAATATGGTGCTTGTCAGTTTGGTAAATCACACAAGTTACCCTTTACAAAGAAAGGCTACATGCATGAGGATTACTTGGAAGTTGTCCACACAGATGTGTGGAGGCCAAGCAAGGACCCTTCAATTTCAAGCTCAAGGTACTATGTGTCATTCATTGATGATTTTAGTAGGTGGACTATCTCGTATTTCATGAAGCACAAAGATGAAGTGTTCAATTGTTTCAAAAAATATCTTGCACTTGTGGAAAATCAAATAGGAAGAATCCTAAAGAGAATAATGTCAGATAGAGGATGTGAGTACTTCTCGAATGAATTTGATGCATTTTTGTAGGACAGAGGTATCAAAAGGGAGATTACTACAAGGTATATCCCTGAGCAAAATGGGGTAGCAGAGAGGAGAAATAGGTTGATTGTGGAAGCAGCTAGATCAAAGCTTAATGATAAGAAATTGCCTAATTATTTGTGGGCAAAGAGTGTTTCTACTTCCACTTATCTTATTAACAGGTTACCATCCAAATCACTTGATGGGATGACCCCATATGAAGCATGGCATGGTAGGAGGCCATCACTTGATCATTGTAGAATATTTGGATGTGTTGATTATGTGCATGTTCGAATCAAAGGTAAACTAGACCCTAAGGTAGAGAAGTGCATCTTCATAGGATATGATTTAAATTAGAAAGGATACAAGTTTTATAATCCATCCAACAAAGGATTTATGGTCAGTAAAGATGTTGTGTTTGATGAGAATGGTTCTTGGTTTGAAAGTGCATGCAGGAAGGTCAAATTTCCATATGACATGGAAGAGGAATTTCCAATCCTCACCAAGGAGGAGCCAAGCCAAATTGAAGACATCAAATCAGATGATGAGGACATCATCAACCTAGAAGAATTCAAGGCATGGAAATCAAAGGTCAAGGCCAAGATGAAGAGGTTGGAAGACTTGCCTGAATCATCCAACCAAGCTCTAAGGAGATCACAAAGGGAGGGCAAGAAACCAATTAGATATGGGCATGACACTTCATTAGTTACTAAGCATTCCATTTATCTTGCTAAGGATTCATCACTTGAAGAACCTTCTTCATATGAAGAAGGAAGTACCAAATCAGAATGGAAGGAAGCTATGCATGAAGAAATAGAAGCACTCCAAGAGAATGATACTTGGTGATTGGTTCTAGATGGATTTACAAAATCAAGAGAAACTTAGATGGATCCGTAAACAGGTATAAAGCTAGACTTGTGGCTAAGGGTTTCCCACAAACCCAAGGAGTTGATTATGAAGAGACTTTCTCACCTGTGGCTAAAATGCCAACCATCAGAGTATTGGTAAGTGTGGCTGCATCAAGGAATTGGAATATGTATCAACTAGATGTGAAGAATGCTTTTCTCAATGGCTTGATTTCAAAGGAGGTTTACATGGCTCAACCTCCTGGCTATGAAGACCCAAGCAAGGTAAATTATGTGTGCAAATTGAACAAAGATCTTTATGGTTTGAAGCAGGCACTAGGGCATGGAATCATAGGTTAACTACCTATCTTCAAGATCAAGGATTCATAATGAGCAAGGCAAATTCTTCTCTGTTTGTCAAGAGGAGCAACTCAGAATTGATATATTTATGTGTGTATGTTGATGACATCCTCCTTACAGGTAGTGATGCCAATAGCATTAAACAACTCAAGAACAAAGTGATGCAGGAGTTCAAAATCAATTACCTAGGGTTTTTGAAGTATTTTCTTGGACTTGAATTGGTCTACACAAATTCTGGAATTTACATTATGCAAAGGAAGTATGTGCAGGACATGTTGAAGAAGTTCCATTTGGAGAATGCCAAGATAGCTAGCATCCCTATGGAGGTAAATTTGAGGAAAACTCATTATAAAATGACTTGTAAAACTCGTGGTCTATATGCCTCTTCTAGGAACTCATCTTTTGATCTTTTGTAGAAGTTGAGGAGTATACACTATACCTCACTCATCACACTATCATTTTGTATCATTGAAATGCCAATGGGGTTGTAAAATCATGTGATATAATATATACATTTCATTGATCACATCTATCTTCATCTCTGTTATGTCCACTTAGATCACTGTACTTTGAATGCTCATATCTCAGTGATCTCTATAGCTTATTGGAACCCTGTACGCCTCTTAGTCCAAGGGGAAGTGTCTTACACACGCTTGTATTTTGTTTAGTTTCCTTGTATTTTGTCACTTTCTCCCTAGATGTGTCCTCCTTTGGGATCCCAGTAGCACTCAAACGCACCCAAGACAGGTAATGAAATAGAAGCAAAGCACGTATGCAACCCCAGACTCCACTTCAATGATTCTATTTTGCAATCTTCCTCTCTCTCAGCTACCTTTTCTCTTGCCCTTACTCTACCTTTATGCTCAACTCCCTGCTCAAACACACACCCGTGCTTGCACTCCCAATCTCACACTACCCACATACACTCATACCTTCAGCACACGCAACAATCAAAAAAGGATCATTGACTCGGTTAAGTGCGATTGCATTTGTTCCTCAAGCGAACACTCTTCTTCCTATCTCTTCAAATAAAACTTCCTCCTATCAATCCATTTCATCATATTTGATATATATGTTTCTTAATGAAGCTTCATCATCATGCAGCTCACTAATATTGTTCGCTTCAAATCTCACATATGAAAAAGAAAAGGAGAGGATTCGGATAACAGTAATACCCATCGAGTTCATTCAAAAACATATATCCTCAGAATTTCCTCCCTTGCATATTAGTTGGAGACAACCCGTCCATTTCCACTATCCAGCAAAGAGCATAGACTTGCTCAACTTCTCCCCAAAATAGTCGATGCACTCCCTTGTTAAGCCTGCCAAATGAAGAGTTCCCGGTCAGGGACTTCCTCAATGCATTTGTATGGTGGGTATATCCATGCGTTCCAAGTCGTGAAGCGATGCCTTCTTCCCTACTGAATCACAGTTCTACGATGATTGAATGTGGTTCTTCCCTACCGAATGGGATTGATAACCTCCAAATCTGTTCCGTGGAGAAGTGAAAAACCTTATGCTTCAAACTCTCTGAACCAGAAGAACTGAGGAGCCCCAGTTTCCCCCCTTCATCTGTATCATGCTTCTCAACAGAATTCTTGTGAGCTTCAGATTTTTGAATTTTTCAAGACTTTTCTCTTACAGATTGCCTCGTGTGCATACTTCCATGTGACATGTATTAACCATTGCACTTGGTTACCTTCCACGAGATTTGCTGAAACCTTTATATCTCCATGCCACATAACCTCACTGTTGCACTTGGAAGTCTGAACAAGAACGAAGAGAGAAAATATGCATGACTGCCCGCTTCCTTCTCCTTCCTACAGATGTCCCTTTTTCATAGCGGCCTGCACTTTCCCAAGCTTATCCTCTTTGCATATGCCATATCCTTGGAATGAAATACCTCTTGAGCATTATTCATCACTCCCTTCTGAGTCGAGCTGCCTCTATTCTATCCTTATCCCCCGACCTTGACTAAGTGCATGTTCAGCAAAAAAACCCAATGGACTGTGACCCCCGGCTCCTTCTTTGTGTGTACCTCTCTGCAAATGAGCACTCTCTACGTCCCTCCAGCTCAGACTCCAACCATGCCCTTTTTATTGGTGCGAACAGTTGCCCGTTTGCTTCGGTCCTCACCGGTGTAGCCAGTAAATTTCACCCTTTTTTATGCATGCAACGGCAGCAGCCGCGGGTGTCTCTTTCTCTCCCCGTGAAGTCGACAGCAGCTCCCTCAATGCTTCCCTTCTTTTTCCCGTTGTTGCAGCCAAGAACAACAGCGGCTCCCCATTTTCCAAGTAGGTCACCATGAAGCACTCCGGATTTCAGTTGTTCGCTCCCAGTCTCGTGGAGAGAGATTCCCTAATTCCCTTCCTTAATCTGTTGTTCAGCCACCAAAAAACCCCTCAGGAGTGGCTATTTCTGCTCTCGATCCCCCCAAAAACAACCCGCTCTCCTCAACACCGTTCCTCGATCTGCTGCCAGCGTCCTCGTACCTGCAGAGACACAAAAACAAAAAAACAAGAGAGAGAGAGAGTCCCCAAAAAAACCCGCCTGCTGCCCCCCTCAATAAAAGCCAATAGTTCCCCTTTTCTTTTGAGATGAAGGTCGCCAAAAATTGCCACTTTAATTATGTATCTGCCAAAGAAACGTCTCTTGTCACTTCCTAATCTGACCAACACAGTGTGCTTTCATAGGCCTACCACCCAAACCGATTGAAACTGAATGTGTCTTTTTCTCTATGACTTTGCAATCTCTAGAAAAGCAATAGAAAAGATAAAATGGCTTCCTCCACTGATAAATCATTTCCATAGGTGGATAACCGCATTTTGCAGGGGGTAATTAAAGTCCACAACTTGCCTACGCATTAATCCATGCGTTACACATCGGAAATATTTGCAATCTTGCTTGCGCTTGTAACTTTGCTTCAAATCTTTGCAATGTACTATATGCCTCCACACATCCATGCTGCTATCAATTCTTTCAAACTACCACATTGGTTGTGGTTGACGTCACCGACGAGCAATTTCACCTTGCAAGACACCTAAATCCATTATATACTTTGCAATTGGAAACTTGTTGGTGCATAAAAAAGACTCATTTTCTTAGGTTAACATACTCCCCTTCACTTGTCTGCGAAGTCGTCCTCGACGAGCCAAATCTGTTCCTGCACTCGAATCATCCAACATGTGCTCATCACTCAATCGAATACAAATCTTTACTTTGCATGATTATTCTTTTCTTCCTCAATGTACCACCTGCAATCACCCTCAAGTCGGTTAGTACCAAAGTCCAGTCATTTCACTTACCATCTTTGTCCATTTTCTCGCATCTTCACCGCCATGTCCATCTGTCTACAAACTTCATCAAACATTAGAACCTTTCTTCATCAAATCACAAGAACATTTACAACCAAAATGGAAAGAGCAAACACACATCAAGAAATCACATCACACATCCTCGTCACACATGCAAGTTCGTCACAACCCATATGCATACAAGCAGAAGCCCATCCACATTCCCTCTCTCATCATTATTCGTTCAATACTTCACAAATCTCTATTTCACATGCATACTCAACTCACTTTCTGCACACACCATATATATGTAAGCAAGTGCGATTCTTAAATTTCATTTTTGATGCCCTTATCGGCTATACGACCACCCCCCCAATTCTTCTTCTGTTTCTCATTGAGTCCTCCCGTTTATTTTTCATGCCTCTTCGACCTAGGGTTTCCTATTCCCACTTGCCTTCCTGTCTATTTCTCTGTTTTTCTTGCTCGTCGACTAGATCATATGCTAGGTCACCACCACACCACTCTAACTTGATGGATACACAACAAGGACCACTCAAGCCTAACACGAGCTCACCCGACAAGATCACTCATCGTCGATGCGATTCCGAACTTCCCAAGCAGTTGCACAACCTAAGAGCCAAAATGAGCACCTCCCAAAAGTTTGCAGACGAACAAAGCAACTAGCACAATTGGATTCCTCAAGTTCAAGCTTTCCACAGACACATTGCAGCCAAAACCCTAGCCGAGCTTAAGCTTCGATTCGACATGCCTCATCAGGAGTCCACACATTCCCAGATCCCCACAAACACAGACACATATTCCCATCCGAGCATCATGCTCTCTCACCTCTCTTCTGTCCCCCCTCGAGCGAGGAATTCGTCTCATTCATATTTTTTTCCACATTTTTCTCTTTTTTTTTTCCATCATTTTTCACATATTTACTCACACTTGCCGACCTACGCCGAAGCTAGATGCGACTCGTGGACTCGACCACCCGATCGAGTTTGTTCCACCCATCTACCAGCCCAACGCAACGCGCTACACACAGATGGCTAGCCCTATGTGAAACCGACGTCGGTTCGTGGCTTTGACCACCCAACCAAAGTAGATCCACCCACCTATCGGCCCACATAGGCGCGTAGCCACACGCATACATACACATACATATATATTTTTTCCATTTTTTTTCATTCCCGCATCTCGAGAATTAGGAGACAAAAGAAATGAATTTTTCCCAACCCAACCAATCACGACACACACACATATATCCCCCCGTGGACATCCCGATGAGACATATCTCCTCTCTGCTGCCACTCAAGCCAAAATCCAGCCACTAATGCCATGGTCAACCCCTCCTCGCAAAACCCGCACATACTAACCACCTCATCGACCTGAAACCTCAAAAAGTGCCACTTTAGTCCTAAGGGTACAACAGACTTGGTCCGCCCGTCCTCACATCTCAGACTCGCAATCCCACGAAGCAAACCCTAATCAGACCCAAGCCGTCCTCACCGACATCCATCGCCTCGTCTATTTCTTTTTCATCTCCAACCTCTACCTAGCGAAGATTCCACCTGACCTGATAGATGACATGGAAAGCTACTATTACCCGTTGTGCCCCTCAATGACTCAAGCCTCGCTGCTAAGTCCCTTAATCCTTGCTTGTTGTACTCAATATCACTATGATATTGGAACAGGTCAGATTCAATGCCTCGGAACCAATTCCATATTTTCTCCATCTTTTCATCTAACTCTCTCATCCCTTTTTCAGATCCGAGGGGAACATCTTCCCTCTTCTCAACTCGAAGAGTCAACTTCTCCACTTCCTCTCTAATCAATCTTTCCTCCCAAATCCTACTCATATTTTCTACATCAAGATCATCTACCTTCTTTGACAATTCATTCTTCGTTCTTTCTAACTCTGCTCCGAATGCACTCAACCTGTCCAACACCGCTTACAGCTCTTCCTCCATTTTCCCCGCTCTCGGGTCCTCCAATTGCCCTCGCATCTCGTCATCTTTCCGATTCATCCACCTACCGAGCTTGCTACTCAGCTTTGCATTCTCTTTCTCTACATGTCTCACTTTCTCATCACTCTCTGCTTGGGCACTTTTCATTCTCTCTAACTCCAGGTGGAACTCTTCCGCCATCTTACCTGCTTGATCACTATATTTACCAATCAAACTTTGCACTCTTTCCATTTCTTGCTTTATTTGCTCAAGTCTTTTTATCAGGTTCTCCTCATCTCTCTCGAACTCCTCTTCGATAGCAACTCCAAAGCAATCGCCAACCATCAAGTCGGATTTTAGGTCCAAGCTCAAGTTTTCACTGCGAGGCCTCACAAGGTCTTCCCTCAAGCTTTTGTTCACCCTTTTTCAACTCCTTGTTTTCACTTTCCAATGCTCGTACTTGCTTTTCCCAAGCTCCTAAGACCTCGGTAATTTTCACTTGAGTTTCCTCTAATTTTTCTATTTTGATCCTCTCGTTATCTCGCTCTTCTCGTAGACATTCCAACTAACGTAGTATGCTTGCCAACGAACTCTCGTTATCTTCGGCTTTCACATAAAAGGTCGCAACCTGCGGACTAACCTCTTTTGCCACGACCTCCTCAACGAGAACATCCTTTGCGCGACACACGTGCTCACACAACCTTTTCTCTCCACAATCCGTGCATGCAGGAACAAAGTCCAATGGACTACACACACGAGGGCAATATTTTGCAATATGCCCGACTTTCTCGCAACACCAACACCGAATGTAATTCGAGATTGGACCACCCCGACGACATTCATGTGCACGGCTTCGCATTGAGCGGCCAAACCGGCTTCGACTTCTAGTCCATTCGGGAGTCATCCTCCTTGTGCTCACCTCTCGAACATTTACGACATGTGTACTTTGCGCCATTTTTCTACCTAGGCCAATGCACTCAATCTGGGTCGACGGGCTGTGCCGCACAATTGGGGCACCGAGCGTACTCGTGGCACGACTCTATGAGGAGTGCCAAGCCAACTTCCCAGCAAACGCACCAAAATGTACGCCTCTTAGTCCAAGGGGAAGTGTCTTACACACGCTTGTATTTTGTTTAGTTTCCTTGTATTTTGTCACTTTCTCCCTAGATGTGTCCTCCTTTGGGATCCCAGTAGCACTCAAACGCACCCAAGACAGGAAATGAAATAGAAGCAGAGCACGTATGCAACCCCAGACTCCACTTCAATGATTCTATTTTGCAATCTTCCTCTCTCTCCGCTACCTTTTCTCTTGCCCTTACTTGTATAATAGTAATACCCATCGAGTTCATTCAGAAACATATATCCTGAGAATTTCCTCCCTTGCATATTAGTTGGAGACAACCCGTCCATTTCCACTATCCAGCAAAGAGCATAGACTTGCTCAACTTCTCCCCAAAATAGTCGATGCACTCCCTTGTTAAGCCTGCCAAGTGAAGAGTTCCCGGTCAGGGACTTCCTCAATGCATTTGTATGGTGGGTATATCCATGCGTTCCAAGTCGTGAAGCGATGCCTTCTTCCCTACTGAATCACAGTTCTACGATGATTGAATGTGGTTCTTCCCTACCGAATGGGATTGATACCGCCCCCCTCCAAATCTGTTCCGTGGAGAAGTGAAAAACCTTATGCTTCAAACTCTCTGAAGCAGAAGAACCGAGGAGCCCCAGTTTCCCCCCTTCATCTGTATCATGCTTCTCAACAGAATTCTTGTGAGCTTCAGATTTTTGAATTTTTCAAGACTTTTCTCTTACAGATTGCCTCATGTGCATACTTCCATGTGACATGTATTAACCATTGCACTTGGTTACCTTCCACGAGATTTGCTGAAACCTTTATATCTCCATGCCACATAACCTCACTGTTGCACTTGGAAGTCTGAACAAGAACGAAGAGAGAAAATATGCATGACTGCCCGCTTCCTTCTCCTTCCTACAGATGTCCCTTTTTCATAGCGGCCTGCACTTTCCCAAGCTTATCCTCTTTGCATATGCCATATCCTTGGAATGAAATACCTCTTGAGCGTTATTCATCACTCCCTTCTGAGTCGAGCTGCCTCTATTCTATCCTTATCCCCCGACCTTGACTAAGTGCATGTTCAGCAAAAAAACCCAATGGACTGTGACCCCCGGCTCCTTCTTTGTGTGTACCTCTCTGCAAATGAGCACTCTCTACGTCCCTCCAGCTCAGACTCCAACCATGCCCTTTTTATTGGTGCGAACAGTTGCCCGTCTGCTTCGGTCCTCACCGGTGTAGCCAGTAAATTTCACCCTTTTTTATGCATGCAAAGGCAGCAGCCGCGGGTGTCTCTTTCTCTCCCCGTGAAGTCGACAGCAGCTCCCTCAATGCTTCCCTTCTTTTTCCCATTGTTGCAGCCAAGAACAGCAGCGGCTCCCCATTTTCCAAGTAGGTCACCATGAAGCACTCCAGATTTCAGTTGTTCGCTCCCAGTCTCGTGGAGAGAGATTCCCTAATTCCCTTCCTTAATCTGCTAATCAGCCACCAAAAAACCCCTCAGGAGTGGCTATTTCTGCTCTCGATCCCCCCAAAAACAACCCGCTCTCCTCAACACCGTTCCTCGATCTGCTGCCAGCGTCCTCGTACCTACAGAGACACAAAAACAAAAAAACAAGAGAGAGAGAGAGAGTCCCCAAAAAAACCCGCCTGCTGCCCCCCTCAATAAAAGCCAATAGTTCCCCTTTTCTTTTGAGATGAAGGTCGCCAAAAACTGCCACTTTAATTATGTATCTGCCAAAGAAACGTCTCTTGTCACTTCCTATCATCTAACCAACACAGTGTGCTTTCATAGGCCTACCACCCAAACCGATTGAAATTGAATGTGTCTTTTTCTCTGTGACTTTGCAATCTCTAGAAAAGCAATAGAAAAGATAAAATGGCTTCCTCCACTGATAAATCATTTCCATAGGTGGATAACCGCATTTTGCAGGGGGTAATTAAAGTCCACAACTTGCCTACGCATTAATCCATGCGTTACACATCGGAAATATTTGCAATCTCGCTTGCGCTTGTAACTTTGCTTCAAATCTTTGCAATGTACTATATGCCTCCACACATCCATGTTGCTATCAATTCTTTCAAACTGCCACATTGGTTGTGGTTGACGTCACCGACGAGCAATTTCACCTTGCAAGACACCTAAATCCATTATATACTTTGCAATTGGAAACTTGTTGGTGCATAAAAAAGACTCATTTTCTTAGGTTAACAAACCCACACAAAGTCTTATTTAAGCTATCAAAGTTCAAAAGATTTGCTTCAGCCATTTGAGAGAAATCTGCATCTAAGTGCTCTCTGGTCATTATCTGCTAAGTTCCTAAAAAGTCAGGGGTAAGCATCCATTTGCTAAAGAGATTTCTCAGTGTATGTTTTATCATTTTATGTGATTCCACTTGGAATCATTAGCTATCTAAGCTAATAAGATACTACCAAAAGGAATTTTCCTATTTTCTACTGTATTGTGAGCACTGAGCAAAAGATCTAGCAGGTGTCAAGACCAAAATGGCGAGTTTTTGATCATTAGTTAGTTGCAAAATTATCTGTTTTGATCAAATTGTTTGAAGCATCATCTCCAAAGTACATAGGCACTTATTTAGTTTCATCATCAAGCTAAAGGGGCCTACTATCAAACTATGAGGTGAAAGAGGGCATGTACAAAGTAAGGATTAGTAGTACCTACTCATCCTATTGAGGTATCCATCCATCTCTTCCATCTGAGATTCCATAGGTAAAATAGCATTTTGGCCATACAACATATTGAATGGTGTTGTTTCTATACTAGTTTTATAAGCAACTCTATAGGCCCAAAGAGCATAATGTATTTGTTTATCCCAGTTTGACCTTTTAGAGTTAACTATTTTTTGTAATATACCACAAAGTATTTTATTAGTACTTTCAGCTAAACCATTAGCTTGGGCATGATAAGGGGCTGACAGTCTATGGATCACCAAAAATTCTTCTAGTAAATGCTTTATTGTTTCACTTATAAAGTGATTTCACCTGTCATTTACTATCTCAATTGCAAATCCAAATCTTACAAATATATACTCAAAAAGAAACCTGGCTATGGTTTGTGCATCATTTCTCTTTGTTGCCCTAGCTTCTGCCCACTTGGTGAGGTAATCAGTAGCTACAATGATATATTTTGCATGACTTACTTTTGGATGGAGGTGAAATAGGTCCAATAAAATCTAATCCCCATTTTGAAAATGCTCTACAACTCATAATTGGTCTTAAAAGCATATCATCCCTTTTTGTTGGATTTTTTGTTCTTTGACATATGTCATATCTTTCAAAAAACAATTTAGCATCTTGATGAAGAGTTGGCCACCACATTCCAACATATATGATTAATTGAGCTGTTCTTTCAGTTGAGAAATGCCCTACTGCTGCCCAGCGTGTGCCAGCTGAAGCATTTGCACATATTGATCTTCTCCTATGCAAATCCTTAAATATCCATCCTTTCCTCTTTTATACAATTGATTCCCTATTAAAGAATAATCTTGAAATTCCAATTTCATTACTTCATCATGGAACCCTTTATTTTCTTTATCTTGATTTTTTTTTCATGTTTGTATAATTTCTCTACTCGATTATGGGTTTTTCTGTATTAGAAATAATGTGGTGTATTCTAATGATTTTCTTTGTTGGCAATTTTTGCAATTTTTAACAAAATAATGGACATCTTTCTTTTGTTTTGGCCAATAAACCCCTAATTTGTGCAAATTTATTAGGGTTTGGTGTTTTGATGCATGATTTAATCCTTGTGATTGATGGGCTTGTTGTTCTTCTTCCAATATACAACTCAACAGAATCCCCAACTCATGAACATAATACATGTATCCAGAGAGTAGCACATAATTTTTACTTTGACATAGTTCTCTTGTTATATTTTGTTTTCTGAAACCAAAACTTAATATTGGTATCTCTTCCGCCCATTTGGGAATTCCTTCTACCTTAAACAGGTATGTGTCAGGTAACTCATCATCTACTCCTCTTGGTTTCTCTCCATTGCATAATCTTGATAGATGATCAACTCTAATGTGAGTTTTCCCTTGTTTTACCAGTACCTCAATATCAAATTCCATTAGCAATAAAAACCATCTGATTGTTCTTCCTGTGTTATAAGGTTTGTTTACCAAATACAATAGAGCTTGATGATCTACAAAGCACTTAAACTTATTAGCCAGAAGATCATGTCTGAGTTTTTTTACTGCATATACCATAGTTAGTCCTTCCCTTTTAATGGTTGTATAATTCTTTTTTGCTTGGTTTAACTGTCTGCTAGCATAGGCTATGGAAAAATCTAACTTTGTGTTATCTATTGGTTGGGCTAAGATGCACCCTAATGCAACATTAGAGACATCTACATGAACATGGAAGATTTTATTCCAACTTGGTGCTTTTAGGATAGGGGTTGAACTCAATCCTGCTTTTAATTTATTAAAGGCTTCCTCACACTCCTCTGTCCATTCAAATTTGGTGATTAGTGCATATAATGTCTTAGCAATAGTGGCAAAGCTAAGCACAAACCTTTTGTAATAACCACAATGTCCCATAAAATCTTGTAACTCCTTCATTGTTGTTGGTCTAGGCATTTTAGCTATCACTCTTGTCTTTTCTTCATCAGTTGAAATACCATTTTTGAGACAATATGCCCTAAGATTTTTCCTTGTCTCACAAAGAAAATGCACTTTTCAGGATTTAAGCAAACCTTATAAATTTTGCGTTTTTGAAAGATTTGTCTAAGTTCCTCTAGATGATTTGATATGACAGAAGAGTAGGCACATAATTCATCCACATATACTTCCATGGATTTTCTAAGAAATTCTTTAAAGACATGGCACATTAATCTTTGGAAAGTTGTTGGTGCATTTGTTAATCCAAAGGGCATAACGCTAAATGCATGTATTCCCCATTCTGTTGCAAAAGCTATTTTGTGTTGATCTTCAGGAGCTATGGCCACTTGATTATAACCACAAAATCCATCAAGGAAACTATAGACTTCTTTGCCTGCTACTCTTTCTAATAAATGCGCAATGATGGGTAATGGATAATTATCTCTAGTAGTAGGAGCATTTAATTTTTAAGGTTTATACAAACCCTAAGTTTTCCATTTTTCTTTGGTACTACCACTATTGGTGATATCCATTCTATATGTTCAATTTCATATATAAATCCTATTACAAGTAATTTATCTATTTCTTCCTTTATTTTTGCAGCATATATATCATTATAAGTATAATGTCTTTGTTTTGAAGGTTTTCAATCAAGATCTATGTTAATATATTTAGGTAGTGATGTGTGTGAACACTCTAGGACTACCGGGGCACTTTTTTCCCTCTTTAGGAGTTTTCTCACCCGGCTTGCATATATGCCTATTGCCCTAATGGGCTACTTATCTTTGTACATTCTCTAGTAATACATTCAATATTGTGTGTTGTGCTCCAAGCTTCTTCTTCTTCCTTGTGATGTTCGCATGCTTCCACAGACGTCTAACTCCAACAGTTGGTATCAGAGCAGGTTGCCGCTTCATCTAAGGTGTTGTCTACACCTCTCTAGTTGCATTCTTAGATTCGCACGAAATTTGGTGAGCATACTCAGAGTGTTTCAAAGATCAAAACCTCTTCGCTTTCTGGTGCCAAAATCATGTTGGTGCTGCGGTTTGTGATGCACCTACTACAGATCAAATTTGTTGGGATGGTAGAGATGCCCAGACACATGCATTGATAGCTTTGTCTGTCAAACATGCCATTATTCCTCACATTCACTCTTGTAGAATAGCTAAGGATGCCTGAGATACACTTACCACATTGTACCAAGCTAGGAATGAGGCTCGTGTTGCTTACCTCCGAAAACAGTTGGAGGGTGAGCACATGAATGAAGGTGATTCTATGGACAATTTTCTAACAAAGATCAAAGAATTCAAGGAACAATTGATTTCTACTCATGAGGTTATACTAGATAGCTCACTTGTGCAGACCGTTCTGAATGGTCTTTCTGATTCAATCAGAGTTTTGCTTCTACTCTTTGTTTGATGATGAAAGGCAATCCAAATGCCTTGTCATTTCAGGAGTTAGTCTCTGTTTTGTTGCAAGAAGATCGGTCCAAGCAGAACAAGTCGATTATGTGTGTTGCAGAACAAGCTTTCTTAGCTAGTCAGAAGGGCAAAGGAAAATGGAGCTCTTCAATTAGTAAGCAAAAATCTGCTAATTTTGCACAATCGAAGAGGGAAGGCAAAGATGAAAAGAAATCAGAAAAGCAGAAATTGTTTTGCAAATACAGTAAAGGAAATGATCATATCATAAAGAACTATCCAAAACAAGCTGCTAAAGAAGCAAAGAAGAAAGAGGTTGGAATGGTTGTTGCAGAATCCTCTACACCAAAAACAAAGTCTGCTAATCTTGTGCAGGAAGAAGAATGGGTGTTTACTATTGTTTGTAGTTTTGACCCATCTTCTCATGAGCAGTGCATGTCTGCAGTAGACTCAGATGTGTGGTACTTTGACAGTGGGGTGACCAAACATATTACCTCGTAGCACAGTTTCTTCTCTTCACTTGAGCTTGCCCCTACACAGGATATTGTTACATGTGCCAACAACTCCTGTTATCCTGTTATCCTATTATGGGAGTTGGTAAAATCATTTTGACTATTGTTGATGGTAGTTCTTTCACTTTGTCAAATGCTTTGTTTGTGTCGGGGATCAAGAAAAATCTATTATCAGTTTCTACATTATCCAAGATTGGCTTGGTTGTGAAATTTGTTGATGATAGATGTACAGTTCATGATCTATCAAATGGCGATGTGATTATTGCTTCTGGCATTTTATGTCATGGGTTGTATAAGCTCATAGACTATGAGAGATCTGTAAATGATTCGACATGTGCACTACATGATTCTCAGGCTATGTTAGATGCAAAGCTTTGGCATGCTTGCTTTGGTCATCTGAATTTTGCTAGTTTGTTACACCTGCAGAAATCTGAAATGGTGTCCTCTTTGCCCAAACTTGAGGCACCCTCGAAACATGCTTGTGAAGGTTGTATTTTGGGCAAAATGTAACGTATTTTGGGCAAAATGCAGCATTCAAGATGGTTCAGTTCGGGCTACTCAGAAATTGTAGGTTGTACATAGTGATGTCTGTGGTCCTATGCAGACACCTTCTTTTGGAAATTATCTTTACTTCGTGAATTTCATCGATGATTTTTCCAAGCATGCATGGGTATATCCATTGAAGGCAAAGTCCTAAGTGTTCATGTGCTTCAAACAGTTTTTGGTTTTGGCTGAAAATCTGTCAGCATGTAAAATGGGCACCCTTCGTTCCAATCGAGGGGGGGAATTTATGTCTTCTGATTTAATGCATTTTTGGCTGAACGTGGGATAAAACACTAGTGTACAGTTCCGTATACACCTCAATAGAATGGAGTTGTTGAACAAAAGAACAGGTCACTCATGGAGATGGCGAGGTGTATGGTCAAGAGTCAGGATTTACCACATAGTTTCTGGCTTGAGGCTGTCATGTGTGCAGCATATGTACTTAACAAGTGTCCCACTAAAGCGCTACAGTCTATCACTCCATATGAGGCTTGGCATGATCGCAAGCCATCTATTGCTCATTTGCATGTTTTTGGTTGTTTGGCATATGCATTAGTGCCTGAACAACATCACAAAAAATTGGATGATAAAGTAGTAAAATGTTTTTTTGTTGGGTATAGTTTTGAAAGTAAAGGCTATCCTCTGTATCATCCACAGACTAAATGCATTCTGGTTAGCCGTGATGTTGTTTTTGTGGAAGATGCTATTCAGGATTTGCTTTCATGTACTAAGAAGACATCTATTAGCTCCAAAGACATGTGTGATACTTTGCTTCCTCTTTTTATAGGTGGACAATCTAGTGCTGGTCCTAATGAGGCAACTTTTTAGCCTTTGCAGGTTTCATGTGATGATGCAGATCATCCCATTTCTGATGCATATTTACATGATGTAGTTGTTCATGAGAGAGCTGACATTGAGGAGGCAAAAACTATGCCAAAATGTATGGTGCAAACTTTGCGTGATAACAAATTAGATGCACCTCTGTCATATCATACGTGATCAGGCTCTCATTGTGCCTCTTTTGCATCAGATTGCTATGTTATGGCTACATTTAGTGTCTATGATGAGAATGAGCTTGTTTCATTTGATGAAGCACAAAATTCAAAAAATTGGATGGCTACTATGGAATCTGAATATGATGCTATAATCAAGAATGGTACTTGGTTTTTATGTGACTTGTCTGGTGACAAGAAGGCCATTGGCACTAAGTGGATTTACAAGCTGAAGTGTAAGCCTGATGGTGCAGTTGATAGGTATAAGGCTAGGCTTGGTGCAAAGGGTTATGCACAGGAAAGAGGCATGATTTTGATGAGACCTTTGCACCTACATGCCGTATGACTACTGTTCGGAGCATTTGTGCACTTGCAGCCCATCATGGTTGGAATGTACATCAGCTGGACATTAAAACTACATTTTTGAATGGTGAATTGTATGAAGAAGTGTATGTTTTTCAGCCCCGTGGCTTTGTGCAGAAAGGGCATGAAAACTAGGTGTGCAGGTTAAAGAAGGCATTATATGGTTTAAAGCAAGCACCACGTGCTTGGTATGAGAAGATACATGCCTATCTGATTGCACATGGTTTTGAGAATAGTTCAACTGAAATAACCTTATATGTTAAGCGTGCTAATGATGCGCTTCTGATCATTGTTGTCTATGTTGACGACATGCTCCTTACTGGTCCTATTGAGAAGCACATTGCTGATTTTAAGGCTGATTTGCATGCCTCATTTGAGATGTCTGATTTGGGGCAGTTGCATCACTATTTGGGCATTCATTTTATGCAAGTTGATGGTGGAATGGATTTGTGTCAAACAAAATATATTGACACATTATTGCAGTGTTTTAGCCTTGAAGACTGTAAGCCTATTGCCACTCCTATGGAGACAGGTTTATGATTTAGTCTTCATGATGCTGGAGATGCATTTGTGTTGTCATCTATCAGTAGCTTTTTGGATGCCTGATTTACTTATGCATTACTCGACCAGATATTCAATTTGTTGTCTCACAGATGAGCAGGTTTATGCATTGCCCAGGTGTTAAGCATTAGCAGGCAGTTAAGCGCATCTTTTGCTACTTGAGTGGTACTCAGATACTTGGGTTGTTTTATCCCAAGGGGGGATCACTACCGCCAGATTTGCATGCTTTTTTTAACTCAGACTGGGCTGGTTTCTATGACACTCATGTGTCCACTAGTGGCTTTTGCTTCATGGTTGGTAGCTCATGTATATCTTGGTTGAGCAAGAAGCAGCCTATTGTGGCCACTTACAGTTGTGAGGTTGAGCATAGGGCAACTTTCACAGCAATTGTTGAGTGTGTGTGGCTCAGATCCATGTGTTCCATGCTCACACTAAGCACATTGAGGTGCATTATCATTATGTCAGGGAGAGGTTCTTTGCTGGGGAGATTAGCTTGGCGTATGTGCCCACGTAGGAGAACAGTGTAGACCTTTTCACGAAGGCTCTACCTAGGTAGAAGTTTGAAGCTTTCCGCAAATCTTTGGGCTTACTTCCTTTTGTGGAGTGATTTCCACATAGCTTGGCACTTTCTTTTACATGAGTGCCAGCTACTTGTTCACGGCATCACTCCCAGGGGGGATTTGTTGATATATTTAGGTAGTGATGTGTGTGAACACTCTAGGACTTCCAAGGCACTTTTTTTCCTCTTTAGGAGGTTTTTTTGCCCCAGCTTGTATATATGCCTATTGCCCTAATGGGATACTTATCTTTGTACATTCTCTAGTAATACATTCAGTATTGTGTGTTGTGCTCCTAGCTTCTTCTTCTTCCTTTTGTTGTTCGTGTGCTTTCATAGACATCTAACTCCAACAAGCTATAGGGATTCTATGAACACATATATTTGGATCTACTCCCTTAAAATCCTTATAACTCCAAGCAAAGACATCCCTGTATTCTCTTACCAATGATATTAATGCCTTTTCCTCTTCTTGGTGAATATCTTTAGCCATCACTACTTTTCTTTCCTCATTTTCTTCCTTACTGACTAATACACATTTCACATTTTCTTTGTTGTCATAGGATCGATCTGCTTTGTGGTTTTTGGAAAATCACTTTCCTTTCTTCAATTTCATATCTTTTAAAATTTATGGCACATCTATCGGGTTAGATTCGTTTTCTTCCAAATATTTTGATTTTATTTTCAATTTCTTCATATGTGTCACGTCTCTTTTTGCCTTTCCTCCAAAACTTGTATCATGTTAAAAGGAATAAGATCATATCCTTCTGAATCACATAGCTTTATTGTTGTTTGTTCATTTGAAGTTATGTCAAAGTTTGATAATATTTGTTCCCATCCATACGGCTCAAACTCTTCCTCATCAAAATACATAGGAATGTAACTTGGATCTTCTAATGCTCTTTCCAGTTTACATTATTCTTTTATCATTTTGTTGATTTCTCCTGTGTTCGGTTTACAAAGCCAAATTTGAGCAGATTCATCAAAATCCTGATCCTCAGTTGAGCTAGATGCTATAGATGTTTTTTGTTTTATGTATTTTTCTCCATTCTCTTGGTGAAATGTCATGATATTTTTTTGTTTCCAAATTTACTTTTGTGATTTTGTCATCATGTTGAAGATATAAATGATTACTTCCCCAATATTGAACCACTTTGAGCTGTCTTAGAAATGGTCTTCCCAGTATGACATCATAAGTATTTAATCCTGGAAATTCTACTATTGCCAATGTATGTTTGAAAGTTATCCCACAAGTTTTTAAGTTTCCATGCTACAGTAATCCCATTGGTTGTTTCATATTTCCATCTGCTCACTGGAGTTTCAAATTTGTTGACTTTAGTTAGGGCTTACCCCATTTTTCCCATATTTCCTTAGTAATGATTGCTACTCTAGCTCCACTATCCAAAATGGCTTGCACTCTACAACCTTGAAATTCCAGTATTAGGGTTGTATTTCCTTCCTCACCCTCAAAAAATCCCCCTATTGTATCCAAGGGAATGTGACTATCCTTATTCTTCTCTGAATCACTATTATATGCTTTATTTTCATTATTTTTCCTTACACTATTCTCTCAAATTAGGATTTTTTCAATAGGTCCTCCCAAGAAACCTTACAAGTTAATTCCAAATCTTAAATTTCCTTATTTCGCTCTGTTATTGTTTGCTTATGTACTTTCATCTTTCTACAACTTATGCTTTTATCATCTCTTTGTTTATGTTTCATTTTCTCTCCTACCTCAGTAATTGGAGGTGTTTCATATTGATATTCTTTAGCTTTTTGCTCTCTCAATTCCTCCCATATTACTTGGTCCATACACTTCTGTATACTTTCGTATGTGATTCTTGTCTCTTTTGATTCTAGATCCCTTTCCAAAAAGTCCCGAGCAGTTTCAATTAATTGTTTACATAAAAGAAATCTCCTCTTCTCTACTTTTGTAGTAATATATCTTTTACCTTCTCTTGATATTGTTTTAGTAAAGTTTTCATTTGTTTAGTTAGGGGTTCTGCTAACATAGCTCCTTCCTCCCTCTCTATCTCTTTATCATTATCACGCTTTTGTTGTTCTTTATTTATTCTTTGTTATTTTGCTTTTGCTCTTTCTTTTGTCTTTTTCCAAGAGTTTTTCTTTTTCTTTCCTTGCTTTTCTTTTACACTCAATGATTCCTTCTAGTGTTCTTCCTTCATTTTCAAGGCTTGTGCTCTAGTGATTACCTGTATTTTAACCTCTCTTTCTGACTCATTACCACTTTCCATCATTGTTTCTCTTGTCTGACTGTTTGAATCCATTACCTGAATAGTTTTCAAAGGAGCAGCATTCGTAATTGATTTAGTTGGGTTATTTGGAAAATCTTTTATCAAATTTTCTTTACCACATTCTTTACAATGAAGTTCTATTTTCAATGTTGGAGACTGAGGACAATCTCTTATGAAATGATCTCCCCCACATCTATAGCAAGTACCTTTTTGAACGTTTCTAGAGTTTAGACTTCCCCCATGTCTTTGGGTTGGTATGAACTTATTTGTCACAAAGATGAATGTTGTAGGGTCCATCTCATAATTTCCATTATTTTTTTGAAAAGATATATATTGATTTTCTATGTTTAGACTCCAATTATCTTCATTATCTTCTTCATAAAAGGAAGTGGAACCTTTATCTTCTAAATCATCATAATACATGGATATAGATGGTGTCAATGTTCTTTCCATGTTTTCTTCCGTAGGAATGTATTTTATAGGTACCACATTAGTTGGTGATGGAGGTTGTTTTCCCAAAACAGGTTGAGTTGTTTCTTGATTTATTTTTTCTTTATTTTGAAAATTGTTTGTTGAATACATCCTATCTCTTCCATATACTTGAAGATTTTGACCTCCTTGATTATTCCAATTCCTTTCTAGTTGAAGAAATTGTACCACTCTTCTTTCCCCTTGCAGATATCTTGACAAAAATTAGTTTGATGTTCCCCCCCACAATTGTAACATCTTGGATTCTGATTCCTTTGTTGATTTGTTTGTTGCAACCCTAATCCTAAATGTTTTGCAATTGCTTGGGCTAATTCTTCTGTATATGGTGTCTTATTCAATGGGGGTGTATAAAATTCATGGAGTGACAAATCTTGTCCCCTATTGTCATCTATATCTATAGCTTCCTTGATACATTCATCCAATGTAACACATCTTCTGCAATATACCATTGTTATGAATTGTGCATTAATTAACCCTTCAGTGAGTAATGAGGTTGGGTTCACACAGAACCGATGGAACAAACCCTCAAAAATTTATAATTCCAGGTGGACTATTATTTTATAGCTTAGTTCCACCATATGCTTGTTCACACAAGGAGGCAGAAGCTGATGTAGAAGATTGGTATGCCATCGTCTTATGTGAGCAATGGATGACGGTGGAACAAAGATACTCTTGTTTTCTGATTGGTTGAAGTATATAAGATTAATTAAAAAAAGAGAGAAAAAGAATCTACAAATAATAAAGTATAAATTAAATCAATGTGGGACGGAGTGGTCCGTGATGGAGAGGTCAGAACAAGTTTGTATCGTGTGGTGGCATGTATACTGTCAGAGAGCTGCCGCTCTATGTGAATGGTCGACCCCAAATGGAATATGTTGACTGGTTAATGAGGCTTCTAGAGATGGACCGCTACCCTATCTAAACCCATTCTGATATTCTTTTTTGCATAGATGGTCTTTCTTGTGGTGTGCATCTGTCAAGATATTGTTTAAACCATCTTGCAGCTTACCTCACAGACTTGTTTGGATTTTGTTTGAAGGTTTGTACTAATGTTGAAGTATCATGTTTGATTCCTCTTTTTGAAAATTCTCCTATAAACTCCTGTAAGAACATCTCAATCTTGTCAAAGTTTTCCATAGCTAATGGTTGAAACCACATTAAGGCTGATTCTCTTAATGTTAACGCAAAAGCTTGATATTGAGTGAAATAATCCTCCACTTCTTCAGCTTTAAGTACTTGTTTAAACTCTACTACATGATCATATGGGTCAGTAGTTTCATCATACTGATTTCTCATACTCTTCACCACCTCGGTTGGTCTCAATCCCCTACATTGACCCAAGTGCTTGTCCCAATTATTTCTATTGGGTCTTTGTATATGTTCCTTAATAAAACATTTAGTGGCATGGTCAGTCATAGACTGTAAGTTCGACCACATTTGTAAGACCTAAGAAGTCAGTCTTCGTGCTCCCTGTGTACTATGTTTTTTTGTGTACTTTACAGTCTCTGTACGGAGTACCGTGTGCGGCCTTATGAGCTCGATTTTCTACTCCAAGGATATCATCATGGAGAGCGCAAGAAGGAGAGTGCACTATGGTGCATCGCCATCGAAATACTTCACTAGTATCAGAGGAGTTCGATGCAAAAGCTTTGTCCCTTTTGTGTGAGCGAAGCAAGCACCCCCCCAGCTTTCTCCAAGGCTTACGACTAAGGTGGTGACCAAGGCATACCTTGTCATCCGAGTCACCAAAGTCACCATTGGCACCGTTGGCTGCATGCCTTCTAGATTTTGGTGCTTCTTTCCATGTGACATCACATAAAGAATGGTTCTCTAATTATGCAGCAAAGTCTCTTGGTACCGTGAGACTTGGTGATTCTTACCAGTGTGATGTTGTGGGGATTGGAGATATGGTTGTGCAGTTCATTGATGGTTCAAAATTTACTATGCATAATGTACGCCATGTACCTGAGTTATCACATAGTTTGATGTTAGTTGGTCAACTTGATGACCTTGGTTACAAGGTGGTCTTCTATGCTCAGTCCTTTCGCATATCAAAGGGCAATATGGTTATTGCAAAAGGAAGAAAATTTGGCTCACTTTATCCTTTATTTGTATCACAAAAAGAACACTTGTTAGCTATTATTGAACAGCCTATGGCTTGTATTTGGCATGGTCGTTTGGGCCATATATCTCGTAGTGGAATGGAAAATCTTTCTCGTTCTGGCTACTTACCTGTGTTATCTTTCTCTGCTTTTTCATTTTGTGAGCATTGTCAATATGGAAAGCAAACCAGAAATGTGCATAGAATTCACATTGACTCTTTAATGAAGCCTTTAGATCTCGTTCATACAGATGTGTGTGGTCCTATGCCGACTAGGTCCTTAGGTGGTTCTCTTTACTTTGTTACTTTCATAGATGATGCTACTAGAAAAGTTTGGGTATATTCTATCAAATCGAAGGATGAGGTATTCCCTACTTTCAAAAAATGGCTTGCTTCAGTTGAGACTGAAAAAGGAACTAAGCTTAAGGCTTTACGTTCAGATAATGGGGATGAGTATACCTCACATGAATTCAGCCTTTTTTGTCAATCTAGAGGGATTCATAGAGAGTTTACAGCTCCTTATACCCCAGTACAGAATGGTGTAGCTGAGAGGATGAATAGAACTATTCAAGATAGAGTAGTCTCTATGTTGCATCATGCAAACCTCTCACAAGGTTTTTGGGAAGAAGCAGTATTGACTGCAGTTCATGTGATTAACCTTTCACCTAGTACTACCAAAGGTTTGAAAGTGGCATAAGAGTTATGGACAGGGAAGCCACCATATTATGATCATCTTCGAGTTTTTGGGTGTGAAGCATATGTTTGTATACCAAAGAATCTTAGACAAAAGTTGAATCATAAGTCAAAGAAATGCATTTTTCTTGGATATGGTCGAGAAGGACAATTTGGATATCACTTATGGGATCCTGAAACACGATCAGTGATGAGAAGTAGTGATGTCATTTTCAATGAGTCTAAGATGCATAAACAGCCCATTAACGAGGTTGAAGTGAGAAGAGTGGTGTTTGAGGATACTAGTCCTCTAGTTAGAATGCATAAAAATGTTGTGCATAGGGATGTTCAAGAGAATGTCCATTCAGATCAGTCTTCACATATTCCTGTTCAGCAACCATTGAGACGTTCTGCATGTGTCTCACATCCACCTAATAGATATGTTCCAGGCTTAGATTTTGTTATGCTAACAGATGTCAGTGAGCCTTCTTGCTACAGAGAGGCTATGCAGACACAGGATCATGTCAAGTGGGAGCGTGCCATGAAGAGTGAGTTGAATTCTATTCACAAGAACGGTACTTGGGATTTAGTACCTTTTCCAAAGGGCAGGAAAGCTTTACCATGTAAATGGGTATATAAGCTGAAATTCACATCAGATAGTGCTTCTCCAAAGTATAAAGCACAACTTGTTGCAAAGGGTTTTAAGCAACAACATGGTGTTGATTTCGAGGAAATCTTCTCTCTAGTGGTCAAGATAACTACCCTGTGCATGTTGCTTGGATTCATTGCAATGGAGGACTTAGAGCTAGTCCAAATGGATGTGAAAACTCCTTTCTTGCATGGAGATCTTACAGATGAGATCTATATGGAACAACCAGAGGGTTATGTAGTTCTTGGCAAGGAAAGTCTAGTTTGTAAGCTTAAGAAGAGCTTATATGGACTTAAAAAGTCCCCTAGACAATGGTACCAAGAGTTTGATGCTTTTATGAGGTCTCAAGGCTATTCTTGAAGTAATGAGGATCATTGTCTCTACACAAAGAGATGCTCAGATGGCAGCTTGATATGCTTGATACTTTATGTTGATGATATGTTGATTGCTGGGAAGTCCTCTTATTATTTGTCAATTCTCAAAAAGAAGTTGAGTTAGACATTTGATATGAAGGATTTGGGGGATCCCAAACATATTCTTCACATGTGCATTACTCATGATACGAGCAAAAGATGCATATGCTTGTCTCAAAGTGAGTACATATCCAAAGTACTTCACAGGTGCAATATGCAAGGTGGAAAGGCACTGAGTACACCTTTACCCACATATGTGAAATTGAGCAAGGATGATTGCCCCAAATCAGATGAGGAAAAGGAATTCATGACCAAAATTCCTTATCAGTCTGCTGTTGGTAGTCTCATGTACGCTATGGTAGCGACGAGACCAGACATTGCATTTGTAGTGGGATTTGTGAGCAGATATATGTCTAATCCCGGCAAGAAACATTGGGAAAAAGTCAAGATGATTTTAAGATATCTGAGTGGCACTAAGGACAAGTGTCTATGCTTAGGTAGAGGGAAAGCATCCATTATTGGTTACAAAGATTCTCACTATGCTGGTTGTGTAGACAATCATAAGTCTACATCAGGGTACATTTTTCATTTTGCTGGAGGTGCTATCTCTTGCAGATCTCGTCTTCAAGAATGTATAGCTGTTTCCACCATAGAAGCAGAGTATGTTCCAGCAAGTGGGGCATGTAAGGAAGCATTGTGGCTTTGTCGTCTTGCTTGTGATATGGGTTTACCTGAGCATGTACCTCGTTTGCTCAGTGATAGTCAGAGTGCCATTGCTTTGGCTAAGAATCTGGTCTATCATGCAAAGACCAAGCACAGAGGTGAGATATCACTTCATTCAAGATTGCTTAGCCATTGAGCGCATTATTCTTGAGAAGGTTCACCCTCGAGATAATGTTGAGATGCTTTGACTAAAGCTCAACCACAGGATAGCTTTCAACATTGTTGTCACTTGATGGGGGTTACTTGATTCATGATCTTACACAGTCACTTGTATACTGTGTAACATGCCCATTAGGTGGGAGGTATAGTTTGTATACTTACACTCAGGTATTCTTTATCATTCTTTATTTTTCTCCCATAGTTACTTTGGCCATATTGGCCTTTAGTGGGAGATTGTTACCGTTAGTGTCCATGTGAAAAGCCAAATGGCCATTGGACACTTCTTTGTATATGTTCTTTAATAAAACATATAGTGGTCTGGTCAATCACAGACTGTAAGTTCGACCGCATTTGTAAGACCTAAGAAGTCTGTCTTCGTGCTCCCTGTGTACTGTGTTTTTTTGTGTATTATGCAGTCTCTATGTGGAGTACCGTGTGTGGCCTTAGGAGCTCGATTTTCTACTCCGAGGATGTCATCATGGAGATCACGAGAAGGAGAGCCCATGTGGTGCATCGCGATTGAAATACTTCATTGGGTATGTTAAAGTTGATTCCATTTTGTCTATTATTTCTCACATTTCTATGTTCTTGGTTTTGATTTCTATCAAACCTAATGTGTGGTATTGGTGGATTGACATTCTAATTTTCCCTTCCCTCATTTCTTATACAATAATTTCGTTCATTGTTATCATGAACTCTATTATGCCTTTGAGTCTCAAATTCTTCATAGTTAGGGTTAGCTAGATCCTCCTCAACATGTTTGTTTTTTGTAGCTCTTGTTGGGAAATATTGGTCTATTTTGGTAAGTGTAGGAACTTTTAATTCTTCAACCAATTTCCAAAATCTTTGTACCTCCTCATTCACAAAAGTAGGGGATTCCCTGAGTTCATGATAGTTCTTCAAAACCCTTATGTTCATGTGTGATGGAGGAGTTTCTAAATCTCATTGTGTAGCCCAATAAACATCTCATGTTTTTGGATTCATATAGAGTAAGGTATCTAATTGATCACAAGTAATCTTAATTACTTATTCTTTATGGGTACAAATAGATTGACCCCTAGGGGTTAGGTTTCCTTCCTCCTCTACATCTTTCATTGGTCTTTTATTTGATAATTCCCCTTGATCATTTATGTTTTCAGGATCTAGAGTCACTATGTAAGTAGTTCTATCTCTCTCTATGTATTGCCATCAATAAATTGGGTTATGGGAGTCATATTAAATAATTAATTTGCACTCAGTTTGGCTAAATATCTTTGTAATCCATCCTTATATATATATAAGTTCCAAATCTATTTGTAAATTCATATTTCAATATGTTCCTATAGTCCCCTTCATTTTCCTATTCTTCCTGTATTCTCATGGTTGCTTCTTGAGATGCCATTGTTTCATAATTGTGAGTGTGATTCAAATTAGAATTTGGTTCTGGTATTATTTTTTCCCCTCTCAGTCTCATTATCAACCAACTATAAGGTTGTTTAGAATGTTCAATTGTGTTTCAAGGATTCGTGATTTCTCTTCAGTTCAAAGGCTTCCAAACATTCATGATTCTTTCAACAAATTTACTTAGCTCCCTTCAAAAATTCACGATTCTTTCTCTTTCCAAGGCTTTCAAGCGTTCGTGATTCTTTCCAGTTTTACTTTGATTCCTTCAAGGACTCACGATTCTCTCCAATTCAAAGGCTTCCAAACATTCGCAACTCTTTCAAAAAAATTACTTGGCTTCCTTCAAAAATTCACGATTCTTTCTATTTCCAAGGCTTTCACGCATTCTTGATTCTTTCAGATTTTACTTTTATTCCTTCAAGGATTCGCGATTCTCTCCAGTTCAAAAGCTTCCAAACATTCACGATTCTTTCAACAAATTTACTTAGCTTCCTTCAAAAATTTTCAATTCCAGCATTCCCGATTCTTTCAAGGATTCGTGATTCTCTCCAGTTCAAAAGCTTCCAAACGTTCACGATTCTTTCAATAGATTTACTTAGCTTCCTTCAAAAATTCGCGATTCTTTATATTTCCAAGGTTTTAAGCATTCGCGATTCTTTCAAATTTTACTTCGATTCCTTCAAGGATTCGTGATTCTCTCCCGTTCAAAAGCTTCCAAACATTCGTGATTCTTTCAAGTTTTACTTTGATTCCTTCAAGGACTCACGATTCTCTCCAATTCAAAGGCTTCCAAACATTCGCAACTCTTTCAAAAAAATTACTTAGCTTCCTTCAAAAATTCATGATTCTTTCTATTTCCTAGGCTTTCACGCATTCTTCATTCTTTCAGATTTTACTTTGATTCCTTCAAGGATTCGCGATTCTCTCCAGTTCAAAAGCTTCCAAACATTCACGATTCTTTCAACAAATTTACTTAGCTTCCTTCAAAAATTTGCAATTCTTTCTATTTCCAAGGCATTCAAGCATTCCCGATTCTTTCAAGGATTCGTGATTCTCTCCAGTTCAAAAGCTTCCAAACGTTCACGATTCTTTCAATAGATTTACTTAGCTTCCTTCAAAAATTCACGATTCTTTATATTTCCAAGGTTTTAAGCATTCGTGATTCTTTCAAATTTTACTTTGATTCCTTCAAGGATTCGTGATTCTCTCCCGTTCAAAAGCTTCCAAACATTCATGATTCTTTCAAAAGATTTACTTAGCTTCCTTCAAAAAATCGCGATTCTTTCTATTTCCAAGGCTTTCAAGCATTCATGATTCTTTCAAATTTTACTTTGATTCCTTCAAGGATTCGTGATTCTCTCTAACAGATTTACTTAGATTTCTTCAAGAATTCGTGATTCTCCTCCAGTTCTTTCTGATACCATATTCTTAATGCATGTATGTATTTTCACCATCACATGCTTCCCTTACTCTTTCACCATTGTCTCATTACTTCTCTTAATCAAAGAAATTAATATCAATAGAGAAAAATTGTGTTAAGAGATTCATGACATCTTTTTTTTCAATTAACAGGTTTTTGTCTAATTCTTCTCATTCTAGAATGTTCAAAATTGCAAGATAAGAGTTACCTCTTTCTCTACCTTTGTCTCTTTACTGCTCTTAATCAAAGGAATTAATATCAAATAGAGAAGAAAACTTATAGAAATTCATGATTTTCTTTTCTTTCAATCAACAGAGTTTTTTCTTGACTCTTCTCACTTTAGAATGTTGAATATTGCAAGATAAGACTTACCTCTTTCTCTTGGGATGAATAGGCTTGCCAACTGAATTGTCTTTCCACTATTTGCTCACTCTTTAGGGATTCGTGATCCTCTCTGTTTTTCTCCAAGTATGCAAAATGTTCTAATTTTTCTCTTTTTATAGTATTTGACCAAGGATTCACGATTTCTTGCTCCAGTTATTGACCAAAGATTCGCAACTTTTTATCCCCACTTTTTCCAAGGATTCGCAATTTCCTACTCTAGTTCTTGACCAAAGATTCATGACTTTTTGTCCCCACTTTATCCAAGGATTCGTGATTTCCAACTCCACTTCTTGACCAAAGATTCATGACTTTTTGTCCCCACTTTTTCCAAGGATTTGCGATTTCTTGTTCCAGATCTTGTCCACTCCTCTCTTCTTTATAGTTTTCTCCAATGTTTTCCTTAGAAAATTCTCAAAGTGACATCTTAAAAGTATTGCTATTTGATATATGTGGAAACCACGATTTTTTGAGAATTTTCCAATCATCCAAAAAATCACGAGTTCTTGAGAAATTTTTCCCCAAATTCAAATTATTTGCAACTATCTTTCTTTCAAATATGTTCCACTACAAGTACTCTTTTTAGGATTTTGTTGAAAAAAGTAATGCAAAAGAAAACATTTTAGACATTTTAAGTAAAGGATTATCCTTTTAAGTGTTCAACACCTCATGATCATTCCCTCACCTAATTTGACTGAATTTTTTCACAATCAATTCAAAATGTTGTTCCGCAAGTTCTTATTTGAAAATAGAATATCCAGCATGTACTTCTTTCATTGTTGATATTCCAAGAATGATAATGTTCTAAATGTGATATGAAAAGATGAAGCTATTTATGGTTTTGGCATCACCAATCTAGGTTACTCATCCCCGGCAACGGCACCAAAAAAGATGTTTCTTTTCCACTCTTATCACATCTGTCTCATTGTAGATGTGAGGGACTTAATGACAATTCAAAGGCAAAAGGAAATTTCTTTAAAATTGTCAATCCAAGGACAAGCTTACCCGATTGTTGCTAAAAAACTAATGTTTCACAAACCACAAATTATTCATAAAGAAATGATGCATGTATAACACTTTGAAAGTCAATCAAGAATGAATGAAGAAAACATGAATCTATGAAAATCACGATTCTCTACAAAGATATGGCTTAAGAACTTCAAATGATCATATCTCCCTGATTATGACACCAAATTGAATGATTCAAGTGGCAAATTCATGCCATTTTTCTAGAAAAATTTAAATAGGACAACAAAAATTACTTATCTCCATCATATATGAATACACAATCAGTTCGAAGCAAGATGACTTTCTTCATTCCATAGAAATTCAAAGTTCCATCAGAAATCACTCAAGAAAGGACTTTCCAATAAGCATAACACTCTCATTCAATGAATAATCCTCTACACAACATCAGAATCATCACACAAAACTCTCAACAAGGAAATCACAATGAAGAAGAAGATACACAGCCAAAGGAAGAGCTCTATTTCTCTTAGAATTTGATTACAAGAATGAGAATCGACCCTTGTTCCTCTCACTTTCCTCTTTTTATAGTAAATGTCAAGTCTTTGTTTTCTTTCACAAGTACTTTGTGAAATCCATGACATTTTCAGCTTACAATACATAATGTTACAAAAGAGGATAGATCAGTTATAAGAGAGAATCAATCTTGAATATAAATCTTCTTTCAATAGTGAAAGAACTTGGAGAAGCTTGTCGAAGGTAGAAATGTGCGTTTTGAAGCGATGAAGTTTGGTCAAGCCAACCGGCACAAGACCAGCCCTTGAGCTTTTGGAGACTCAAATAGACCTTATAGGCATGCTATAAGTGCAAAGAAACACACTATGTACCTTGGAGCATCAAGGAGAATGAGTCGATACAAAACAGATAGGTTCGCGGGTCGACTAGCTCAAAAAACTTACTATCTATGGAAGAGACAATGAACTTCAAATGCCCATAGCGACCAGCGTGATTACAATTAGAAAAAATCCTTTTATGGGAGTGATACACATAGGGTTGAGTGTATGGAATGCACAAAAGTATAAGGAATAAGCAAAATATGCTATACGAATGAATGCGACATTCACCGGTGGTACTTCCTATTTTTCAGGAATACGTAGAGATTGACCCCGAGGCAGAAAAACTGAGATTTCTCCAAATCTGATGAACCAAATGCTTTGAAAATTTACAGGCATAAACTAGACACTAATACCTTTCCAATGAGTCCTCTTGCACTCAATTTGGAGCTCTGAGGAGAGAGCAGCAGCCTCTGCAAGATTACTGTTGGCGAAGAAGATGATGCAGAAAATTGAAGGAGCAAGTGTATGTATATTGCTTCTATGTATAATACAAGTGATTTCAACTCCTTATATATGCTCTAGGAGTGTTCCACGACTTTTACAACTTGAATTTGAATTCAAATGAAGGTGGGAATGGTTGTTGGAGGGAATCAATTCACTTCCCTACAATCTAGGAAAAGTGAAGATCTTGATTGATCTACTTTTAGGTGACTTGATTTGCTTGATTGAATGCAACTTCAACCACCAAAATTTCGTGGGATTTTGGCTCTATATTTCTACCTTTACATGTGTCAAGCTCAAGGCTTTTACAACGGTAAATGAGCCATCAAAATATTCTCAAAAAAATACAAGAAATGAGCATATGAAAAAGGACTCTCCAACGGATATTCTTTCGACGCGATAGCCTTTGATGTAGATCAAATCCACCTCAAGCATAGTGTAAGCTTGATGTTCCAACAAATAGGAGGGTGGTGGACACAGTCTAGTCCCTTAATCACAGAGGCTAGGCATGGGGTTCCCTTAGTTTTCTATGGTCACAGATGCCAAAACAATCTAAAACTCGTGGGTTTTATTCTGTGAATGGTTTTGGAAAGTTCGAAAATCAATTATAGCCCTTGGATTCTCTTAAAGATCTTCAAGCTCATATTAAATTGCAAACGTCAAGGTGGCTTTGCACCATGACTATTAGATTTGAGTTGTCTTCAATGGCCAAGATGAAGAGATGGATGAAAAAGGCGCTAATCAACCTCTACCCTTGGATTGGAGACTTGATCTAATGGCTATATTCAAAAGTAGCTTGACCTTGGGTGCCTACAATCCTCTCCTTTGGATCTATTGAGGATCTAATGGTTAAGAGTGACACCAAGAATAGAAAAGCACCATCTGATTGGAATGTAGCCAAGGGTTCATAATTGTTCGAGAATTTCATATCAACCCCATTTTCAGACCTTCCTTTGATTCCACCTCATCCAGGGACAAAAAATCTACAGAGAATGCGTGTAATTATCCAAGTTGCAGGAGTTGTCACACACTCTCTCTAGTGTCTCATCCATTTGAATCTTATCCATTGATTTGGAACATCCAAGGGCCATTAATTATCATGAATGAGGATTGGAATAGAAGAATATATAGATAGTATTTTATTTGGAAAAACCACTAGTGGTTTGGTATGACCTCTTAATCTCTTAGATTTAGCTTTTTAATCCCTAAAAATTAGGAATCCTTACAAGGCCCATGCAAGGTTCACTTTTTCCCCTAATGTCTTACCAAATTTCATGCGATTCTGAGACTATCATTGGAGGAGTGTCGACAATGTCTTAGATGAAGCACTGACCTGCTCTGATACCAATTGTTGGAGTTTGAGGTCTACGGAAGCACATGAAAAGCACAAGGAAGAAGGAGAAGCTTGGAGCAAAACACACAATACTGAATGTATTACCACTAGAATATACAAAGATAAGTAACATCATTAGGGCAATAGGCATATATACAAGCTGGGGCAAAAAAACCTCCTAAAGAGGGAAAAAAGTGCCTCGACAATCCTAGTGTATTCACATACATCACTACCTAAATATATCAACACATCTTGGATATCAAGCAAGATTTATGAAGGAGTGTCAAGTAGTTTGAAAGCATTGGCAATCTTGACAAGCATCACTTTAGAGATATCACATTTAGTCTCTTAGACATGCATCTTGAAGGGACAACAAAGTAAGAAGTTGGTTCAAGCATCACTCTTGGATTGGAGTATCAATCATCCTCGACTAGGTCTCATGAAAAGATCCGCTAGCTTGACCTTGTGGAGAATCATGTAAGGAGTATCAATTAGTGCAACACGTTGGAGAATATATTATTACATCACCTATGAAAGCTTAAGTCAATTGTCTCCTAACAAACCATCCAAGGAGCATCACTTAGAAAGGAGAGGGATCAACCAACACTCCCAAGCCATCGCTTAGCACAATCTTAGGCTATTTCATAACTTATAATCACTTAGCAAAGGACTTTTGGAGAGCATCACTTAGCAAACTTTTTGGAGAATCACTTATCATAACACATTTTAAGGGGCATCAAATAGCCTGCTTATACATTTGCATTGATTAGCACATATCATCTTTGGTAGAGCACCATCATTTAGCATCAAATATTTATCGCTTGGTTGAGTGTGGCACTCCTTGCAAAGAGGCTGCCTAGCATGAGAGATACTTATCTTTTGTATATTCACTTGGTAATTCATTCAATATTGTGTTGTGCTCCAAGTTTCTTCTTCTTCCTTGTGCTTTTTGTGTGTTTTTGAAGACCTCAAATTCCAACAATTAGCATCAGAGCAAGTTGTCACTTCATCTAAGATGTCGTCAACACCCTCCAATCACAATCTCAGGATCACACAAAATTTGGTAAGCATACTAAGGTCAATTAATACTTCAAAATAGCTTCATTGTGTGGTGCAAAAATTTTGACTTGAGCTCATTTTGGCCTTCAAATGCATTATCACAATGCCTCTGAAAGCAATTGTTTCCTTTTGTTGTTGGGGATGTAAGGGTCATGTGACCTTACTCCTATGTTCATATCTATACATCATTTATAGAGCATTGTCTCAATGTAGATCATTATTTGGGTTTTGAGGATCCCACACATGTGTGTGCATCTCTCCTCTCCTCTCCTCTCTCTCCCTCCATCTCCTCCTTGCTCCTCTTATTGTGCACATGAAAGCCCTTCATTGGTATCGAAGCTTACTAAAAGCTTGTGTGCAAGAAGCTTCAATGGAAACTTAGGTCACAAGAGGTGAATGCGCAAGTCGGCACCTCTCAATAGTTGTTCAGTGTTTTGGACATAACTCCATCTAAGAAGCTTAGATTGGTACATTTTAAAGTTCTCTGCGTAGCTGAGATAGAGGGCTAGAACTTAGCTGAAGGGTGTAGAACCTGCTTCAAAGTTCTAAATCATTAAAAATTCAAAAAACACATACTAATGTAGAAGATGAATCTACAATCACTTGGACAGTAGCTCAATTTTTGGGTTGTAACATGAGTTTTACAAGTCCGATTCAAGCGATTCAACTTGCTATGTGTAAGTTGAAAAAGAACCTACAACTTTGTAGAAGAATACAAACCTAGATTCTAAGTGCTACATCACCAAAATTATAGAATACAAAGCAAAAGTGTTGTAGGTGAAAGTGAAATTGATAGCAGATGCTTGTTTTGTGTATATCTTGAGCTACACACCTCTGATTGAGGTGTTCTATATATTATTATGTAGCCAGGAAAAAGTTCTTGAAGTTTTTTGAAGAGAAAAAGTTTGAGTTCAGAGGTTATCATCTTTGAAATGCAAAACACAGAGCATCATATTTTCACCACAAGAACCTTAATTGTTTTTGGAGGTTCATTTTGTTGTGGAAGTTCTTCGGGAGAGATTTTTTGGTGTGTGAGCTCTTATTTTTGAAGCTTGAAGAATTATCCATTTATGATCACTCTAGTAGCTCCTCCATATGAGAGTAGAGCATGATCTTGTCATGTGTTTGGCATGTGATATGACATTGTGGTATACCCTTTTTTTTTAGGTTTATGTCATCATGAGTTTGATCATAGCATTGTCAGTGGATGTATAGTGGCATTGTGGTCTCTATTGTGAGAAGATGGTTGGATACACTCCAAAGATGAGGTGGTGTGCAAAAATCCTGCTCTACACCTACCAATGTAGCTTCAAAGTACATTAGTAGACACCTTTAGCTTCCCAAATATGCATTTGGACTCACTATGTGGAGCATCATTCCCAAATAGTTATAGCAAAACAAATAACTTTCAAATATGAGGGACTCCAAAAACTTGATATTTATGGACTAGGTTCCTCTCACAAAAATGCTCAGTGCTCACTCAGTGATAACGATTGACCCTAGAGCTTTTAGACATGACCAAATGAAGATCTTAGCTCACTATTAGAAGTTATTTCACTAATTTAGAGTGAGTATATGATGAAAAATGATATTAAGAAGTTGGGGGTGTCATCTTGACTTTTATGAAGATGATAGTGAGCAGACATAGGTTATTTGGAGGGAAGTTATCTCACAATTTAATGAAATAAATGAAGCAAAAATTGATATCTAGTAAATAAAATTCTCATGCTACCTATCACAAGGTGAATCATAGCAAAATGATGTGTACATGTAGAGAACTTGATTAAACAATATCATTGAAATGATGATTTTGCAACAAACAATAATACTCAGAGAATGAGTTGCACTAAATGAATCAAATGTATTTGATTATGAAAGTATGATACAAGAGAGATGATGTATGCTTACTCATACATATCTGGGCTTAGTGTAGCCACAATCTTGAAGCTCAATGACTCCTTCTTCTCTAAATTCTACCCACGCTTAAAAGTCATGTGTTTTTATAGTCATAGAGTGAATTTGAATTTTGAAATATGCAACCTAAAAGTGTTCCTACTTTTAGGATGGTGATTGATTTGATTCCAACGGCTAGGTGGGTGTGATCTGCAACTCGGAATACCACAAGATTCCTTCAATCATTCTCATTTAATTTTATCTCAAGAGTTAAACTCCATTGCTTTTACAAGAGGTGTTCACATGTACTTTATGAGTGGTCAAAAAAATGATATGTGGTAATCCTTCGATATTTGGCTAAGCATCAAGGTTTGCCAAATGTACCAATAACTCCCTCTCAAGCCTAAGATGCTTGAGTCTTCAATCCTTGGGTATTCCCTACAATTTAATCATGGATTTAAACCTATTAAGCTTGCTTCCATCCAATGATTTGGTCATCATGTCTCCACATTGCATATGAGTAGATACATAGGATAGTTATATCTCCTTGCTTGCAATCTTTTCCCTGACAAAGTGATAATGGACTTCTATATGCTTAGTCTTGGAATGAAAGATAGGATTAGCATCTAAATGAAGTGAGCTCATGCTATCTCCAAATATGAATGGAGTGCCAAAATCCAACCTTGAATCTATGTATAGGGTCTTGATCCACATAGCTTGTGTTGCATTTGCTAACCCTCTGTATTCAACTTCAATTGAGGAAAGAGCTACAATAGGTTGCTTCTTTGAGGAACAAAAAATAAGCTTTTTACATGCAAATAATAGGTGTCGTGATGTGCTTCTCCTATCATCCTTTGAACCTTCCCAATTTGCATCAGTGAATAGCTTCACATTTAAATCAGATGTGTAAGGATAATATAGACATTCATTAAGTGTTCCTTTGAAATACTTCAATATCCTTTTGGCTTCATCCATGTGAGGTTTCCTCGGGGTGTGCATGAATTGGCTAAGCACACTTACTCCATAGCAAATATCCACCCTAGTTAGGGTAGCATAATTCAAGCTTCCAACTAGACTTTGGTAGCTTGTAATGTCTTCAATCAGTTCTCCTTCATGAGCACTTAACTTGTGATTGGCCTCCATGGGAGTACTTGCAATCTTAGTGTCTTGCATTTTGAACTTTGCAATCATATCCTTGATGTATTTCCTTTGTGTAAGGAACATTCCTTGATCTATGTAAACCACTTCCAATCCAAGAAAATAAGTGAGCAATCCAAGATCACTTATCTTGAATTCTTCTTTCATTTGGGCTTTAATCTTTCTGATTCCATCAGCATCATCACCTGTAAGAATGATGTCATCTACGTACACACACAAGTATATAACTTCATATTTACTTCTCTTAAAAGTAAAGAATCAGCCTTCTCCTCTGAGTTGATATCTTGAGCAATATAGATTGAATGCTTAGTGACGAGAAAGGTGTCAAAGCCATACCTTTCTGGCTTCTTCTTTTCCCTAGTTGATCTCCTTATTGTTCGTTGAGAAGATTCTACAATATCTCTCAACTCCTACATATTTTCTTTGCCTTTATTGTTCCATGCCTTGATGTTCCTCTTTCCTGCAGAATCACTTGTATCTTCATGTAGTTGATCATTTACCTTTTGTAATGTTGGAAAACCCTCCTCTAGGTCATAAGGTAGCTTGGCTTTCCTGCAATCATCTTCAAACCAAGAGTTGTTCTCATCAAAGACAACATCTTTGCTAACAATAAAGCCTTTAGTACTTGGATTATACAACCTATACCCTTTTTTATTTAGGTCATATCCAATAAACACACATTTCTCTACCTTAGGATCCAATTTACCTCTGATTTGTGATGGAACATGTGCATAGCTTAGCATCCAAATATCCTACAATCGTCAAGGCTAGGTCTTCTTCCATTCGAGGTTTCATAGGGTGTCATCCCATCCAATGCCTCTGATGGGATGTAGATAATTGGGTATTTTTTCTCATTAATGAGATAGGTGGATGTAGACATAGCTTTTGCCCATAGATAATTGGGTATTTTTTTCTCATGAAGCATGGATCTTGCAGCTTCAACTATGGTCCTATTTCTTCTCTCTACCACTCCATTTTGCTCTAGAGTATACCTGGTTGTGATCTCTCTTTTGATGCCTCTATCTCGGAGGTAGGCATCAAATTCATGGGAGAAGTATTCTCCCCATCCATCTGACCTTAGCCTCTTTAATTTTTTTTCTTGTTTGATTTTCAACAAGAGCAAGATATTTCTTGAAACAATTCAAAACTTCATCCTTGTGCTTCATAAAGTATAGGATGGTCCATCTGCTACAATCATCAATAAAAGATGCATAGTACATGGATCCTGAAATTGATGGTTCCTTTCTAGGTCCCCAAACATCTATATGGACTAGCTCCAATAGGTCACCATGGATGTAACCTTTCTTCATGAAGAGTTGTCTATGTTGTTTCCCATATTGACAAGCACTACATTTGTATATCATATGTTGGTTGGATATATTAGGTAGGCCAAGCACACTTTGATCCCTACATATTTGCTTCAAGCTTATTTCACCAATATGAGCTAATCTTTTTTGCCACATCTCTAATTCTAATAGGGTTTGTCCTCCATAATTGAATAGAGTTATATTTCTAATATCCTATAATTAAAATTTAAAGAGTCTACCTAAATTCTTTCCCTTTGCAATTCTCTCGAATCCTTGTTGAGGATCTTCAACAAATGCTCCATTCCTTGTGAATCTTACCTGCAACCCTTTCTCTACAATTTTTCCAACACTTATCAAGTTTTTAGTTATGGTAGGTACATACAATACCTTATTGAGTAGATTCATATTCCCATCTCGAGTCTTCACATTTCCAATCTTTTCAACTGAGTGCCTAGTGTCATCTCCTGTTTGAACCTCATGTCTATTCCTTGGATCTTCCAAGTCTGAGAGTAGAGCCACATTCCTTGCTACATGATTGGAACAACCAGAATCTATATAGAACACATGCTCATTTGTTTTATCTTGCTTCATGGTCATGTTTATCAATAGAAGTGAGTCCTCTTGTGTCTGCTCTTTAGTTTAATTGTTGTAATCACTTCTTCCTCTATATCCTCATTGGTATTTGTGTTGTTGAAGTTATGGTTGTAGCCATTGAAGTTATTTGATCTTCCTCTTCCATAGCTTCCTCTATTGAAGCCTCTTCCTCTCTGATGTTTGGGATTCCTGAAATAATTCTCAGTTATATGGTTACTTAAACCACATATGGCACATGGAGAAGAGCTTTGGAATCTCCCCCTACCTTTTCTATCTCTTCTGCCTCTTCCTCTTGTACCTCTACTTCTTCCTGCAAAATTTGCTTGAGAGGTACTAGCTTCATCATCATATTTTTTGCCTTTGCCTTTGCTATCCTTAATCTTATTCTTATAAGTGTATAGGGAAGAGGATTGGTTACCTTTTGAGTTGTCATTATTCTTCACAAGCTTTGCTTCATGAGTGAATAGTTGCCCCATTAGAGTGTTGAAGTCAGGTACCTCCATATCCATATATAGGTCCATTGCTGTGGTGAAGGCTTCCCATTTATCATTTGCCTTGATTCCATTGATCACTTGTCTCACAATCTGCTCCTCTTCAATGATTTCTCCAATGCTTCCAAGTTGGTCAGCTAGGTCCTTCATTTTGGTGACAAAATCAGCCACACTTTGCTTGGGCATATTCTTGAGTGTGATGAATTCCATCTAGAGTTGGTTCTTCCTGGCTCTAGTGCTTGAAGAGAAGAATGTTTCAAGAACATTCCATATCTCTTGTGATGTCTTACAATTCCTAATGTGTGGAAGTAAGAAATCAGAAATGAAATTGAGAATATAAGACCTGGGTAAAGCATCCTTTGAGCATCATGTTGTTAACCTTTCTTGTTCTTCTTGAGTAGGTTGACCTTTGCTTCTGAGTATTGGCATCATCTCATCTCCAAATATGTAACCATAGAGGTTTCTACCTTGAAGATATGCTTCCATTATAAGTGAAGAAGTAGAGTAATTACCTTGATCCAATTCATCAATAGATGATGGGAATCCATCTCCCATGTTGAGTTGATGATAGCTATGATACCACTATGAGAAGATGGTTGGATACACTCCAAAGATGAGGTGGTGTTGCAAAAATCCTGCTCAACACTTGCCAATGTAGCTTCAGATTATCTTAGTAGTCACCTTTAGCTTCCAAATATGCATTTGGACTCATTATGTACCTTGGAGCATCACTTCCAAATAGTTCTAGCAAAATAGATAACTTTCAAATTTGAAGGACTCCAAAAAGTTACTATTTATGGACTAGATTCTTCTCAAAAAATACTCAATGCTCACTTATTGATAACAATTGACTCAAGAGCTTTTAGGCATAAATAAATTAAGACCTTAGCTCACTCCTAGAAGTTATTTCACTAATTTGGAGTGATTATATGATGAGAAATGATATTAAGAAGTTGGGGGTGTAATCCCAACTTTTTAGGAAGATGACAGTGAGCAGACATAGGTTATTTGCAGAGACCTTGTCTCAAAATATAATGAACCAAATGATGCAAAGAAAATTGATATATAGCAATTAAACTGCTCATGCTATCTATCCCAAATTGAATCATATCAAAATAATGAGTACATGTACAGAACTCGATTAATCAATCACGAAAATGATAATTTTGCAACAAACAACAATACTTAGAGAATGACTTGCACTAAATGAATCAAACGTATATGATTATGAAAGTGTGATACAAGGAAATTATGTAGGATTACTCATATATATGTGAGACAAGTGTAGCCACAATATTGAAGCTCAATGACTCCTTCTCTGCATTCTACCCATGACTAAAAGTCACGTGTTTTTATAGTCATAGAGTGAATTTGAATTTTGAAATCTGCCACCTAAAAGTGTTCCTACTTTTAGGATGGTGATTGATTTGATTCCAACCACTAGGTGGTGGGATTTGGAACTTGTAATACCACGAGATTCCTTGAATCATCCTCATTTAACTTTATCTTAAGAGTTAAACTCCATTGCTTTTACAAGAGATGTTCACATGTACTTTATGAGTGGTAAAACAAAGGTAATCCTTTGATGTTTGGTCAAGCATCAAGGCTTGCCAAATGTACCAACATCTATCTCATCTATGCCAGTTGGATATAACTTAGCTTGCCAGTTGCATACATTTTACGAGAGATAATTTTGGATCTTGGGTAGTGCTTGTATCCTTGTTTTCTTTGCAGGTACATGATCCAGATTGGAGCCTCCGTTGCACATTCATTTGTCACCTTGATTGGATATTCTATTAGCATATCTTCATTGATTTGATATTGTGGATGGTGATTCCCACATGGTTTATGTTGGAGTTAGACGTCTGCGGAAGCACGCGAACAGCACAAGGAAGAAGAAGAAGCTTGGAGCACAAACACACAATACTGAATGTATTACTAGAGAATGTACAAAGATAAGTAGCCCATTAGGGCAATAGGCGTATATACAAGCCGGGGGAAAAAAACCTCCTAAAGAGGGAAAAAAGTGCCCCGGCGGTCCTAGTGTGTTCACACACATCACTACCTAAATATATCAACAAATCCCCCCTGGGAGTGATGCGGTGAACAAGGAGCTGGCATTCATGTATAAGGAAGTGCCAAGCTATGTGGAAATCACTCCACAAAAGGAAGTAAGCCCAAAGCTTTGCAGAAAGCTTCAAACTTCTCCCTAGGCAGAGCCTTCGTGAAAAGGTCTGCAATGTTCTCCTGCGTGGGCACATATGCCAAGCTAATCTCCCCAGCAGAGAACCTCTCCCTGACATAGTAATAATGCACCTCAATGTGCTTAGTGCGAGCATGGAACACAGGGCTCCTCGCAACTGCCAATGCGCTCTGACTGTCAGTGAAGATGGTGGTGGCAGAAGACTGACCAACACCCAAATCAGCCATAAGGCGTTTGAGCCACACACACTCAACAGTCGCTGTGAAAGCTGCCCTATACTCAGCCTCACAACTGGAAGTGGCCACAGTAGGCTCCTTCTTGCTCAACCAAGATATACATGAGCTACCAAGCATGAAGCAAAAACCATTGGTGGACACACGAGTGTCATAGCAACCAACCCAATTTGAGTCAGAAAAAGCATGCAAATCTGGCAGTAGTGATTCCCCCTTGGGATAAAACAACCCAAGTAGCCGAGTACCACTCAAGTAGCGAAAGATGCGCTTAACCGCCTTCCAATGCATGACTCCTGGGCAATGCATAAACCTGCTCATCTGTGAGACAGCAAACTGAATATCTGGCCAAGTAATGCATAAGTAAATCAAGCATCCAACAGCCTGCTGATAGAGAACAGCATCAAATGCATCTCCAGCATCATGAAGACTCAATCGTAAACCTGTCTCCATAGAAGTGGCAATAGGCTTACAGTCTTCAAGGCCAAAATGCTACAATAATGTGTCAATATATTTTGTTTGGCACAAAGCCATTCCACCATCAACTTGCATAAACTGAATGCCCAAATAGTGATGCAAATGCCCCAAATTAGACATCTCAAATGAGGCATGTAAATCAGCCTTAAAATCAGCAATATGCTTCTCAATAGGACCAGTGAGCAGCATGTCGTCAACATAGACAACAATGATCAGAAGCACATCATTAGCACGCTTAACATATAAGGTGCTTTCAGTTGGACTGTTCTCAAAACCATGTGCAATCAGATAGGCATGTATCTTCTCATACCAAGCACGTGGTGCTTGCTTTAAACCATATAACGCCTTCTTTAACCTACACACCTGGTTTTCATGCCCTTTCTGCACAAAGCCACGGGGCTGAAAAACATACACTTCTTCATGCAAGTCACCATTCAAAAATGTTGTTTTAATGTCCAACTGATGTACTTTCCAACCATGATGGGCTGCAAGTGCACAAATGCTCCGAACAGTAGTCATACGGCATGTAGGTGCAAAGGTCTCATCAAAATCAATGCCTCTTTCCTCTGCATAACCCTTTGCAACAAGCCTAGCCTTATACCTGTCAACTGTACCATCAGGTTTACACTTCAACTTATATACACACTTAGTGCCAATGGCCTTCTTGCCAGGAGGCAAGTCACATAAAGACCATGTACCATTCTTCATTATAGCATCATATTCAGATTGCATAGCATCCATCCAATTTTCTGAATTCTGTGCTTCATCAAAAGAAACAGGCTCATTCTCATCACAGAGACTAGACGCAGCCATAGCATAGCAATCTGATGCAAAGGAGGCACTATGAGAGCCTGAACGAGTACGATATGACAAAGGTGCATCTAATTTGCTGTCACGCAAAGTCTGCACCAGCCATTTTGGCATAGTTTTTGCCTGCTCAATATCACCTCTCTCATCAACAAGTGCATCATGTAAATCTGCATCAGAAATGGAATGATCTGCATCATCATATGAAACCTATAAAGGCTGAGAAGTTGCCTCATTAGGACCAGCACTAGACTGTCCACTTGTAAAAAGAGGCATCAAAGTATCATACATGTCTTTGGAGCTAATAGATGTCTCCTTAGTACATGAAAGCAATGGCTGAATAGCATCTTCCACAAAGACAACATCACGGCTAACCAGAATGCGTTTAGTCTATGGATGATACAGACGATAGCCTTTACTTTCAGAACTGTACCCAACAAAAATACATTTCACTGCCTTATCATCCAATTTTCTGTGATGTTGTTCAGGCATTAGTGCATATGCCAAACAACCAAAAACACGCAGATGAGCAACAGATGGCTTGCGGTCATTCCAAGCCTCATATGGAGTGATAGACTGCAGCACTTTAGTGGGACACCTGTTCACTACATATGCTGCACACATGACAGCCTCAAGCTAGAAACTATGAGGTAAAGCCTGACTCTTGACCATACACCTCGCCATCTCCATGAGTGACATGTTCTTTCGTTCAGCAACTCCATTCTATTGAGGTGTATACAGCACTGTACACTGGTGTTTTATCCCACGTTCAGCTAGAAATGCATTAAAATCAGAAGACATATATTCCCCCCCTCGATCAGAACGGAGGGTGCCCATTTTACATGCTGACAAATTTTCAGCCAAAACCAAAAATTGTTGGTGATGAAGCACATGAACACTTTGGACTTTGCTTTCAGTGGATATACCCATGCATGCCTGGAAAAATCATCAATGAAAGTCACGAAGTAAAGGTAATTTCCAAAAGAAGGTGTCTGCATAGGACCACAGACCACTATGCACAAGCTGCAATTTCTGAGTAGCCCGAATTGAACCATCTTTTGGAAAGGATGAACGCTGCATTTTACCCAAAATACAGCCTTCAGAAACATGTTTTCCAGGTGCGTCAAGTTTGGGCAATGAGGACGCCATTTCAGATTTCTGCAGGCGTAGCAAACTAGCAAAATTCAGATGACCAAAGCGTGCATGCCAAAGCTTTGCATCTGACATAGCGTGAGAATCATTTACTGCACATGCCAAATCATTTACAGATCTTTCATAGTCTATGAGCTTATACAACCCACGACATAAAATGCCAGAAGCAATAATCACATCGCCATTTGACAGATCATGAACTCTACACTTGTCATCAACAAATTTCACAACCAAGCCAATCTTGGCTAATACAGAAACTGATAACAGGTTCTTTTTTATCCCTAGCTGTCCCTCTAGCACAATGGTGAGTACCAACGTGAGGAGATACACCTCATAAATGTCAATCCGTGGAGACGTGAGGACCGGTATGAAGACCGTGAGCAAGTGATGGCACAAGTGCGTGAGTGAAAGCACACAAGCATGCACACACATACACACACACGCGCACAAAGTAAGAGCAAGGAGTGGAACAATGGAAGATATTCGATTATACCAGAGCTCTCTTACAAAGCTGAAATCTACAACAAGCTCACCTCAAAAATGAGCTCTCCAGCCCTTTTTATAGTTTTTGAGTGGTTTTGGCCCTGTCCAGACCTAGTGTTCGGCCTAGTTAAAAAATAGGTTCCAGGGCTTATTTGGGGGCTCAAACGGAGTCTAAAAATTATGAAAATTGGTAGGATGGTAGTTCTAATACTCCTCAAGCTCGAGGACTCCTCGGCTTGAACAAAATGGAGTTATAAAAATGAAAAATGGTATTTACAATGGTTTTTAGTGATAAAAATCACTATTTTTGTAGGGATTTCTTCTGAAAATTTGGCAGGTGCTTCTTGGAGCTCCCTACTTGCTCTTTCTTCTTGTGTGTCCACTTCCTTGATGCACTTCCATTCTTTGTCCTTGATCTTGAGCTTCAACAGCTCCCCCCCCTCTTGAGTCTGTCGTCCCTGACAGACCCTTGTTGTAGTGGTCGTTCCATGTAGTACGTTGAGAGGTAGCGTCCTTGCGTCCAACAGGGGCGATCCTTCTTCCCAATGTGTCCTGGTCGTTTGTCTGGTTCTTCACTTTGCCATTGTTATCTCTTGCAGTTTGTAGTCCCTTTGTACGTACTTCTGCCTTGTATTCCATCTGGATGGTGCATTTGTGAGTTTTCCAAAACTACTAGTTGCTCAAAGGAGGTGTTCAATGTTGATTATGAGCAACTCTCAATGGTGGATGGCTCCCTTGTTCTTGTAGTGGTCACCGTGATGTCCTCTGATTCTTCCAAAGATGGCCTTCATAGTTTTCATGCCAAGTACTTGTAACCCATAATGGATGATGGGTAAGTGCTTTAGTGCGTGGGTTGAACAAAATATGTGCCTTGTGCATGGCCTTGTAATGTGGCCCTACGTATGCGTACTTGGAAAATGCATGGCAAGAAGTATGGTGCAAGAGATTGGGTCTTGAGCTAAGTGCTCAAGGGTATGCTGACGAAGAGGTTTCCTAATCGAGCATGGTTATAGTGTTGTTGAAGCATACATGTCTTACCATGGTGAAGGGTCCTTTGATCTTCATCGCTTCGTGTTGTAGTTCCATCATGGTGTTTGACCATCGGCTTGTCCTTTTTGTTGATGGATGTCCTTGCTGAAAGTTCGCTGATGAGCATTTTCAAGCACAGTCCTCTGCTTTGCCCCTTTTTTTTTTTTTTTTTTTTGTTTGCACACGATGGCATCAAACAAGAAGAGAGAGGTTAGTATCAATAACATATTTTGCATGTGAAAATTGTGTCTCATGTGCCTGGGATTTCTCAATTGTGTCTATGCACGGCCATGTAAGGTGGCCCTATCTTGATGCATACTTTGGAAATGCATGACCTGAATGGTGCAAACGACTGGGTTATGCCAAAGGCACATGGTTGCTGCTGGTCGAGGCTTTTGATGTTACTTGCATACTTGATGAATTCTTTGATTGGAGGTGTCTATTGGATCTCGAAATGATGTAATCCTCCGGATTGGAACCCATTTTGGAATAGGGTTTGGTACTGTAGAGATCACCTCAGGCCACTTCATCTTTGGATGCTTTCCAAACTTTGGTATCCCGTGTGGTTGGCCTTTTGGTTCTGTGGATGTTGTTGGTGTTTTTGGCTTCCAAACCCATATCCTTGATGAATGCCTGCTTACGTTTGCAGAAGGGTTGAGTTTATCTTCGTTTGTTCTTTGTGTTTTGTTCTCACCCTTTGCTTTCCTTGGCTTCTTTGTTGAAACCTTTTGCATGATGGGGAGCATAGGACTTTGTACGTGTAAGAGCTTCTTGGGTACCCACATCTGTAATCACCCTTGTTGAGCAGTAGCTAATTTTTTAGGCACCCAAATTTGTACATGCTTGTGGTCGGCCTTCTTTGATAGCTTCGGTACCCAAATTTGTTGGATTCTTCGTGCTTGAGCCTGTCGTAGGTGCTTGGCCCTTCTTTTTCCATGGTCGATCTAGTTGGGTGGGAATCTTTGAGGCAACATCGATGGTTGCACTCCTTTCTTTACCCAGATCTGCTTCATGCCCATAACTTCTTTCTGCTTGAATGCTCTTTGTCTATTTGATAGACTGGCTATCTTGCACCGTTTTGTTTGCTTCTGAGGTTGGACTAATGTGGATGCTTTACTCTTTGAAAAAGAAGAAGGTTCTTCTTGCCTTTGCGACTGTCCTTCCATGATTGTGCCCGTCTGGATCATAGGTCCTCTGACATTTACAACATCTTGTTCGAGAAGATTAGCCTTAGAGGAAAGAAGAGAGTGTGTGGTGTCTTGGTCAGTGGTCATGCAATTCTCCAATTCTAATGTAATGCATTGTTCATGCCCAAACATGAAGAAGCTGACTTCTTAGGTTCAAGTTGACAGCATGGTCGTAAATCCAATCTTGACCCAAGACAAGTGGCTCTGTGAGGTCCTCATCATGACACACTAGCATTTTGACTTTTATTGGAACATCTTGAAGGTAGATGGGAAGTTCCACCTCTCCCAAAAAAGGGGTTTCCACGCCTCCTAAACCTATGAGATAGGCTTCTATGGGCTCGATGTTCAATTGCAGGTCTTGGCAGTATGAAAGTCTAACTGCACTAGTTGCTGCTCCTGAGTCAACCAATGCTCTCACAGTCCTTACACTCTTTCCTTGTCCTACCTCTATAGTCACAAAGGGCCGTCGATCAATTATTCGAGAAGTAGTTATGCCCGATTTTTGGCACATGTCCATGTGATATTTTGGAGTTTTTGTGTTGACATCTAGGCCTAGCCGCCGTAACTTATTTCTTCTGATGCGCTCTCTAGCCTCTGCTTGTGCTTCTTCTCTAACCCTTAACTCCTCTTCTTTTCGCTTCTTAGTAGTGTTGAGTCGCATGAGCATTTCCTCTATAAGAGGTTCTTGATATAACTTGACTCGACAACCACTTATATAGTTTGGTAAGATATCACGTTCTAAAGTGGCCAATTGAACTGCACCACTAGTGGAGAGTCTATTAATGATCATGGGTCCATATCCTCGTTTCTCCAGTTTGCGGGCATGTTGCTTTAGCGTATAAACCAGCACTAGATCTCCTTCTTTCAACCCTTTGTCCTTCACATGGGCATCAAAGTATGCCTTTTGTCTTTTCTTTGCAGCATAGATGCCTGCGGCTACTCGTAGCCTCGTCTCACCTAAGCGTTCTAGATCAAAGATCCTGGAGGACAACTCGTGTCCATTCCACTCGTACTCTTGTGCTACTTTCAAGGCTGGGATTAGGAAGTCCAATGGTAGCACAGCATTCTGTCCAAAGACCATCTGAAATGGGGTAGCATTGAGTACCGTTTTGTAGGCAACTCGGTATGCCCAAACAGCATGATGAAGTTGTTTGTCCCAATCAGAGCGTTTATTATTTACAAGTTTCGTCAATACGTTACATAGGATCTTATTCGTGCTCTCGGCTTGTCCGTTAGCTTGTGGGTGATAGGGGGCAGACTTCTTATGTATCACCATGAATTCTTGAAGGAGATTTTCAATGACCTCATTCAAGAAGTGCGTACCTCTATCACTAACCAACTCTATTGGTAACCCATATCTAGTGAACACATTTTCGAATAAGAACTTAGCCGTTGTTTGAGCATCATTCTTTGTCGTGGCTTTTACTTCCACCCACTTTGTAAGGTAATCAGTGGCCACAATAATGTATTCCACATGGGAGTTTCTAGCTGGGGGGTTAATAGGACCAACAAAGTCTATACCCCACTTCGAGAATGCGCGCCCTCCCATCATTGGCCTTAAAGGCATCTCGTCTTTTCTTATCGGATATTGGGCACGTTGGCATGTGTCACATTTCTTCACATAAGTATGTGCATCCATATGAAGAGTGGGCCACCAAAGTCCTGAGAATAGAATGGTCTTAATTACTCTGTCAGGCCCAAAGTGTCCACCTACAGCACCACTGTGTGCAGTTTCTAAGACTTTCAAATAGTCTGATTCATGAACGCACAGTCTTAGGTAACCATCCTTGCCTCTTCGATATAGGTTGTCTCCTACTAAGGCATAGTCTTGAGCCTCTTGCTCCATGCTCCGTTTTCTTGCAAGACTAGCCTGATTGTGTAATGTTCCCGATCTCATGAACTCAACCAATGGGGCACTCCAATCTGGGATTAATGACACATGATAAAGAGTGGCATGCTCCACTAGGGGTCTCTTCTGGCACACTGGACAATTCTGGATCCACTCCTGTATTTCTTTGTCCATGCTAGGCCAATACACTCCTAAACGTCTTAGATTCTACAATGTTCGTTGTTTAGAGTAGTGATTTCCTAGCAATCCCTCATGGGCTTGTTGCAACCAACTAGTATGTTCATCGTCCTCGACACAACAAGCTAATACGCCCTCGGTATCTTGCTTGTACATACTTCCGGCCAATATTTGATACTTTTGTGATTTTACAATTTCTTCTTTGCTTGTTTTCACATTCTTATTTGCAGGCCCGAAGGTTAGGACTGGTACCAACTTATTTGCCCATTTAGGAACAACTTCTAAATTGAACAGATAAGCATCGGGAAGTGATACGAGAAAGATGGTCTGCCCTAAGATGGGTTCTACCTTTCCTGACAACAACTTCAAAGTCGTATTCCATTAGTAAGAGGAACCATCTCACCAAGCGGCCTGTATTGCAAGGTTTATTGACCAAATATAGTAAAGCTTGATGATCAGTGAAAAATTTGAACTTATTGGCCAATAAATAGTGTCTAAACTTTTTCACAGCGTATACCATGCCTAAGCCTTCTCTCTCCGTTGTGGTATAATTTCGTTCAGCTGCATTTAATTGCCTACTAGCATATGCTATCGGCAAATCTAGGTTTCCTTCACCTGTGGGTTGCGCTAGCACACATCCTATTGCATGATTGGAGGCATCTACATGGACATGAAAGGGTTTGCTCCAATCCGGAGTAGTCAATATTGGTGCTGTGCACAAACGTCTTTTCAGCTCGTTGAAGGAATTCTCGCATTCCTCGTTCCACTCAAAATTTGTTAACAACCCATAAAGAGGTTTAGCTATGATGGCATACATGTGGATAAACCTACGGTAATATCCACAATGGCCCATAAAGACTTGTACCTCTTTAACATTCCTTGGTCTTGGCAACTCTGCTATCGCTCTTACCTTGTCTTCATCTGTTGAAATTCCATTCTTAGAAACAATGTGACCTAAGATCTTACCTTGTCGTACCATGAACACACACTTCTCTGGGTTCAGACACACTCGATATTCTCTACACTTGTTGAAGATCTGTCTGAGCTCAGGGATATGGTAACTTCTTTCTTGGGAATGAGCGCATAAATCATCCACATATACTTCTAAGCTCTTTCGCAAGAACTCTTTGAAGACATGACACATGAGCCTTTGGAATGTTGCAGGTGCATTGGTGAGCCCAAATGGCATCACACGAAATGCAAAGATTCCCCATTCTGTGGCAAAGGCCGTTTTGTGTTGATCTTCGGGGGCAATGGCTACTTGGTTGTAACCTAAAAATCCATCAAGGAAGCTATAAACTTCCTTGCCTGCAACACGCTCCAATAGATGTTCGGTGATTGGAAGTGGATAACTATCTCTGATCGTAGCGGCATTAACTTTTTTAAGGTTAATGCACACTCGCAATTTCCCATTCTTCTTGGGCACCACCACAATGGGGGACACCCATTCAGTGTGCTCAATCTCATAGATGAATCCAGCTTCAATCAGCCTGTCAATTTCCTCCTTTATTTTGGCTGCATAATTGTCATTATATGTGTAGGGCTTTTGTTTGGTGGGCTTGGCATCCGCGGTTATCGGAATCGTATGAGAGCAAATCTTTGGATCTACTCCTTTCAAGTCTCTATAGTGCCATGCGAACACATCCCTATATTCCCTTAATAGAGCTACGAGCTCTGCTTCTTCTTTTGCACTTAGGTCATCTCCTATGTACGTACATCGTTCTTCGTTCCCTTCAATGGTCACTACAATTTTTTTGGTCTTTTCTTTATTGTCATATGCTTCTCCTATAATGGCCTCTCTCTTAGGCATCCGTACCAAAATTTTTCGATCTTCCACTTCATATTTCTTGAAACTTTCCGGTACTTCAAACAATGATTCTTCCTCTTCTTGTTTCACTGCTTTTCTTTTCTTTTTCTTTTGACCTCCTTCACTTTTTTCCTTTGAATTTATCGTTTTAATACTCGTGAGGGGTTCTTCTTCTTTTTGGGTTAACACTCCTATGTCTTCTAAATAGTGTTCCTCTGAGTCAAAGTAAGTATCCATCACAATGGATTCTAGATCATCGTCATTCTCTTCTTCTTCTATGAACTCACTAGGATCACACTCTTCTAACAGGGGCTGACACATGAACACTGAAATATCATAACCCTCCTCATCACAATGAGGTGTCCATTGTTCTTCATGGACTGCTATGTCCATGGTAGCTAAGATTTCTGCCCAACCATGAGGCTCAAATTCCTCATCTGGAAATATCATCGGTGTATAGGCTGGGTCTTTTATTGGTCTATCTTCTGGGGGAGTTCCTTCTTCTCTTGCTTTTAGGCGCTTTTCCTCTTCCTCTGCGACCTTGCACATCCACAAGTGAGTATCTTCATGCAGCCAGGATGGATCAGGTGAACTTCCAGAATGCACAGAGATTGAATCTTCTTTTGCTTTGTGGATAGGATTCCACTGTAGGGGTGGTACATCTCTGAAGGTGTAATCCTTCAGATTGACCTTGGTGGTGACCCCTAAGTGCTGTAAGTACAAGGAGTTGGTTCCCCAATCCTGTACTATTTGCAATTGTCGTAGGAAGGGTCTTCCTAGGATCATCTCGTAGACATTATTTTTCTCAAAGTCACATATAGCAAATGTATGTTCAAACTCTACACCACAAGTGGTTAGAGTTATCCCTTCAAGCAATCCTAGAGGTCTTTCAAAATGACCATCTGCCATTTGAAGTTTCATTCTCATTGGTCTTAAGGTGGGTTTGCCCCATCGCTTCCACAAGGAGGTGGTCGCAATAGCAACACCAGCACCTGAATCTACGATTGCTTTGGTTGTGTAACCTTGATAGGTGATCGGAAGATAAGTGTTACCTTCTTCACCTTCGCTCATGTCTCCTATCTTGTCGAGAGGTATCTCTGGAACTTTTTGCTTAGAGCCTACTTTTGGCATATTGGATTCAAGTTCTGGAACCTGATCCTTCACATGATTCCAGAGCTCAGGTTTTGCTTTGAGCAGCTCTTCCACAGTGAGATGACATTGAACCTTAGTGTTCTTCACAACATCAGTGTTTCTTGGAATCATTGAGTCTTCATTTCTTACCAATATTGTGGGAGCTCTGATCTGGAGAGATTCAGATTCCCATGGGCCTGTGAAATGAGGCAACTCTTGTAAAGAATTAGATTCAAAATCTAATCTCTCATCCTCTTGTTGCTCTGTTTGATCTCCATAGATAGACGGGATGTCTTGGGGAAATTGATCATGAAGATCATCAATCTCAGGAATAGGAGGGGAGTTACCCTTCTCCTTGGCCCATTTCTCTTCTTGTATTTCCCACAAGAACTCTTGAGAATACTGTTGAATTGAAGGAGGTATTCTAGCATCCGTGGAATTAGGAACATAAGCTCCCATTGGTGGTGAGCTTCCTCTCTCAATAACTGGTTGAGCCTGTGGAGGTAAAGAAACTTGTGGTTTGTTTACCAACTGCTCTAATCTTTCTAGTAAGCCCTGGAAATGCAAATCCGGTTTGACAGAGTTTGTCTGATTGAACTTTTGACTAGTCTCAAGTATAGCTTGAGCTTGTTCTACCATTTTCATGCAGTTCAATCTCTAAATCTGCTCTTGGGTAACTCTTGTCCAAGTTTGCAGTTGTTGGCCCTTCTTGAAGACGAGCCTGGTAGGCCTTGAACATCATGTCCAAGCCTTCTGGGGTTGGATCTGCAAGTACAGACCCTGGTTGTGGGTTATTTACAATGGGTGGTGGGGTGGAATGAGGTGGAGTGGATGGAGCTTCGGTATGTGAGGGGCTTTGAGATGCAATGTCTTCTATTTTTGTTTTGGTATCCCTTAGGCTTTCTTCTAGCTCGGATAGCTTTTTGTTCCACTTGCGATTAGCCTTCTCTCTGGTATCCTTCCATGTTCTTGGTTTCCTCTTACTAGGCTCTCGTGCCTCACTTGACTCCGATTGCTCGGATGGTTTTGCTTGTTGTGCAGCCTGTGCCCTAGTAACTGCCTGTACAGGAGCCACATTACTACTACTTGGACTTGAATCTGCCACTAAGCCTATCACATTGATGGGTGTAACCTTGGGTGCACTAGAGGGGTTTCTCGGACACTCTCTAGGAAGATGTTCCTTGCCACACTCAGGACAAAAGCCTTGTATTGTGATGTTTTGCCCTTGTCCCAGAGCTGGTTGGTGGGGGCATTCACGAATGAAATGGTCGCCCTGACATCTAAAGCATGGTCCTCTAGGGGCTTGTGGTCTTACTTGTCTCAATTGGGGCCTAGGATTTGGATTCGTATACATGACATTGGAGTATTCTGGCTCCCAATTTTGTTCCATAGGTGGTGCCTCATATTGATACTGAGAAGTCTCACTTTGCTCAGGGGACTCTATATAATAAGCATGTGGACTATCTTCATGGAAGTAGTCTGAACCATGAGCGTGAGAATCATTTTCTGAGACCAATGGGTTAGTGGCACCAATGCTCGATTATGGTTCTCCTCCACCATCGTATATTTAACTGGGATCACATTGGCAGGAGCTGGCGGTTGGTTTCCTAGGACTGGTTGTGGCCTATATGGTGCCTGATATTGCTGCTGGTATTGAGGTTGATATTGTTGTGGCCTATAATATGGCTGTTGGTGCTGATTCTGATACCTACCCTGCTGGTAAGGTTGCTGATAATTTTGTCTAACAGCCTGCCTGTTATAGGGACAATCTTGGGTCGTATGATTTGTATATTTCCTCTCAATGGTGCAATATAGAGCATTAGGGTTTCCTTGGGGTTGAGTCGTCAACGGGCAAACATTAGCCATGTGATCTCCTCCACATGTATAACATCGCTTCACTGAGGTGGCCCTTGGCATTTGTCTATTTTGAACTCCTAGCTTTTTGGCCACTTGCTCAGCTATCTCATCTATCTCAGTGGAGGTTCTAGAGGTATGACTTGTAGAACTATCAGAGTCCTTATAGAGTTTGGATAGTCCTAACTCCTCACCCAAGTTGTCTTCTATGTCAATGCATATCCGTACACACTCTTCTATGGATCTAGGCTCTTTCAAGTATACATATGACCTTAATTTTGTGCTCAATAGGCCATCTAAAAACAGTGCCACCTGTTTGGCTGATGTGGGTAATTCTGGTACTGTCTAAACCTTCTTCCTGCAAGTCGCACTGTTTCTTGGGGTGTCTGCTTGAAGCTGTGGATCAAGGATGATGTGTTATGCCTGATACCGCTTTTGGAAAATTCCACAATGAAATCTTCTAGCAGCTGACCTATCTCTCTATAGTTGCAACTGTTTAGAGGTTGAAACCAAGCTAAGGCAGTACCCTTAAGGGTCCAAACCAAATGCCTCGAACTGGGTGAATAAGTCTTAAACCTGTTCAGCTCTTAGCACTTGTTTGAACTCCGCCACATGATCATAAGGATCTCCAAATCCATCAAAGTAGTTCTTCATTGTCTTAACCACTTGAGAGGGTCTAAGGGTTCTTGAGTGCTCTCGTGGTCTAGGCAATGGGAAATCATGTTCATCTCTTTGGTGCCTATGAGCCCTATGTCTCTCCCTTTCAGGTCTTTCCATTCCATATCCTGATCTGTCTCTGCCTATAGTGTCTGCAAAACTTACCTCCGGTTTCTCTCTAGTTCTTTCCCTCTAGGTTTCATGAGCCTTGGATGATCCGGCTCCTTGGAGGCCCTGGGAAACATTAGATCTTGGTGGAGGGAAAATTGATTCACCTTGCCAAGTGTAAGCATGTCTGTCATGATCTAATACCAAGAATAATTTCTGAGATGTGTGATCTAGATAGACAACTTTCCCTGGTGTCTCTGGGTCCTTGAATTCATAGATGGTGACTACTGGGCTGGGTTGATCTGGCCTAAATCTCCAAAAGGCTTCCTCCGTTTCTCGATTCACGAATAGTTCTATGCTTTTGTTATCTTGAGGAATCCATTCTGGAGTGATCACTCTAGTCAAGACTGACTTACCTCTAGGGGTTTTGGGTTCTCCTCCTAGGTCCCCTTTCTCTAGGTCTCCTATCTCGTTCTCAGGAATGATATTTCCAAACTCATCTGTCCTATCTGGTAAGTTGGTAACCACATACATTGTTCCTTCCTTATCAATGTAAGTACCCTCTTCAAACTTGACCACTGGGTGTTCAAGTCCAAAGGGTTGGTCAGGATTTTTGAGTTGAACCACTGATCGTCTTAGACCATCCTCATAGATGCGAGCACCTAATTGGTTGGTCCTGATATACTCCAATTGGGTCTTATAAGGACCTTCTGGTGTTTGTAAATAAGCAGTGCCTGAGCCATGTGTGGGTCTCTCCATGCTAAAAGACATTTCTGAGTCACTGGTTTCTGAACTTAGCGTGTAAGGACAACCACTAAGCTGTTGAGCCCAAGACTTGGCTGTATGGTTGACACTAGCCTCAGATGACCTAATGCTTTGTCTATCCTTGCCTAAGTGTCTGCCAGATCGCAGGTTCATAAGCCTTGGATTCTAGTCCCAAAGTTCTCTTCTATTGCTCAAAATCCTTTGGAACACCTTGGTTTTCCAGTTTTCCTGAGGGTCAACTTCAAAATACCCTATCTAATAATCCTGGTATTATTTTTACCGTAACCAGTCGATGTTTTGGTTGTACTCCCCACGAGCTTTCCAACAAAACCAAAATCACAGCAAACGGATTTCGTATGAGAAAGTTATGCCAGTTCAGGGTTCTAGGGTTTAAAACAGGGAAACAGGGTCTCTCAGGAAATGCTCCAAAGTAGGCGATACACGATATTTGTAGGACACGATACTTGATACTTCAGGAACTCAATACACGATACTTGGTATGTATCGTGATACTTGAAGTAGCGATACACGATCTTCAACAAGTATCGCGAGCAAACTCCACGATACACGATCTTCAACAAGTATCGCGAGCAAACTCCACGATACACGATCTTTGATAGGTATCGCGATCGCTGTATAACGATACACGATACTTAACTATCACGATACTCGGGCAAAACGATACTTAACTCAAGACGATACTCGATATTTGGAAGAAAACGATACACGATCTCTGACTTAGGCGATACCCGATCTCTGATAAATATCGCGATCTCTGATAAACGATACCGATCTTCGACCGAAACGATACCGATCTCTCATGCAAACGATACACGACCTATGAACAAAACGATACGCGATCTTTGGTAAGTATCGCGATCTCTGAGAAGCGATACACGATACTTAAGCCAAACGATACACGATCTTTGATCCAGACGATACACGATCTACGATCTTTGGCCAAAACGATACACGATCGCTGGTGAATATCGCGATCTTTGATCAAAACGATCTCTGGACCAAACGATACTGATCTCTGATCGAAACGATACCGAAAGGAGGGAAATATCGCGATACTCGACCACAGGAGTAAAACGATACTTGCTAAGTATCGCAATACTCGACCGCGAGAGCAAAACGATACTTGATCCTTAGACAAATTTTGGGAAAGATTTTTTCTAAGTTTTGGTTGTACACATGCTCTACTCTTTCCTCTCTCCTCTCCTCACTCTCTGTATCACCCCAAATCACTCCTTTTCACCTCTGTCAGTACCAAATGATACCTGACGCAGATCGTTTCCCTTTCCAAACTTAATTTACTGAGAAATTATAGATTAAATGAGTGTTTGCTCACCTTGAGAGCCTCTCTAACTTCTTTGTCACTTCCCCTTGCTCTGTGTAACCCCCAGGTTGCCCGATTGCTCACTCACGATCTCTGGCGCAGCTCTCACGATACTTGGCGCAGGTTTCGTCTTGTCCGGGGCTGTTCACTCAGATTTTTAGCTATTTTGGTGCTACTTCTTCAGCGCCTCTGTTCTGCACCCTCTCTAAGCTTCTTGCTCACAACCACAAGTAAAAACAAGGTGAATGTACTCTAAAAAATGGAAAAAACTGAGAAGATGAAGGCGGGTGGAGATGGTGATGATGATGAAGATGAAGAAGAAGGAAAATTCAAAAACTGAACTGAAAATGATGATTTTTTTACCTTCCAACGTTGCTACTCTACGTCTTACCGTCACACGCTCGTCCTCCAAGCTCTCTCCCCGGCAACGGCGACAAATTTGGTGTCACTCTAGCACAATGGTGAGTACCAATGTGAGGAGATACACCTCATAAATGTCAATCCGTGGAGACGTGAGGACCGGTATGAAGACCGTGAGCAAGTGATGGCACAAGTGCGTGAGTGAAAGCACACAAGCATGCACACACATACACACACACGCGCACAAAGTAAGAGCAAGGAGTAGAACAATGGAAGATATTCGATTATACCAGAGCTCTCTTACAAAGCTGAAATCTACAACAAGCTCACCTCAAAAATGAGCTCTCCAGCCCTTTTTATAGTTTTTGAGTGGTTTTGGCCCTGTCCAGACCTAGTGTCCGGCCTAGTTAAAAAATAGGTTCCAGGGCTTATTTGGGGGCTCAAACGGAGTCTAAAAATTATGAAAATTGGTAGGATGGTAGTTCTAATACTCCTCAAGCTCGAGGACTCCTCGGCTTGAACAAAATGGAGTTATAAAAATAAAAAATGGTATTTACAATGGTTTTTAGTGATAAAAATCACTATTTTTGTAGGGATTTCTTCTGAAAATTTGGCAGGTGCTTCTTGGAGCTCCCTACTTGCTCTTTCTTCTTGTGTGTCCACTTCCTTGATGCACTTCCATTCTTTGTCCTTGATCTTGAGCTTCAACACTAGCACAAATAGAGCATCTGACAAAGTGAAAGAACTACCATCAGCAATAGTCAAAATGATCTTACCAACTCCCATAACAGGATAAGAGGACTTGTTGGCGCATGTAACAGTATTCCCTGTAGGGGCAGGCTCGATTGAAGAGAAGAAACTGCGCTGCAAGGTAATATGTTTGGTCGCCCCACTGTCAAAATACTGGCAAACATCTGAGTCTACTGCAGACATGCACTGCTCATGAGAAGATGGGTCAAAACTGCAGACAGTAGTAAACGCCCATTCTTCTTCCTGCACAAGATTTGCAGACTCTATTTTTGGTGTAGAGGCCTTTGCAACAACCATTCAAGCCTCTTTCTTCTTTGCCTCTTTAGCAGCCAGTTTTGGACAGTTCTTTATGATATGATCATTCCCTTTACAGTACTTACAAAACAATTTCTGCTTTTTTGATTTCTTCTCATCTTTATCTTCCTTCTTGGAATCTGCAGAATTAGCAGATTTCTACTTACTAATTGAAGAGCTCCATTTTCCTTTGCCCTTCTAACTAGCCAGGAAAGCTTGATCTGCAACTCGCATAATGGACCTATTTTGCCTGGACTGGTCTTCCTGCAACAGAACAGAGACTAACTCCTCAAATGATAAGGCATTTGGATTGCCTTTCATCATCAACCGAAGAGTAGAAGCAAAACTCTGATATGAATCAGGAAGACCATTCAGAACGGTTTGCACAAGTGAGCTAACTAGTATAATCTCATCAGCAAAAATCAACTGTTCCTTCAAGTCTTTGATCTTCGTTAGGAAACTGTCCATAGAATCACCTTCATTCATGTGCTCACTCTCCAACTGTTTTCGGAGGTAAGCAACACGAGCCTCATTCCTAGCTTGGTACAATGTGGTAAGTGTATCCCAAGCATCCTTAGCTGTTCTGCAAGAGTGAATATGAGGAATAATGGCACGTTTGACAGACAAGGCTATCAATGGATGTGCCTGGGAATCTCTGCCATCCCAAAGAATCTGCTCTGTAGTAGGTGCAACAGAAACAGCAGCACGAACAGGAATCTGCACAATATCGTCTTCGACACCATCTTCATCAGCTCCAGCACCTGTATTTGCAGTACCTGTAGTTGCAAGTGTAACAGGACGTCTTTCAATACCCTGCACAATGTTCCACAGTCCTTTTGCAACCAATACATGTCGCATCATATAAGCCCATAATGGGTAGTTGGTACCATCCAACTTATCCTCAACAGCCAACATACGGAATACATCATTGCTTTCAGCCATGGCCGGTGACTAAATTACCTTGATGCAGAAAATTGATTGTATCTCAAAAAGTTGAACGGAACTGCCTAGACGAGTTCTGTTAAACCTGTAGCAGACTTTGAGACGCTTATACTGGCGAACAGAAACAGGTATACACCTTTGGCACAAAAAGACAAAATAGCCTACACAAGCACTGCGATAGTGTGTTCGGTGGTCGAAACGAGCTCAAATCGCAATTTCGGCACCACACAGCAAAGCTGTTTTGATCTCGGAAACACCCTGAGTATGCTCACCAAAATTGGTATGATTCTGAGATTGCAAATGGAGGAGTGTCAACGGCACCCAAGATGAAGCGAGGACTTGCTCTGATACCAATTGTTGGAGTTAGACGTCTGCGGAAGCACGCGAACAGCACAAGGAAGAAGAAGCTTGGAGCACAAACACACAATACTGAATGTATTACTAGAGAATGTACAAAGATAAGTAGCCCATTAGGGCAATAGGCGTATGTTCAAGCCGGGGGAAAAAAACCTCCTAAAGAGGGAAAAAAGTGCACCGGCAGTCCTAGTGTGTTCGCACACATCACTACCTAAATATATCAACAGTTTATTTGGTTTAGAGTCCATTTTTCAAGGGAGATGTCATCAAAATTTTGTTAGACATGCGAGACATATGCTCTAGTAGATCCTTTATGCTTGTGTGATACCTTTAGATCATTTCTTATCTCCATTTACTTGTACTTGGTCACATGTTATTCGTGATAGGTTGGACCATCTTGTAGGATTCATTCTTGAGTGGGAGGTGTATCGCCATTGTATTGGCATGTATTGCCATTAGTTTTTTGGCATATGTATTTGCCATTATCTTTGGTTGGATCAGTGACAAGTGGTGACAGGTTACTCATTATTCTTTCATTATTGGTTATCTTGTTTGATTTCTCAGTTTACATGGGATACTCTACCAATCTTTTTCCAAGATTCTTTCACATCTACTTGGTGTGTAAGCTTATGCTCATGGTTTCATGTGCATGCTAGACGCATGGTTATGTGACAGGTGATCCACATGGTTTTCTTCTCTAGTGAGACATAAGTGATGTGAGTTATGCATATGGATATACAAGTGTGATCCTATTGAGGATAGAGTATTGTTTCTAGTCTCTTGTTATATTTATAGTCTCTTGGATTTTCAACATGGCATCTTCTCGGTTTGATAGCACTAGCTTTCCGAGATGGAAAGCTCAAATATGGCATACATTGGTTTGTGCAGGGTTACACATGTATGTGCATAGAGATGCATAGAGGCCTCATGACATGCCCAACCACATATGGATGGATATGGATGCATTGGCCACCTCCACTATCCGATTACAGCTTGTGTATTCTATATATGAGTCTATTATGTATGAGGAGACGAGTAGTGCATTATGCCAGAGACTACATGATATGTATGCAAGTCCATGCCCAAGAAAGGCATTTATTTTGATAAGACCTTTGCAGCCACATATCGAATGACCATGGTTCATAGCATCTGTGGACGTGCAACTCATCATGATTGGAATGAGATCAATTGTACATTAAAAGTGCATTTTTGAATGGTGTTTTATATGAAGAAGTGTGTGTATTTCATCCCCATGGTTTTGTGTAGAAAGGGCTTGCAAAAAACTATGCAGGTTCAAAAAGGAATTATATGGTTTGAAGCAAGCATCACCTGCTTGGTAAGAAAAGATACATGCCTACTTGATTGCACATGGTTTTGAGAACAGTCCAACTGAGAGCATCTTATATGTTAAGCGTGTAGATGATGTACTTATGATCCATTGTTGTGTATGTTGATAACATGTTGCTCGTTGGCCCTAATGGGAAGCATATTGTTGAATTTAAGGCTGATTTGCATGCCTCTTTTGAGATGTCAGATTTGGGGCATTTGCATCATTATTTGGGAATCAATTTATGCAAGTTGATGGGGAATAGCTATGTGTCAAACAAAATATATTGAAACATTATTGAAGCATTTTGGCCTTGAAGATTTCAAATATATTCCCACTCCTATGGAAACAAGTGTATGATTGAGACTTCATGATGATGGAGATGCATTTGATGTTGTTCTCTATCAGTAGGCTATTGGATGCTTAATTTACTTATGCATAACTTGGCATGATGTTCAATTCGTTCTCTCATATGAGTATGTTTATGCATTACCCAAGTGTCAAGCATTGGCAGGTAGTTAAGAACACAATTTGCTACTTGATTTTCTAGGTTTTGATCCCTTCATATGATCGATTCATGATCTTGTGCTTTTCTTTGGGAACTTGAAAACCTTTTGATGGAACATCCATCCTTCTTTACTAGGGTTTTCAAATGAAAACCAAATTGAATTCCAAGTACTTGAATTTTTATAGATTCAAGCTCAATTGTTTTATTCTTGACCAATTTGTAGTGACAAGAGCTTGTGACTTCTTGTCTTTAGATTCCTTTCTTTACTAATGCTTTAGGTACCTATCTCGATCGAGATTTTTATAGGAATCTCTCTATTGGTTAAGTCTAAGCATCCGCTCATGCTATCTGGATTTGTACCAAAATCCCTTTAAGGATAGGCAAACATTTATGTTTTACCTTCCACACACTTAAGTACTGACTTCATGATTGCAGACTACACTTTTGGAATTTCTTCACTCTGTTCATACTTGGAACAGCTTAATTTTTCACAATTTTCCATTGGATAAATGGGACTTGAGTGAATAATTCCCAAAAGTAATTTTATTACCAATACTTGGGCAATCTAAAGAATAGTTCGAATCGCACATTCTTGGACAATCATGGCCAAGTTTGATCAAGTCTAGTTGATCTTGCGGCTAAAATAAAGACTTAGTCTTTATCTATAAGATCTCTTAAAGTATAAAAAGCAACTTTCTTTGCTTACCCATGGGCTTTTAGAGATCTTTTCCCTATGAAGTCCAAGCATACACTAATGCTTCTCAGATTCCAAAGCTAAGAATTTTTTGATATACCTTTAGGTTATATCACTTTTTGGACTTGAGTACTTATACCAAAGGTTTGGGAACTGTTGGGAACTACTTGCTATAAAACTTACTTGAAAGATTCCAGTCTCACATTTAGGAAGATTTTTTCTTTCAACTTTAGATTCCTACAAGCCAATGATTCATTTTAGAACCTTTTGCTTAATTAAAATGATCTTCAAAAGAAATTCTTGACTTTTGGACAAGACCAAGACTTAAGGCTTTATTGCTTTGTCCAAAAGATATTTCTTTTAATCCAAGGAAATAGTTAACCAAACTATTTTTTTGTTGGCTTATCTATAGGAGGTAGCTTAATTCCTAAAGATTACTTTGATGTATCTTTTAGAAAAATATCTTGATTCCTAAAGATTACTTGGGTTTCTTCATTAAGCTCTATTTAGCTTAAACAAAACTAAGCAAAGCTCTAATTTCTTCTCATTCCAATGAGCAAGAAAAATGAACACTTACTTTCGAAAGGATAAGTATTTAACAAATAATAACGCATGTGCAAATGCATGTTTTTGCATGCAAATGCATGGGAGTACATGCACATGTTGGCATTCTCCTTTCATGCGCTAAACATAAATCAATCAATTCTTGAGCTTGAAAATGCATGTTCCCAATCATTCATTCACAAAAATTCTACTTGCTAGCTTTTCTTTAAAAAGATATAAGCATTCATGTGCATAAACTTGAGCACTAACTATATTTTAAAAGCAAGAAGAAAACATGTTTTGTGCATAAAAACATTCTTTGACAAGGATAAATGCACCAACATTCTTTTGTATATGCATGCTTGTGCTTAATGAGTGTTTCAATATGTTTATGCTCATTTAGCTTTCATTAAATAGCAGCAATATTATCAAAATGAAATTTGCTATCATACTTCGATGTTAATAAAACGAATCCTATATGAAAGCATACAGCAAAAACAAATATTGAAACCAATCATTAACCTGGAAAATACTTATCTCTGGATAGAGCTACGTCTTTCCATTGATCGTCAGGAGGAAACCTTTTCCATCCCTAAGTGGACATGCAAGCTTAAGCATAAGCATGATGGAACAGTTGATAGGTATAAGGCTAGGCTTGTTGCAAAGGGTTATGCTCAGGAAAGAGGCATTGATTTTGATAAGACCTTTGCTCCTACTTGTCGGATGACTACTGTTCATAGCATCTGTGCACTTGTAGCTCATCATGGTTGGAATGTACATTACTTGGGCATTAAAATTGCATTTCTAAATGGTGATTTGCATGAAGAAGTGTATGTTTTTCAAACCCATGGCTTTGTGCAAAAAAGGCATCAAAACAAGGTGTCCAGGTTAAAGGAAGCATTATATGCTTTAAAACAAGCACCACATGCTTGGTATGAAAAGATACATGTCTATCTGATTGCACATGGTTTTGAGAACAATCCAACAAAGAGCACCTTATATATTATGCGTGCTAGTGATGTACTTCTGATCATTGTATACAACATCTGAGCTTTCCATCTTGGCAAACCAAGATGATTCTTTATTGCTCATGAACATGAACATGAACATGAAGGAAGGTAACTCAGATGAACATGTACTCTATATTGATTCTAGATGTTAAAACTGTGTAGTAAGGAATGTAGCACTACTCTCATATTTGTAAGAACCCAAAAGCGCAAACATAAGGCACCCTGTAGAAAAGATTTGTTAAGTGTAGGAAAGATTGTGGAGAGGGTTGTAGGTGATGTTTACAAAGTATGGAGCCTATGTGGAAGATCCATATCAAGGGTTCCATAAGATTGCCAATGGAGAAAAGAGACGTAGATTGTTCACCTTTGAACTCCAAAATTTTTCCAAGAAGTATCTTGCACTTGTAGAAAACCAAACAGGTAGAACCTTGAAGATACTAAGGTATGGGGATAATACTTATCCCACAAGTTTGACTCATTCTTACAAGAGAGAGAGATCAAAAGAGAGATACAAAAAGATATACAACAAAGAAAAATGTTGTAGCAGAAAGGAGAATGGAAGTAGCCAAATCAATGCTTAATGAGAAGAAGTTTCCCAATTACCTATGGGCAAAGGTAGTGTACATTGTCACATATCTCATAAATAGCTTACCATCAAAATAATTGGAAAGGATGACACCTTATGAAGCTTGGAATGGAAGAAGACCAACCTTGGATCACTACAAGATATTTGGATGTGTTGCATATGCATATATACCTTCACAAATAAGAGAGAAACTTGATCCCAAGGTAGAAAAATGTGTGTTCATAGGTATGAGCCAAATCAAAATGGTTATAGGCTACACAATCCTAGCACTAAAGGATTCATTGTAAGATGTGATGTATTATTTGATGAGAGTAAAACTTGTTTTCAAGATGATTGAAGGAAAATCAACTTGCCTTATGACTTGGAAGATGAATTTCCAACTCTAGCAAACAAAGCTCCACATATACTTGAAGAATTGAGTGAATAAGAGGATGACCAAAGACACCTAGAAGGGATATCAAGTCATGGAACTCCAAAGGTAAAGCCAAAGTGTGGGAATTAAGAAATGTAGAAGAATCATCTCAACAAACAATCAGAAGGTCTACAAGAGAAAAGAAGAAGTCAGAAATGTATGGATATGGTACCTCATTGGTCACCAAGCATTCTATATGTATGGCTCAAGACACAAATTCTGAAGAACCCTCATCATATTAGGAAGACAAGAAGAATCTAGAGTGGAAGCAGGCCATGGAGGAAGACAGTGAAACATTACAAGAGAACAACACTTGGGAACTACACTTGGGATCAGTTAGTTCCAAGACCTCTATTATGAATGTCATAGGATCTAGATGGATCTACAAGGTAAAAAAAACTATGATGAAACTATAAACATGTACAAGACTAGATTACGTGCCAAGGGATATTCTCAAACTCAAGTCATTGATTATGACAAAACCCTCTCTCTTGTAGCAAAGATTTCAGCAATCAAAATACTCATGGGCATTGCAACTACCAATAATTGAAAGGTATACCAGATAAATATCAAGAATGCTTTCTTGAATGAATGGATCTCGGAAGAGGTATAAATGGATCAGCCTCCTGGTTTTGAAGAGTCATAATATTCTAAGTATGCTTATATTTTAAGAAGAGCTCTATATGTTTTAAAACAAGATCCAAGAGCTTGGAATCATAGACTAGTTACTTACCTACAAGACAAAGGATTTGTGGTTATCAAGGTAGATACTTCTTTTTCTATCAAAAGAGCACAAGGAAAAGTCATATACCTCTATGTATATGTTGATGACATCATTGTAATAAGTAATGAAGTTCAAGGCATAAGGAGAATCAAACATCAAATGGAAGAACATCTCAAGATGAGTGATTTAGGGAAGCTGACATACTGTCATGGATTTAAAGTCATATATAAAGAGCATGGTATGTATCTTACTGAGAGAAAGTACATCAAAGACATTTTTACAAAGTTAAAGATGGAAAACGCAAAGTCTATTGGCACACCTATGGAAGTGAATTCCAAATTGAGTGCACGTGAAAGAGAACTCATTCAAGATGTGATACAATATCAAATCTAGTTGAAATTATTAATTATGATACTCTCACAAGAGTAGATATTAGCTATAATCTGAGTGTTTTGATTCAATTTATGCACTCAGCTATGAAGCCACATATGGAGGCAACCAAAAGGATCCTCAAGTATCTCAAAAATGAAGGATTGATCTATTCATACACCTTTGATATGAATAAAAGGTCTTTTTAGATGCAGATTGGGTAGGATCAAGAGATGATAGGAGAAGTACATCAGGTAAACTTTCATTTGAAGGTTCTAAAATTATCTCTTGGTCATCAAAGAAGCAACCTTCTATTGCTCTCACACCTACAAAAGCTGAATACAGAGGATTGGCTAATGCTAATCAAGAATCTATGTGGATTAAGACACTATATGTTGATTTACGAGTCAAGAATTCATCTCCTCATATATTTGGTGATAATATGAGCTCTTTACATTTTACAACAAATCCTATTTGTTTGCAAGGACCAAACACATTGAGGTCCACTAGCATTTTGCTAGGGATAAGATCACAAACAAAGAAATTCATCTTTCATATATCTCAACTCAACAAGAATGTGCATACATGATTACTAAAGCTTTGGGTGAGTAAAGCTAAGAAGGCTCAAATTAATGATTAAACTTCAAGAGATCACAAAAGAATGAAAAATCAAGCATCTTAGGCTTAAGGGTGAGATTTTGATGCAGATGGAAAGCCTAAGTTCTTGAACATATATTTTGGAACTCCATGAACCATGAGGGTCATATATATAACAAGCAAATTTGTTTCTCACTCATAGTTTAGAGAACATATCATTATGTATAAAGGTTTTAGACATTAAAGTCAAGAATCAATGTAAACTAAAGGGAGGAAAAATCCATGAGTCCTATTTGAATTCAAAATTCAAATAAGTAGTTGAAAAGATGATTGGAACATAGTTATGGTAGAATTATCAGCAACCAACTAGAATCACAAGAAAAAGTCTATATATACTTCAAGAAGAAGTTGCAAAAAAGTATTGAGTTCTCACGCACTTAAAGAGTGCTTATTATTCTTAACTCATAGCCATATGAGTCATCCAAAACCTCCAAGGACTCTACTTTACATATCAATACATATACTTGAAGTGTCATCATCATCTTTGAGGTATTGTGTACTATTGACTCTCTAGTATTCATGTCTGTTGACTTCTCACGGTCATTGAAGTAAACCTATCATCTCAATCTCTCAACCAATGCATAGACCATGAAGGGAACATCTTTATGAATTTATATATGTGAGGATTTGATCGAAGATTTGTGTGTAGATATATGAGTCAATCTCTATGATTGTGTATATGAATTGTATGATCATGCAAAGGAACTTGACCAAGTCGTATAATATTTCAAGATGTTATGCTTGAAAATGAGTTTGGCTTACATTTTTTATTTTTTTGGGCCCTAGATAAGACCAAACAAAGTGGTAGTCACATATCTTACTAAAGTAGGAATCTAGTATTATGTTATGTCTCATCTTCTATTATGCCATATATGTTGACATGTGTCTTTACCTGACGAACATGGCATCTAACCTTTCACATAGACACTAATGGTAAGAATCCATAACAATCTCCGACAAGAACCAATATGGTTGATATGACCTAGGGAGAAAAATAGAAAATGACAAAGAATATCTGAGTCTATGTATATGAACTATACCTCCCACTTGATGGGCATGTTACAATGTACAAATGATTGTTTAAAACAAGATCAAGTTATCCCCATCAAGTGAAAATAGTGTCTAAAGCTATCGTACAATAAAAATTTTGTCAAAACATTTGATGCATTTTTTTGAGTATGAACCTTCTCAAGGAAAATATACTCAGTGGCTAAGCAATCATGAATAAAATGATATCGCACCTCAATGTGCTTGGTCTTCGCATGATAGACCAGATTCTTAACAAATGCAATAACACTCTGATTATCACTAAGTTAATGAGGTACATGATAATCTAGAAAACCATAGTGCCTCCTCACATGCCTCATTGGTTGCAACATGCTCTACTTCTGTAGTGGAAAGAACTATACATTCTTGAAGGTGAGACCTCGAAGAAATAACACCACTAGTAAGTGAAAAATGTACTTGAAAGTAGACTTCTGATTGTCTACACAACCAGTAGATTTAGAGCAGATGTATCAAATAATGGATGCATCACCTCTACCCAAGCATAGCATATCCTTAGGCCACTCAGATAACTAGATATCATTTTGATCACTTGTCAATGCTTCTTGCCAAGATTCACCATATATATACTCACAAGTCCCATTGCAAATGCAATCTTGGGTCTTGTAGCTACCATAGTGTCCATAGACTACCAACAACATATTTATAAACAACTTTGTTATGAATTCCCTCTCCTCATTAGATTTGGGACAATCATCCTTGCTCAACTTCACATATGTAGGCAATGGTGTACTCAATGCCTTTCCACCATGCATAATGAATCTATGAAGTAGTTTGGTTATGTACTCACTTTGAAACAAGTATATGCATCTCTTACTCCTATCATGAGTAATGCACATGCCAAGAATCTATTTCACATCTCCCGAATCTTTCATGTCAAACTTTTTACTCAACTTTGTCTTAAAAGAGACAAGTCTTTTGAGGGCTTCTTGACAATTAACACATCATCAACATAAAGTATCAAGCATATCAACATGTCATCTAAACATCTCTTAGTGTAGATACAATGATCCTCATTGCTTCTAGAATAGGTTTGGGACTTCATGAATGCATAAAAATTTTGATACACTATCTAGGTGTCTGCTTAAGTCCATACAAACTCTTCTTCAGCTTACATACTAGACTTTCTTTGCCAAGAACTATATAATCCTATGATTGTTCCATATACATCTCATTCATAAGATCTCAATATAAGAGAGCATTTTTGTCATCCATTTGGAGTAGCTCTAAGTCCTCTTTTGCAACTAATCCAAGCGACATGTGTAATGTCATCATTTTGACCATAGATAAGATAATTTCCTCAAAGTCAACTCCTTGTTTTTTTGCTTGATTCCTTTGGCAACCAATTGTGCTTATACTTTGGAGAAGCACTATCTGATGTGTAGTTCATCTTGTATACCCATTTGCATCATAAAACTTTCATGCCCTTTGGCAAATGTACCAAATTCCAAATACTATTCTTATGAACATAATCAAGTTAACTCTTCATGGCATGCTCCCACTTGACATAATCATTTGATTGCATAACTTCTTTATAACAAGAAGACTCATCAATATTTGTCAAAATGAAAAATTTGAATCATGGGACAAATCTATCAAGCGAATGTGAGACATGTGAAGATCGTCTCAATGGATGTTGATCATGAGCGCTAGGAGATAGTTTGGTGAACATTTTTATGAACAAGCTTTTTTGTCAGATTCTTATGCATATTAGCAAGAGGACTAACATCCTCAAACACGAAACTTCTCACTTCCACCTCTTTAATGGGCTGCTTATGAATCTTCATTTCATTGAACATAACATTACTACTTTTAATCTTTGAAGGTGTTTTTGGATCCCATAAATGATATCCAAACTTTCCATCTCTTTGATATACAATAGAAATGCATTTTCTAGATTTTTAGTGCAACTTATATCTCGAATTCTTTGGAACCTTGACATCATCCTCACAACCACATACTCGAAAGCGATCATGATGTGGTGGTTGCATTGCCCATAACTCTTCTTCCACTTTCAAGTACTAGGTGAAAGGTTAATCACATGAATTGCAATCAACACTACTTTTGCCTAAAAAACTTGTGAAAGGTTTGCATGATGCAACATAGAAACTACTCTAGCTTGAATATTTATGTTCATCCTTTTAGTTACAATATTCCATACTAGGGTATATGGAGTAAGATCTCTTTGTATTTTTCTAAAGTGACAAAAATGGTTGAATTCATGTGAGGTATACCCACCACGTTATTTGAACGTAGATTTAAGCTTAGTTCCCTTCTCGATCTCCACTAAGGCAAGAACTTTTTTAAAGTTATGGAATACCTCATCCTTAGACTTAATAGGATATACCTAGTCTTTTCTAGTAGCATCATTTTTTAAAGTGACAAAGTAAAGAGCACCACCTAATGACATAGTGGGCATAGGACCGCACACATTGGTATGGACAAGATTTAATGGCTGAATTGAGGATTCAATGTGCATTTCATGCACATTCGTAGTTTCTTTTCCATATTGAAAATGCTCACAAAATGAAAATTTAGAGAAAGATAACATAAGTAAGTAGTCAGAATGAGAAAAGATTTCGATTCTATTACAAGATATTTGGCAAACGGTCATGCCATACACAAGTCACAAGTTGTTCAGTGACAAGTATTAAATTTTCTAACTAAGAGACAAACATGGATAAAGTGAGCCAACTTTTCTTCCTTTAGCAATAACCATATTGCCCATTGAAATTCAAAACCATCGAGCATAGAAGGTCACTTTGTAGTCATGGTCATGGCATACATTATGCATGGTAAACTCTTAACCATTAGTGAATTGCACAACCATATGTCTAGTACCAAAAACATCACACTAATAAGAATCACTAAGCCTCACTATACCCAGAGAAGTTTTTGCATAACTAGAGAACCACTCTCTATGTGGTGTCACATGAAATAAAGCACCATAATCTAGCAACCACATGTGTGAAAGGGAATCAACCATCAGAGCTTCAATTGAAACGTTCAACCCAAGAGTATGAAACTCGATATGAGGTGCCAAGGTGATTGCCAAAGAACACGTTTTATATTATGTTTGCAAATTTCTTAACAAGGGACGGTAATGAGAGATTGGCATGAGGAGTAGTTCGACTACCTCTCATAGTTGCGCGCAATTAGGCACCACAGGGCATATCCCCTAAGCACTAAAATGCCTTGGATAGAAATATAGGGGCTATGACATCCTCCCCTGGCTTGGAGAGCTTGTTGCCCTCAACAAGCGGGTCCGGGTTACAAAAGTTGGTGTGTTACAAGATGTTGGGAACATTACAATGGGCTAAGGGGCCATGGTAGGCCTAGGCAGTGCGATAGTATTTCTGGACAAGTAGATGGTCCGGACCGAAGGTGTTGGCCGGCATCCAATCGGCGTCAACTAAGGGGCGGCCTTTCCACTTGATGAGGAACTGAAGTATCTTGAGATCATGCTTTTATCCTCCTTGAATTAAAACTTCACCTTTGAAATTTTAATTCCCTTGAGGATCAAATCTAATTTCAAGATTCATACTAGGACTACAAGATAATTATCATCCCATGGTCCAATGTCCCATACCATCTTTCCTACATCCTGAATATAAAATTTAGTGTCCCATACCACCACATTTTATATTCACATTGATGTGTGAGTAATATTTATCCCAAAGTCTAAACATATCTTGATAGAGTACCTTCTCTCTTCAACTCTTTAAAAGAATTTTGAAGTTTTCAATCATTATCTCTAACTTGATATTCTAGGTTTGATTCCTTCACACAATCATTTCACAATCTCGTGCTTGCCTTGGAAACTTGAAAGCCTCTTGATAGAATATCCATTCTTTTTTGCTAGGGTTTTCGAATGAAAACCAAATAAAATTCCAAGTACTTGAATTTTCACAGATTCAAGTCCAATTGGTTTATTATTGATCAATTTATAGTGATAAGAGTTTTTTACTTCTTGTCTTTAGATTCCTTTCTTACTGATGCTTTAGGTACCTAGCCCGATCGAGACTTTACAAGAATCTCTCTACTGCTTAAGTCTTAGCATCCACTCATGCTTTTTGGATTGTACAAAAATCCCTTGGATAGAAAGCATTATGTTTTACCTTCCACAAACTTAAGTACCATCATTACGGTTGCACACTAGATTCTTGGAACTTTTTTACTTTTTTCAGACTTGGAACAGCTACTAGTTTGATTGACAATACTTGGGCAATCTTCAGAATAGTGCCAATTGTTGATATATTTAGGTAGTGATGTGTGCGAACACACTAGGACCACCGGGGTACTTTTTTCCCTCTTTAGGAGGTTTTTTTTTTCCGGCTTGTATATACGCCTATTGCCCTAACTTATCTTTTGTATATTCTCTAGTAATACATTCAGTATTATGTGTTGTGCTCCAAGCTTCTTCTTCTTCCTTGTGCTGTTCGCGTGCTTTCGCAGACGTCTAAATCCAACAATTGGTATCAGAGCAAGTCGTCGCTTCATCTAGGGCGCCGTTGGCACTCCTCCGTTTGCAGTCTTAGATTCACTCAAAATTTGGTGAGCATACTCAGGGTGTTTCAGAGATCAAAACATCTTTGCTTTGTCATGCCGAAATCGCGGTTTGAGCTCGTTTCAACCTCCGAACACACTATCGCTGCGCTTGTGCAGGCTATTTTGTCTTTTTGTGCCAAAGGTATATACCAGTTTCTGTTCGCCAGTATAAGCATCTCGAAGTCTGCTACAGGTCTAGCAGAATTCGTCTAGGCAGTTTTGCTCAACTTTTTGAGATACAATCAATTTTCTGCATCAAGGTATTTTAGTCACCGGCCATGGCTAAAAGCAGTGATGTATTCCATATGTTGGCTGTTGAGGATAAGTTGGATGGTACCAACTATCCATTATGGGCTCATATGATGCGACATGTATTGGTTGCAAAAGGATTATGGAACATTGTGCAGGGTGTTGAAAGATGTCTTGTTACACCTATAACAACAGGTACTGCAAATCCAGGTGCTGGAGCTGATGGAGATAGTGTCGAAGATGATATTGTGTAGATTCCTATTCGTGCTGCTGTTTTTGCTGCACCTACTGCAGAGCAGATTCGTTGGGATGGCAGAGATGCCCAGGCACATGCATTGATAGCTTTGTCTATCAAACGTGCCATTATTCCTCATATTCGTTCTTGCAGGACAGCTAAGGATGCTTAGGATACACTTACCACATTGTACCAAGCTAGGAATGAGGCTCGTGTTGCTTAGCTCCGAAAACAGTTGGAGAGTGAGCACATGAATGAAGGTGATTCTATGGACAGTTTCCTAACAAAGATCAAAGACTTGAAGGAACAATTGATTTCTACTGATGAGGTTATACCAGATAGTTCACTTGTGCAGACCGTTCTGAATGGTCTTCCTGATTCATATCATAGTTTTGCTTCTACTCTTCGGTTGATGATGAAAGGCAATCCAAATGCCTTGTCATTTGAGGAGTTAGTCTTTGTTCTGTTGCAGGAAGATCAGTCCAAGCAGAACAGGTCCATTATGCATGTTGCAAATCAAGCTTTCTTGGCTAGTTAGAAGGGCAAAGGAAAATGGAGTTCTTCTACTAGTAAGCAAAAATCTGCAAATGTTGCACATTCGAAGAACCAAGACAAAGATGAGAAAAAATCAGAAAAGCAGAAATTGTTTTGTAAGTTTTGTAAAGGGAATGATCATATCATAAAGAACTATCCAAAACTGGCTGCAAAAGAGGCAAAGAAGAAAGAGGTTGAAATGGTTGTTGCAGAAGCCTCTACACCAAAAATGGAGTCTGCTAATCTTGTGCAGGAAGAAGAATGGGCGTTCACTACTGTTTGCAGTTTTGACCCATCTTCTCATGAGCAGTGCATGTCTGCAGTAGACTCAGATGCTTGGTACTTTGACAGTGGGGCGACCAAACATATTACCTCACAGCGCAGTTTCTTCTCTTCACTCGAGCCTGCCCCTACAGGGAATACTGTTACATGTGCCAACAACTCCTCTTATCCTGTTATGGGAGTTGGTAAGATCATTTAGACTACTATTGATGGTAGTTCTTTCACTTTGTCAGATGCTTTATTTCTGTCAGGGATCAAGAAGAATCTGTTATCAGTTTCTGCATTAGCCAAGATTGGCTTGGTTGTGAAATTTGTTGATGACAGATGTACATTTCATGATCTGTCAAATGGCGATGTTGTTATTGCTTCTAGCATTTTATGTCGTGGCCTGTATAAGCTCATAGACTATGAAAGATCTAAAAATGATTTGGCATGTGTTGTAAATGATTCTCAGGCTATGTCAGATGCAAACCTTTGGCATGCATGCTTTGGTCATCTGAATTTTGCTAGTTTGCTACACCTGTAGAAATCTGAAATGGTGTCCTCATTGCCCAAAATTGAGGCACCTGGAAAACATATTTGTGAAGGCTGTATTTTGGGCAAAATGCAGTGTTCCTCCTTTCCAAAAGATGGTTCAATTCGGGCTACACAGAAATTGCAGCTTGTACATAGTGATGTTTGTGGTCCTATGCAAACACCCTCTTTTGAAAATTACCTTTACTTCGTGACTTTCATTGATGATTTTTCCAGGCATGAATGGGTATATCGACTCAAAGCAAAGTCCGAAGTGTTCATGTGCTTTAAACAGTTTTTGGTTTTGGGTGAAAATCTGTCAGCATGTAAAATGGGCACCCTCCGTTTTGATCGAGGGGGGGAATATATGTCTTCTGATTTTCATGCATTTTTGGATGAACGTGGGATAAAACACCAGTGTACAGTGCCATATACACCTCAACAGAATGGAGTTGCTGAACAAAAGAACAGGTCACTCATGGAGGCAAAACATGGTCAAGAGTCAGGCTTTACCACATAGTTTCTGGCTTCAGGCTGTCATGTGTGCAACATATGTACTGAACAGGTGTCCCTCTAAAGCGCTGCAGTCTATCACTCCATATGAGGCTTGGCATGACCGCAAGCCATCTGTTGCTCATCTGCGTGTTTTTTGTTGTTTGGCATATGCACTAGTGCCTGAACAACATCATAGAAAATTGGATGATAAGGCAGTAAAATGTATTTTTGTTGGGTACAGTTCTGAAAGTAAAGGCTATCATCTGTATCATCCATAGACTAAATGCCTTTGTGGAAGATGCTATTCAGCCATTGCTTTCATGTACTAAGGAGACATCTGTTAGCTCCAAAGACATGTATGATACATGTCTTTGTGGAAGATGCTATTCAGCCATTGCTTTCATGTACTAAGGAGACATCTGTTAGCTCCAAAGACATGTATGATACTTTGATGCCTCTTTTTAAAGGTGGACAGTCTAGTGCTGATCCTAATGAGGCAACTTCTCAGCCATAGCAAGTTTCATATGATGATGAAGATCATTCCATTTCTGATGCAGATTTACATGATGCACTTGTTGATGAGAGAGTTGATATTGAGTAGGCAAAAACTATGCCAAAATGGCTGGTGCAGACTTTGTGTGACAGCAAATTAGATGCACCTTTGTCATATCGTACTCGTTCAGGCTCTCATAGTGCCTCCTTTGCATCAGAATGCTATGCTATGGCTACATCTAGTGTGTGTGATGAGAATGAGCCTGTTTCTTTTGATGAAGCATAGAATTCAAAAAATTGGATGGCTGCTATGCAATCTGAATATGATGCTATAATGAAGAATGGTACATGGTCTTTATGTGACTTGCCTCCTGGCAAGAAGGCCATTGGCACTAAGTGGGTATACAAGTTGAAGCGTAAACCTGATGGTACAGTTGACATGTATAAGGCTAGGCTTGTTGCAAAAGGTTATGCGCAGGAAAGAGGCATTGATTTTGATGAGACCTTTGCACCTACATGTCGTATGACTACTGCTCGGAGCATTTGTGCACTTGCAGCCCATGGAATGTACATCAATTGGACATTAAAACAACATTTCTGAATGGTGACTTGCATGAAGAAGTGTATGTTTTTCAGCCCCGTGGCTTTGTGTAGAAAAGGCATGAAAACTAGGTGTGCAGGTTAAAGAAGGCATTATATGGTTTAAAGCAAGCACCACGTGCTTGGTATGAGAAGATACATGCCTATCTAGTTGCACATGGTTTTGCGAACAGTCCAACTAAAAGCACCTTATATGTTAAGCGTGCTAATGATGTGCTTCTGATCATTATTGTCTATGTTGACGACATGCTGCTCACTGGTCCTATTGAGAAGCATATTGCTGATTTCAAGGCTGATTTGCATGCCTCATTGGGGCATTTGCATCACTATTTGGGCATTCAGTTTATGCAAGTTGATGGTGGAATGGCTTTGTGTCAAACGAAATATATTGACACATTATTGCAGCGTTTTGGCCTTGAAGACTGTAAGACTATTACCACTCCTATGGAGACAGGTTTACGATTGAGTCTTCATGATGTTGGAGATGCATTTGATGTTGTTCTCTATCAGCAAGCTGTTGGATACTTGATTTACTTATGCATTACTCGGCCAGATATTCAGTTTGCTGTCTCACAGATGAGCAAGTTTATGCATTGCCCAGGAGTCACACATTGGAAGGCAGTTAAGCGCATCTTTCGCTACTTGAGTGGTACTCGGCTACTTGGGTTGTTTTATCCCAAGGGGGGATCACTACCGCCATATTTGCATGCTTTTTCTGACTCAGATTGGCTAGTTGCTATGACACTCGTGTGTCCACCAGTGGTTTTTGCTTCATGCTTCGTAGCTCATGTATATCTTGGTTGAGCAAGAAGCAGCCTACTGTGGCCACTTTGAGTTGTGAGGCTGAGTATAGGGTAGCTTTCATAGCGACTGTTGAGTGTGTGTGGCTCAGACGCCTTATGGCTGATTTGGATGTTGGCCAGTCTTCTACCACCACCATCTTCACTGACAGTCACAGCGCATTGGCAGTTGCAACCATCTTTTCCTCTTCAGTATAGGTTGTCTCCTACTAAGGCATGGTCCTGAGCCTCTTTCTCCATGCTTCGTCTTCTTGCTAGACTAGCCTTATTAGGTAGTGTTCCCGATCTCATAAATTTTACCAATGGAGTGCTCCAATCTAGAATTAATGACACATGATAAAGGGTGGCATGCTCCACTGGGGGTTTCTCCTGGCACACTGGAGAATTCTTAATCCACTCATGTATTTCTTTGTCCATTCTATGCCAATACACTCCTAAACATTTTAGATTTTGCAATGTGCATTGTTTAGAATAGTGATTTCCTAGCAATCCTTCATGGGCTTGTTGCAACCAACTGCTATGTTCATCGTCCTCAACACAACAAGCTAATACACCCTCTATATCTTGTTTGTACATGCTTCTTGTCAATATTTTATAGTTTTGTGATTTTACTATTTCTTCTTTGGATGTTTTCACATTCTTGTTTGCAGTTCCGAAGGTTACGACAGGTACCAACTTATTTGCCCATTTAAGTACAACTTCTAAATTGAACAAATAAGCATTAGGTAGTTCACCAGACACTCCTTGCAGTGACTCTCCTGAAGTGATGTGAGGTGGGTCCTACCTTTCCTGACAACAACTTCAAAGTCATTTTACCTTGCCATAGCATGGACACACACACTTTTCTAGGTTCAGATACACTCGATATTCTCTACACTTGTTGAAAATCTGTCTGAGCTTAGGGATGTGGTATTTTCTTTGTTGGAAATGAGCACATAAATCATCCACATATACTTCTAAGCTCTTTCACAAGAACTCTTTGAAGACATGACACATGAGCCTTTGGAAGGTTGCAAGTGCATTTGTGAGCCCAAATGGCATCACACAAAATGCAAAGATGGGTTATGTTAATAGTGTAATTGATTTTGGCTCCTTCTCATCTTCTACACTATTGGAGTTTGAGGTCTACAAAAGCATGCAAATAGCACAAGGAAGAAGAAGCGGCTTGGAGCACAACACACAATACTGAATGTATTACCAAGAGAATGTACAAAGATCAGTAACTCATTAGGGATATAGGTGTATATACAAGTCGGGGGAAAAAACCTCCTAAAGAGAGAGAAAAGTGCTCTGATGTTCTTGTGTGTTCACACACATCACTACCTAAATATATCAACAAATACCCCTTGGGAGTGATATGGTGAACGAGGAGCTAGCACGCATGTATAAGGGAGTGCCAAGCTATGTGGAATCAATGCACAAAGGGAAATAAGCCTAAAGCTTTGCAGAAAGCTTCAAACTTCTCCCTAGGTAGAGCCTTTGTGAAAAGGTCTACAATGTTCTCCTATGTGGGCACATATGTCAAACTGATCTCTCCAGCAAAGAACCTCTCCCTAACATAATGATAGTGCACCTCAATGTGCTTAGTGCGAGCATGGAACACAGGGTTCCTTGCATTTGGCAATGCGCTATGACTGTCAGTGAAGATGGTGGTGGCAGAAGACTGACCAACACCCAAATCACCCATAAGGCATGTGAGCCACACACACTCAAAAGTCACTATGAAAGCTTCCCTATTGTAGCTCAGTAATGAGTAGCACCTCCTTTAATGTCAATGCAGGAAGACATGAGGATGGTATGAAGACCTCGAACAAGTGATGGCACAAGTGTGTGAGTGAGAAGCACACAAACATTCACACACATACACACACATGCAGACAAGGCAAGAACAAAGAGAGAAATATAATGGAGTTCTTTTAGATTACTCAAAAATTCCCATGTAGAAGCTCAAATCACTAACAAGCCAACCTCCAAAATGAGCTCTCTAGCTCTTTTTATAGTTTTTGACTAGCTTTGGTCGTGTCCAGACCTAGTGTCCGGCCTAGTTAAAAATTAGGTTCCTACGCTATTTTGGATGTTCAAACGAGCTCTAAAAATTATGAAAATTGATACATAAATACTTCTAATACTCCTCAAGCTCAAGGACTCCTCGACTTGAACAAAATGGAGTCGGATCTACCAAAATCGGTATTTACAATGTTCATGTAGTGATGAAAATCACTGTTAAAAAGACATTAGGTTGGAAAAATTGACTGGCCTATTTGTCGGATCTTCCTTGACTGCTTTGCCTACTTGCGCCTTCTCTCTGCTCTGACTCCCTTCGTTGGTTTCCCTGTCTTGTAGATCCTTGAGTGCCCTAACTGCTACCAACACCCCCCTCTCTCGTGTCTGTCATCTCTCACAGACCCTTGTTGGGCTGAACGTTTCACATAGTATTCGATGACGTTAGTAGCCAAGTGGTGCTCTTCTAACCTCAGTTCTCTGGCTAAATCTGTTAGTAAGGCATCCCAATTGACTAGCCCTAGAATGTCCGGATGAGGTAGATGCAATTGTTTGGAATGTAAGGTTCTCTCCACAACAAAAAGTTGGAGGAGATGGGAGGGTCTGGGGATGAATATTTCATAATGGTACTCCCAGACCTATAATTAACATCTCCTCAAAAGTCTGTTTGTAGCATGCTGGGAGGTATTTGATTATAGCGTGCCAGGCATATATCACATTAATGGAGGGTGTTGTGCTCATGTCATACACTAAGTCAAGATTGCTTGTAGTGAAACCGAATCCGAAGAAATGCGGGTCTTTAATGTTCTTGAAGGTTTGGAAGGTGACCAACATTAATTCGAATATTTTCATACACATATGTGCCATCACGTCAGGAACATTTCGCAGTCTGACACCTTAGTGGCAAATGGTGGATATCATGTATGCTACTATGGCCGGTCCTCGTGGTGGTGCTACGTACACGCAATTTAGCCATTTCGCACAGCCTTTAACATTCCTCATAGTGATGGAAAAATCTGGCCATGTGCATCTTCTGAGTACTAGGATGTAGCATGGATTGTATTTGATGAAAAGTGGCATATTATTCCATGTACGAACCATTTTTGGATAAGTTTCTAGAAGACGAAGCCTGCAGGTGGGTTGGAAGATGGACCCTTGTGTAGCTCTTTCAGGTATGTCATCGAGACCAAATTGGGTGGCGAATGTTGGGGCCTTGCCACATCGTCATTGAATTTCTGAATTATAATCTGCTAGGAGCACGCAATAGGGCACATATTGATCATCATTTGTGCCTATCCATCGGTGATGGGACATGAGTCGGAAGTATTCTCATTTTATAATGGTATCTTCAATTTTAGACATTGATTGAATTTTCACCATGACTCTCTCATCATGTGTATTGGCCAATTTTTCGAGCGTCTACAGCAATTCTGGGGCTTCTACTTCAAGTGTGTCCAATCCTTCAGATGTTTGTTGGCCACCCGACATCGACATAGGAACATAAGGTTCCTCATATGACGCGTCTACTTCTATGGGCAGCAACTCTTTCGGTTCTGGTTCTATGACCGAGGAGGGCTGTCTTTTGTGCTGAAGTAATTTTCCTTGCGATTCGGCGACCTGTTCCCTTAGTGCATTCACCTCCTCCATAGCCACTGTAGAATCGGTGACCTTTGTTTGTTCTTCTTGCGCCCCTAGCTGTTGGCGAAGAGTATCCCGTTCTTTTTCCAAATCATCATGCACTGCCAAAAGATCAGCATAGCTTTCAAGAATGGTTTTCATGGTCTCTGAAGGGACAGCTTTAAACCTTTCTGGGTCGATCTCCTCAGGGGAGCCTTCCATTGCTGCCTCTAGGTTCTCTTCGTTTTGCTTTTGAAGTCATTTGTTTTCTTCTAGAGCAGTGGCCATGTGCTTCCTTAGTAATGTCAGATTACACTGGACTTTGACATTCTCGAACTGATAAAGTTCAAGTAAAGCTGCTAGTTTTTTTAACTTCGGAAGATTCTAATCGCTGAGGAGCTTCCAATAGGGTCTGGTGGGCGTGTTCTAGTGTAGTATACCATTGATTGAGGTCAGTGTTTTGTTCTTCTAGGGCTGCAAGATGCTTCTGTAATTGCTGGTGGTCCACAAATATATAGCAATGATGATCTTATAAGGTCTGATATTCGTTCTGCAACTGAGATATGCATTGATGTAATGTAGAAAAAATATTATTTATATTTAGGGATGCTCAGAAAGTGGAGGATGCAGGGGAAATGGGGAAGGGGAAAGGGATCGTGAATGAAGTGGAAACAAGAGGTGATGTGGGGGGAGGGGGTATGGGAGATTGTGGGAGTGTGGGGGGAGGGAGTGGTGTCGTAGCTCATGATGTTTCCATGCTGTCAAAAGTGTGTGTTATCGTGTAAATGGGAACAGAGGGTTCGGTGGATGTGGTGTCAGTGAATAGTGTTGTGAATGTAGGTGTGGCAGTCCTGCCAAGTTGGGTGCCTGAAGAAAGACGAATTCCTATAACATATGTAGTGGTGGTGGAGATTAGGGTGGTAGTGTCATGGGGAGAAGTGAATTGTGCAGTAAGAGGTGAGGGGGTTTGGTTTGGTGAGGGTCTGGAGTGTGGTGACAATAGTGCCTCTTGGTATTCTTCCATATGTGTAGTGTCATCCGGTGTCGATATATCTATATGAATTTGTTTCTCGGATCAGAGAGGATGAGTAGGCACTCGTTGTTCAAAGCGATGAATGTAAGCGAGAGCGGAATGAATGGCTTCATCCACGCCAAGCACATCCGCGGGCAGGTTCAGGGACTCAATAAACTATTCATCTACCCCTTCTTCTCCTAACATTTGACTTATTAATAACTTTCATGTTTCCAATGAAAACTTATGATGCTCCTAGACTCTTTTCATGGTCTCATACAATCTGTTGATCTGTGCCGTATAGGTTGGAGCACCCGCTATCTCTGAAATTTCCTCTTGCTCCTGGTCGTATTCTTCGTCTGTCTCCTCTTCATCAGTCTCTTCTTCATCTTCGTTCACCTCTACTACTTCGGGTTGAGTAGGGACTGTGGTCTGTGTGGTTGGTTGTGGTCCTCGGGCCTGGTCTTCCTCAGTCTCAAGATTCGCCTCATTGAGCATCCTGGCAATTTCTTCATCTATTAGGTCCTCCAAAGTGTAGCCCTGTGGGAACTCCAAGTCAGAGGGAATAGGAGGGAAAACAAGATTTATTCCCTCTGTACTTAGTCTGGGCAAGCGAATTGTGAATGGGTGAACACGTCTTGTTTGTGGTGGTATCACATCTGGTGTGAGGGTGGCACCCCTTGACGGTGCACAAGGTATTTGGACTGCTGCTCTCATTTTCTTAGAGGGTGGACCCGTTGTTGATGGCCATCTCTAGAACTCTTGGGCTCTCGACCACACCAATACTCTTTGAATCGGCACATCATAAGCTAGGCACCTATAAATTATCTGTGTAAGTGCGTAGCATCCATGATGCACATTCTTATGTTTCTTGTTCCAGTGCTGATGTGCCAAGTGAATTTGATCAATGATCTAGTGGGGTAGATTGAGGGTGAGATTTTCTGTCTCCGCCAAATACAAGCTGAACCAAATTCTTTTTGGTGGCATGGTGAAGTGTTCTTGAGCCGGGAAGGCAAAATGTTGCATGAATGTGCGTAAATGGAGGGCAATGGTCGGTGTCATGGCTACCATATCTTTCAGTTTGTTGAGGTCTCTGAGCCGAGAAGGCAAAATGCTGCATGAATGTGCATAAATGGAGGGCAATGGTCAGTGTCATGGCTACCATATCTTTCAGTTTGTGCTTCATTCATCTCGGAATCAATGTTTCTTTTTCTGTTGGAATGTGCATACCCTTCATGTCTAGGGCCTCCCGTACTAAGTTGAGGGTAAGTTTAAACCTTTTTAGTTCATGGCCTGGTGTTAATGAGGGGAGCACAAAGGTACTATCTCCTCCTTTTTCTCTGCTCGGGGTTATCTAAAGTAGCTGTCCAAGCCAGTATTGGTCCATATTGATCTCATCACTTCTGCATCTTGATACTTTTCAAACTCGCGAGACTCGCTATTAAATTCTATTTCAACTTCCCAGAAGTACATTCCCTTTACTAGTGGACCTCGACATCACTGGACCAATGTGCATGTTTGCCGACTTGTGATGTGTGTCCCTGCAAAGGGTCTTGAATTGGAAGGACATGCACTGCCCTGAGTTCCTGAGGCCTCTCTGTTAGTTGTGGATCGAGGAGTAGAGTTTCAATGTCTACTATTTGGGTGCTTGATCCCACTTGGGAACTGGTTCCTCTTGCTTCTACCATGTTACTGCTTGCTCGTCCATTTTGTGAGAATATAGAAGCACATGTAACATTGTAGTGGACAAGATATGACAGTTTTTCCCCATTACAACATTAACAGGAGGCACCATGACAAGTTATTGGGTCAGTTGGTGCTCGGTGATTGTGTGTGTAGTTAGTGAACGAATAGTTCTATGAGCTAAGTGGAACGATGCAGTGTGAGGATGATGCAGTTAGTAGGTGGAGGTGAATTGAAAAATTGGGGTCGAGGGGTTTATTACAAGCTTTTCATCACCAAATGTAATGTGTGGTTTTACAATATGACCGCCGGTGGGCTATGGGAGACTTTACATGAGCATCTACTTGAAAATGAGGATTTTTAGGGACCCATTTATAAGAGACTCTATTAGTGCCTGTTAATGCAATTGTGAGTGTGTGTGAATGGAGCCCTGTCTTGTGAAGCTTATGAGTTTCTATTTGAGCCCGCAAGCAAGCCTTAGGCATCCAAATTTGTCTTGATTGGGGGTCAGCCGTCATCGACTTCTTGGGTACCTAGATAGATAGTCTTTTCGTGGGTGTTTGTTGGAGAAGCATTTTATTAGGTGCCTTACGTCGATCACTAGAGTAGGGTTTGGTTGGGGCTTCAGTCGGAGTTGCTTGGGGAAGTTCTCCCTTCCGTACCCATATCTGCTTCGATGGTCGAGATGCCTTGGCTGAGGTGATCTTTGGTTTGGGACCGCTACTTCTTTGCTTCATTCTGATCTCCGAGACATCATGTTTTTGGTCCGGGACTTCTTTTGGACAAACAGGGAGTTCCACTTGCACCACCACGTCTGGAGAGAATGTTTTCTGCATCATAGAGTGTTGGACAAGAAAAGCATCTTTTTCCATGATAGTGCTCCTGGAGGGACTAGGAGTTGCTGCCTGTTCTACTTTCTTGAGTGCTTGATTTTCCAACTCGATGGTAATGTGATTTTGACCTACCCAAACCTGAAGAAGTCCACGTCTTAGGTTCAAGTTGGTTGCATGATCATATATCCAGTCTTGACCCAAGACAAGAGGTTCAGTGAGATCCTCGTCTTGACACACTAACACTTTAACTGTCAAGAGAACATCTTGAATGTAGAGGGGGAGCTCCACCTCGCCCACACAAGGGGTTTCCACACCCCCCAATCCTATGAGGTATTCTTCTATAGGATTGACACTTAATTTCAGTTCTTGACAGTAAGAAAGTCTAACCACACTAGTGGTGGCACTTGAGTCAACCAAGGTCCATACAGTCCTTGCACTTTTTCCTTGTCCTACCTCTAAGGTCACAAAAGGACGTCGGTCAATTATTCTAAGGGAGCTTACACCTGAGACTTCACACATAGCCATATGATACCCTTGAGCTGCATAGGCATTTGTTCTAGGCTGATCTCTACCCTGTCTTCTCAATTTCATTCTTTGGATGCATTCCAAGGCTTCTGCCTGTGCTTCTTCTCAAATTTGCTTTTCTTCTTCTTTGCGTTTCTTGGTCGTATTGAGTCAGTTAAGCATTTCCTTCATGAGGGGTTCTTGGTATAATTTGACTCGGCATCCACTAATGTAACTTGGCAGGACGTTGCCTTCTAAAGTGGCTAACTAGGCTGCCCCACTTGTTGATATTCTATTAATAATCATGGGTCCATAGCCACGCTTCTCTAGCTTTCTTGCATGTTGTTTCAGGGTATATACCAAAACCAAGTCTCCGACCTTCAAGCCTTTATCTTTCAGATGGGCATTGAAGTATGCCTTTTGTCTCTTCTTAGCTACATAAATCCTTGAGGTAGCTCTCACTCTCGTTTCACCTAGCCATTCAAGATCAAAGATTCTTGAAGAGAGTTCATGCCCTGTCCATTCAGGCTCCTGTGCTATTCTCAGTGTAGGTATCAAAAAGTCCAATGGTAGCACTGCATTTTGGCCAAATACCATCTGAAAGGGTGTGGCTTGGAGTACCGTTTTATAGCCAACTCTATACGCCCAAACAGCATGATGTAGTTGTTTGTCCCAATCAAAGCGTTTATTATTCACTACTTTGGTCAACACATTGCACAGAATCTTATTGGTGCTTTTGGCTTGTCCATTAGCTTGTGGGTGATAGGGGCAGACTTCTTGTGTATCACCAAGAACTCTTGGAGAAGATTTTCAATGACTTCATTCAAGACGTGATTGCATCTATCACTTATTAGCTCTATGGGTAGCCCATATCTAGTGAACACGTTCTCAAATAAAAACTTAGTTGTCGTTTGAGCATCGTTCTTCATTGTGGCTTTCACTTTCACCCACTTGGTTAGATAATCTATGGCCATGATGATGTATTCAGCATGTGAACTCTTAGTCGAGGGGTTAATAGGACCTACAAAGTCTATTCCCCACTTAGAGAATCCACGTCCACCCATCATAGGTTTCAATGGCATCGCATCTTTACGAATGGGATATTGAGTTCGCTGACAAACATCGCACCGCTTCACATAGGTATGTGCATCCACATGAAGGGTTGGTCACCACAAGCCTGCAAATAGGATTGCCTTAATCACACAATTTGGTCCAAAGTTTTCTCCTGCTACACCTTGGTGAGCATTTTCCAAGATCTTAAGATATTCACTCTCATGGACACATAGTCTCAGATATCCGTCTTTTCCATGCTTGTACAGATTATCACCAATGAGTGCATAATCAAGGGCTTCTTGTTCTAAACTTCTTCTCCTAGCCAGGGTCATCTCTTAAGGGAATGTTTTCATCCTCAAGAGGGCTACCAAGGGTTCACTCCAATCTGGTATTAGAGACTCTTGGTACAGTGTAGCGTGCTCCACAGGTGGTCTAATACGACAGACTAGGCATTCCTTACACAACTTATGGACATCTGCTTCCATAGTTGGAAAGTGCACTCCGAGTCTCCTTAGTGTCTCTAGAGTTCTTTGCCTTGAGTAGTGTTGCTCTAATGCACTCACATGTGCTAATTACTATCTATCTCCTCTTTGATCTTAGTAGCATAGTTATTGTTATATATGTATGGCTTTTGCTTAGAGGGTTTGGCATCTAAGGTCATGGGAATCGTGTGTGAGCATATGTCAGGATCTACACCTTTCAAGTTCTTGTAGCTCCAGGCAAATACATCTCTATATTCTCTTAGCAAAGCTATCAACTCTTGCTCTTCTTCTTCCATCAGGTCATATCCAATGTAGGTGCACTTTTCTTCTCCTTCTTCCATGGCTACCACAATTTTCTTGGTGGTTTCTTTGTTATCATAGGCCTCTTCGGATTGTGCATAGCGTTTAGCCATCCTTATCATGACTCTCCTATCTTCTATCTCATACTTCTTAAAATTTTCAGGGACCTCAAACAAAGATTCTTCCTCTTCTGACATGGTTTCTTTCTTCTTTCTTTTCTTGCCTTCATTTTTTGTGGTCACTTGTGTGGTTAACCTCACATCATTAGTAAGTTCTTCATGTCTCTGACGGTGAGCTTCTACTTCATAGAAGTATTCTTCATCTGATGCAAAAGGTGGGTCCATAATGATTGACTCTAGATTGGAGTCACTTGCATCCTTGAATGCATCAGTGCTAGGTTCGCATTCTTCTATAACCAAATCATACATAATTGGCTCTATTGTGAAGATTGAGATGTCATAGCCATCCTCATCACAATGGTGTGTCCATTGTTCTTCATTGATGGCTACATCCATTGTTGCTAAAATTTCCACTCAACCATGAGGTTCAAATTCTTCGTATGGGAAAACTATAGCTACATAGGCTGGGTCTTGAATTGATCTATGAGTCTCTTTTGCACCTATCTCTCTGCCCTTTTCTCTCTTCTCTTCTTCTACTGCTACTTTACACATCCATAAGTGGGTGTCTTCATGCATCCATGAGGATCCTGATCCTATGGAATGCACTGACTCAGTATCATCTTTGGCTCTATGGATGGGATTCCATTGCATGGGGGGTACATCTCTATGAGAGTAATCCTTGAGATTAACTTTGGTCGTCACACCTAAGTGTTGCAAATACAAGGAATTGGTTCTCCAATCTTGTACCACTTGCAACTGCCTCATAAACGGTCTTCCCAAAATCATCTCATAGGCTTGATTCTTGCTAAAGTCACATATAGCAAAAGTATGTTCAAACTCTACACTATATGTAGTGAAAGTTATTCCTTCTAGTAGTCTTAAGGGTCTCTCAATGTGACCATCGGCCATCTTCAATTTTACTCTCGTTGGCCTGAGTGTTGGCTTGCCCCAATGCTTCCATAGAGAAGTGGTAGCAATTACAACTCCTGCGCTTAAAAGTATGAATCGGTGAGGAAGTATTATGTTGTATACCACTCTTAGAGAATTTGGTAATGAAAGCCTCTAGAAGTTGGTCTATGTTCCTGAACTATGGCTCATGTAGTGGTTGAAACCATGTAAGGGCTGTGTTCCTAAGGGTTAGACCGAAAGCATTGTACTGCGTGAATAGGTCCTCAACTTGTTCATTTCTCAAGACTTGCCTAAACTCGGCCACATGATCGTATGGGTCTCCCGTGCCATCGAAGTAATTCTTCATGGACTTAACCAGTTGGGTTGGCCTCAAGGTCCTAGTGTGTTCTCTAGGCCTTGGCAAAGGAAAATCATCAGCATTTCTTTGGTTTCTTGGTCTCTGGTCTCTCAGTTTCCACTCTATCCATCTCTGTTCTCATCCTTTCTCTTCCCAAGGGGTTGGCAAAACTTACTTCTGGCCTATCTCTACTTTTGTCCCTATGAGCTCCATGAGATTGGGATGTCCCAGCTCCTTGGTGACTATAGGAGACATTAGATCTTGGATGGGGAAAAACAAACTCTCCCTTCCATGTGTAGGCATGCCTACCATGCTCTGAGACCACAAAGATTCTCTCTAAAGTGTTGTCTAAATAGGTCACTTTGCCTGGGCTCTTAGGATCTTTAAACTCGTAGATCGTGAGCATTCTGAGCTCATTCGGCTGATCAGGCTTATACCTCCAAAAGGCTTCATCAGTCTCTCAGTTCAAGAGTAGGTCTATGCTCTTATTGTCCTAGGGAACCCAGTCTGGAGTGATGATTCTCGTCAGGACTGATTTACCTCGAGGGGTTCTAGGCTCTCCTCCTATGTTCCCTTGCTCTAGGTCATCTATATCCATTTCTGGAATCACATTACCAAATTTTTCTGTCCTATCTGGGTGCATGGTGACCACATACATGGTTCCTTCTTTATCCAGATATGCTTTTGAACTTGACTACTGGATGTTTTCCAGTCCAATGGGTTGATCTGGGTTTTTTATCTGGACCACAGATCTTCTTAGGCCATCCTCATAGATGCAAGCACCTAATCAGTTGGTCCTAAGGTATTCCAGTTGATGCTTGTAAGGACCTTTGACCTTTTGTAAGTAGGCCACACCTGAAGTTCCTGTGGGTCTCTCCATACCGTGAGACATCTCCGATTCACTAGTTTCAGTGCTAGGGTAGTGTGGATGAGCACTCAACTGCTGAGCCCAAGATCTAGCAGTGTGAGTGACACTCGCCTTTGAGGACCCAAGGCTTTGTCTATCTCTCCCTAGGTGTCGTCCTGATCTAAGGTTCATATGCCTGAGTGAACAATCCCAATTTTTACCCAAGGTATGACCTCGTTGCTGATTCTTTCTTATCAATCACTGGATTCCTTTTATTTTGTTATCGTGTTTATGATCTTGTCTGATTTGCATCGTCAGGAATACTTGAATGAATTTCCGCACTTGGAGTTGATCGTAATAAAATTAGTTCTTTCCTTTAAGGTTGTCGTCACATGCACAGGTTATCTCTTGACTTGAACTTGATTACTTAGATAGTCTTCAACTTGTCTCATGCCTATCGTCGCCCTAACTTACTTCCAATGCTATACGGTCTTAGCCTAAGCTAGAAATCGACTGAGGGAATTAAGAGATTTTCCAACCTCAAGTTCTTTGCCTTTTGAGTGCTAGTTGAGCCCAGGACATGCTTCGCCCAAGCTCTGTGATCACCTTGCTAAGGTTGCTTGAAATCCTTGCTTGCACACCCGAATCTGCAAATTTTACAAGTTAAAAATGGACTTGACCACGATGAATTGACAAGCAAAAACAATCTTCAACATTCACTGAAAAGTAGAGTCCCTTTGCTTTCCTTTTTGCCCTAAACAATATTCTCACTCCCTAGTACCGATTGATGGTCAACCCAAAAATACCTATACTAGAACCTCACTTATTAATATTACAAGAAACCAGTTGATTTCCACATAGGATTCTCAACGAGCTTTCCAACAAGACCAAAATTGTAACAAAGGGAGTCCGTATGAAGAAGTTATGGCTGGTCAGGCACTTGGGAGTCAAAACAGGTGAAACAGGCACTCAGTAATAGCTCACAGTGTTTTCTAAGGCCTCTTTATGCTCTAGATTTTCTCCAATTTTGGCCAAAGATAGGTTTAATTTTTTTAATCCTAAAAATATGTCAAATTTGCCCCTCAGTTGCGATCGAGTGGTGTGTCAATCGCGATTGATGTGTCAGTCGCGATCGACTGGTCGATCGCAATTGATAGGTCTATCGTGGCTATCGGTCACGATTGACAGGTCCATCGTGGCTGTTAGTCATGATTGATAGGTCTGTCATGCCTATCGGTCACGATTGACAGGTCCATCGTGATTGTCGATCGCGATTGATAGGTCAATCATGATTGACATGTGGCCCAAAAATTCCATCAATCATGGTCAAACAATCGTTGACTGAGTTCGTTGTGATGGACAAGTCCATCGTGGCTGTCAGTCGTGATTGATGGGTCAGTCATGATCGATGGGTCGGTCGCGATTGACACGTGGCACACGAAAGCTCTGTCGATCGTGATCAATCGGTCGTGGACTATGTTGGTCATGACCGATGTGTCTGTCATGATTGACAGGTCTATCGTAAGGTGTCTATCGTCGTTTGTCAGTCGCGATTGACCTACCGATCACGATTGATAGAAAACGGAGGCATTTCAAAATTTTAAACACACTTTTAAGGTGCCCTAGGTCTACACATCATGTTTATGCACTTAGTTTAGCCCAATAGCCATTTTTTTGTTGATCGCGATTGATAGAGGTCAACGCATCGGGACCTGCATAGTCAAAAATTTCACTTGCTGGAGCTAGTACAGCTGCTGGGGATGCTGATTCCTGCAGAAAATCTTAGAAAACACACAAAAGCACAAGCACACAATAGCTCTCTCGCGCTCTCTCACAAGTGAAATGGGGGGAATGGAATGGGAAGGGTGATATGACCAAAAAAACTCAAATTTTTGCGAAGGTGGAGATGATGGTGGTAGATGGTGATGATGATGATGGTGATGAAGATGGTGAAGGAAACACAAGGAAATAGATCAAAGTGAAGAAAATACCTATGACTCCAACATCTCAACTCTACATCTTACCGTCACACGCTCATCCTCAAAGCTCGATCCCCAGCAACGAAGCCAAAATTTGGTGTAGCTCAGTGATGAGTAGCACCTCCTTTGATGTCAATCCGGGAAGACATGAGGATGGTATGAAGACCTCGAAGAAGTGATGGCACAAGTGTGTAAGTGAGAAGCACACAAACATGCACAAACATACACACACACGCACACAAGGCAAGAACAAAGAGAGAAACAATGGAGTTCTTTTAGATTACTCAAAAAGTCCCATGTACAAGCTCAAATCACTAACAAGTCAACCTCCAAAATGATCTCTCTAGCTCTTTTTATAGTTTTTGACTAGCTTTGGTCCTGTCCAGACCTAGTGTCCGGCATAGTTAAAAATTAGGTTCCTAGGCTATTTGGGAGGCTCAAACGAGCTCTAAAAATTATGAAAATTGATACATAAATACTTCTAGTACTCCTAAAGCTCAAGGACTCCTTGACTTGAACAAAATGGAGTCGGATCTACCAAAAACGATATTTACAATGGTCATGTAGTGCTGAAAATCAATATTAAAAAGAGATTAGGTTGAAAAAATTGACTGGCTTATTTGCCGGATCTTCGTTGACTGCTTTGCCTACTTGTGCCTTCTCTCTGCTCTGACTCCCTTCGTTGGCTTCCCTGCCTTGTAGATCCTTGAGTGCCTTGACTGCTACCAACACATATACTCAGCCTCACAACTAGAAGTGGCCATAGTAGGATACTTCTTGCTCAACCAAGATATACATGAGCTACCAAGCATGAAGCAAAAGCCACTAGTGGACACACGAGTGTCATAGCAACCATCCCAAGCATAGTCTGAAAAGAAATGTAAATGTAATGATAGTGATCCCCCCTTGGGATAAAACAATCCAAGTAGTCGGGTACCACTCAAGTAGTGAAAGATGTGCTTAACTGCCTACCAATGTTTGACACCTGGGCAATGCATAAATGTGCTCATCTCAGAGACAACAAATTGAATATCTTGCTAAGTAATGCATAAGTAAATCAAGCATCCATCAGTCTGCTGATAGAGAACAACATCAAATGCATCTCTAGCGTCATGAAGACTCAACCATAAACCTGTCTCCATAGTATATTCTCTAAACATGTCTCAAGGAGAAGATCTACCTACTCTTGTAAACAAGTTAAAGAGTATTTATACCCAATTATCTTATGTGCAATGTCCCATTGAAAACGAGGATCAAATAGCCATCCTTCTCAAAGCCATTCCAAATTATAAATTTGGAAAAATTATAATTCTTCTAAAAGAAAAAGACCCTATGCATAGGCTAGAGGATGTCATAAACTCTCTATAACAACATAAAAATAAGCTAAAAAATCATGATGACTTCACAAGAAATGCCTTAGTTGTAAGAGCTAAAAAACGCATTCATTGTAATCGCACCAACCATTTGTCAAAGGATTGTTTTCAAGTCAACCATTACAAAATATATGGTAAATCCAACCATGCTACAAAGAACTATTGATTTGAAACAACAACAAAAACAATGACAACAACAACCAAGGAGCTTTTGACAAAAGGCCAAGCAGCATCAACATAGCTGAGGAGATAAATGAAGAAGAAGCTCAACTCAATTTCACCTATGATGATGTATTGTAAAATATCCCCTCTGTACCATCCTCATATGTATAGAGCAGGATTCATACCACCCATTAGTTTTTTGGAGGAAGCATATAAAATTTGTACCACCTTCTTTGTACACAGGAAGGAAACATATTTTTGTACCACCCTAGCTTAGTAGTGAGGAAAGGATAGTTCCCAAAGAGCTCCTTATATAATCAAGCTCAAAAGAGGGATCATTGCTATGATGTTGGATCTTTCATCTCATGTGAACCATCTCTATCTTTTCATATCATAGTTTTGCTTATACTCTTTGATTGATGATGAAAGGCAATACAAATGCCTTAACATTTGAGGATTTAGTCTCTATTATGTTGAAGGAAGATCAGTCTAGGCAGAACAGGTCTGTTATGCATGTTGTAGATCAAGCCTTCCTAGCTAGTCAGAAGGGCAAAGGTAAATGGAGCTCATTTATTAGTAAGCAAAAATCTGCTAATTTTACACATCAAAGAAGATGACAGAGACAAGAAGAAAACACAAAAGTAGAAATTGTTTTGCAAATATTGTAAAGGAAATGATCATGTCATAAAGAGTTGTCGCAAAACTCACTGCAAATGAGGCAAAGAAGAAAGAGGCTAGAATGGTTGTTTTGGAGGCCTCTACAACCAAAACAGAGTCTGTTAATCTGGTGCAAAATGAAGAATGGGCATTTATTACTATTTGTAGTTATGACCCATCTTCTCATGAACACTGTATGTCTGTAGTAGACTCAAATGTTTTGTACTTTGATAGTGGGGCAACCAAAATATTACCTCACAGTACAGTTTCTTCACTTCACTTGAGCGTGCCCCTACACGGAATACTATCACATGCACCAATAACTCCTCTTATGTTGTTATGGGAGTTGGTAAGATCATTGTAACTATTGTTGATGGTAATTCTTTTACATTGTCAGATGCTTTATTTGTGCTAGGGATCAAGAAAAATATGTTATCATATTCAGCATTGGAAAAGATCTGCTTGGTTGTGGAATTTGTTGATGGCAAATGTACAGTTCATGATCTATCAGATAGCGATGTCATTATTGCTTCTGGCATTTTATGTCGTGGGCTATATAAGCTCATAGACTATGAAATATCTATGAATGATTCAGCATGTGTAGTACATGATTCTCAGGCTATGTCAGATGCAAAGCTTTGGCATGCATGCATTGGTCATCTAAATTTTGCTAGCTTGCTACAGATGCAGAAATTTGAAATGGTGACCTCTCTACCCAAACTTGAGGAACCTGGTAAACATGTTTGTGAAGGTTGTAGTTTGGGCAAAATGCAACATTCCTCCTTCCCAAAAGATGGTTCAGTTTGAGCTACTCAAATATTACAGCTTGTTCATAGTGATTTGTGGTCCTATGTAGACACCTTCTTTTAGGAATGACCTTTACTTTGTGACTTTCATACACCTCAACAAAATGGAGTTAATGTTGAAAGGAAGGATAGGTCCCTCATGGAGATGGCGAGATGTATGGTTAAGAGTCAGGCTTTACCACATAGTTTCTGGCCCACTCCCATTGCATTATAAACCACCCTGCATGTGTCATTTCCCACCCTTGCATCATCGTCGGCATCCACTGTTGATGCTGCTATCTAGCAAATGATACAGTGTCTTCAACAGATTAATTTAGAATATTCATCACTAGGGCAACAACATTCCGCCCTCCAACGGACTACATAGGATTTGTAGACATGCTTAGATGCACTCACCTTGCAGAACCAAGACCTTAATATAAAGTATCAAAACTTGGAAATAGAACATCAGAAGAAGCAACAAACTCTTGAAGCTCAAGTACAAGAACACATCAAAGAAGTCGAATCACAGTCAGATGTTTACTGGATGCGCAATGCTCAACTGTCATAGAATATGGTGCTTCTTCGACGACATCTCAACGTAGCCAAGGAGGAAAATCAACGTCTACAACAAGAGAATTGCAAGAATTTTGAAGCCACCTTGGACAATCCGGAGACACCCCTTAGTCCCTCTCACTTTCAAGCCGTTCCCCCCAAGTCAATGCAGATTCTCCTTGACGACCATGCACGAGTTTTGTAGGATTATGATCGCTTACAAGAAGAATGTCGCACACTCAAGGAGACCAATAAAACCTTGTTGCTCAAAGATTCATTAGGGCCCACTACTGTACAGGAAGTGGCACCACCTACTCTCTTAGATGAATTGGATGCACTGCATATGAAAGTACAAGAGTTACAGACTCGGGTATCCAACATGACGGAACCCCCTCGACCAGATTCGCCACCCAACCTCCCTGAACCTGACGAGACGATACCCATACTAGTTGAGGAAATCTTTGAAGAAGAATATGTACCTTTGCCCATTGTTGGAGGACACTCATCACCCAAAGGACAAGATACATATGAATTACCTCCTCCAGTTTGGTTAAAGACAGTCGAAGAACTGGGCAAGACACACTCTGCACGAGTCGATGTGCAACTACATGTGATGGCAAATCTCGAAGAGGTTATTTTGAAATCGCCCTATTTTCTTGCTATCGCCCCCCGCAGACACATCATGACAAGCGAACTACAATATAAACCATATTCCCTTTTGCTCGAAGAATATAATTTCCAAATTAAGAGCGTCACTCAAAAATGCCCCACGCAGGCCACACTATTCGAGTCTGAAGATGTTCCACCAGAAGTAGAGCGAGGTCACATATATCAACCAACATGGCATGTGGACTTACTCCAAAAGTACCCCAAAATGATGCACACATAGATGCGTGCATCAATGCACTTGAAGTACAACCCGTGCTATGGATTGATTCCATGCAGACGTACCTGGAAGGCATTTGCTATTAAAGTTCAGAATAATCATCAATGCAGAGATTGGGTTAATTACCCCTATCTCTCACCTCCCACTAATAACACTCCGATTGTCGGCTACATGATGGCCACTATTCTTCATTGGTTACCTCATCTGCACAGAATGACTGATATGACTGTGACAATTTTTGATATGATGCAAACGGTCTTTAAGACCTTCTGACGTGTCAAGGCTCCCACCATCAATACACCAGGATTTGAATATGGGAACTTGGACTTAGTTTACTACATAAGCACAACACCTTCCCTCAAAGTATGATATGCTTGGCACTATAGACTGAAATATGGCCCACCTGCTACAAGCAGACGTTTGAAGTCATGTTCACCACCGGCTTCTAGGAATACCACTCAAAAGTATTCATCAGTCGTCCCACACATTTGCTTCACTTGTTTGCTTGTGAACATATTATGTATTCAGAGCATTATATGCGCCCACCTCAAGACGAACCCAAGCCCATTGATTGGGAGAAACTCGAACACGACCTTATTAGGGGACTTCACATTACGGAACATACCTTGGCAATAGACCTTCTCACCAACTATATTACTCATGCAAAATCAGGTTCTGTCAGGGACGATAGAAACGAGGAGGAGGGGAGTGTTCAAGGCAAACGATCGAGTACTGGCTCTCGTCATAGAAGAAGAGGAAGTACATAAACTACTCAAATTACTTCATCATGTCAACAGTGATTTTTATCACTAAAACAATGTAAGATATGTATATACATCCAATTATCGCAAGTGCGACTCCATTTTGTGCAAGCCGAGGAGTCCTCAAGCTTGATATCAACTTTATTGGTTCTTGTCGGAGATTGTTACCTATTCTTACCTTTAGTGCCTATGTGAAAGGCAAATTGGCTTGTTCGCTAGGTAAAGACACATGTCAATGTATATGGCATAATAGAAAATGAGACATAACATAATAAAAGATTCTCTAGATTCCCACTTGAGTAAGGTATGTGACTATCACTTTGTTTGGTCTTATCTAGGACCCCAAAAAAATCACAAATGTAAGACAAACTCGTTTTTAAGCATAAAAATTTGGAATAGTATATGAATTGGTCAAGTTCCTTTGCATGATCACATAATCCATATACACAATCATAGATATTGGCTCACATATCTACACACAATGCTTCAATTATCAAATCCTTGCATATAAAATTTGTAAAGATGTTACCTTTGATGGCCCATGCATTGGTTGAGAGATTGAGACCATAGATTCACTTCAAAGACTCTGAGAAGTCCACAAACATGATGAATATTAGACAATCAATAAACATGATGAATATTAGACAATCAATAGTACACAATACCTCAAAGGTGATGATGCAACTTCAAGTATATGTATTGATATGTAAAGTACAATCCTTGCTGGTGTTGGATGACTCATATGGCTATGAGTTAAGAATATAAACACTCTTGAAGTGCATGAGAGCTCAATACTTTTTTGTGACTTCTTCATTGAAGTATATATAGACTTTTTCCCATGATTCTAGTTGGTTGGTGTTGATGATTGTAACAAATGTTCCAATCATATTTTCAAATACTTGAATTTTGCATTCAAATAGGACTCATGGATTTTTTCTCCCTTTAGTTTACGTTGAGTCTCAACTTTAAGGTCTAAAACCTTTATACATAATGAAATATTCTCCAAACTATAAGCTAGACATAAATATGCTTGTTATATATATGACCCTCATAGTTCATGGTGTTCCAAAATATATGCTCAAGCTCTTAGGCTTTGCATATGTACCAAAATCTCCCCCTCAAGCCTAAGATGTTTTAGTATTCATTCTTTTGTGATCTCTTGAAGTCCAATAATCAATTTGAGCCTGCTTAGCTTTACTCCATACAAAGCTTTAGTCATCATGTATGCACATTGTTGTTGAGTTGAGATATATGAAAGCTCGATTTCTTTGTTTGTGATCTTCTCCCTAGAAAAATGGTAGTGGATCTCAATGTGTTTGGTCCTTGCAAACAAATAGGATTTGCTACAAGATGTAAAGAGCTCATATTATCACCAAATATATGAGGAGCTGAAGTCTTGACTTGTTAATCAACATATAATGCCTTAATCCACATAGTTTCTTGATTAGTATTAACCAATCCTCTGTATTCAGTTTTTGTTAGGTATGAGAGCAATTTTAGGTTGCTTATTTGATGAACAAGAGACAAGTTTAGAACCTAAAAATGAAAGTGAACTTGATGTACTTCTCTTATCATCACTTGATCCTACCCAATCTGCATTGAAAAAAATCTTTTATTTAGATTAGAGATGTATGAATAGAATAGTCCATTAAATGTCCCTTTGAGATACTTGAGTATCCTTTTGGTTTCATCCATATGTGGCTTGCTGAGGGGCACATAAATTGACTCAAAACACTCACATTATAGCTGATATATACTCTTGTGAGAGTAGCACACTTAACTTCTAACCAAGCTTTGTGAGTTCTCCTTCATGTGCACTCAATTTTGAATTCACGTCCATAGGTGTATCGAAAGATTATGTTTTCCATCTTGAACTTTGTAAGCATGTCTCTGATGTACTTTCTCTCATTAAGATATAGACCGTGCTCTATGTATGTGACTTCCAATCCATGGAAGTATGTTAGCTTCCCTAAATCACCCATCTTGAACTCTTCCTTCATTTGATATTTGATTTTTCTTATGCCTTTAGCATCATTACTTTTTACAATGATGTCATCAACATATACATAGAGATATATGGCTTCTCCATGTGCTCTTTTGATAGATAATGAAGGATCTGCTTTGCTCACCACAAATCCTTTGTCTTGTAGGTAAGTAATTAGTCTATGATTCCAAGATCTTGGAGCTTGTTTAGCCCATATAGAGCTATTGTTCTTGAAACAAGAAAAAACTTCATTCATGAAATATAATATAGTACATTTTTTACAATCAACAATGAAAGATACATAATACCTTGACCTTGAGATAGATGGTTTCTTGATTGGTCCCCAAACATCAGTGTGGACAAGCTCTAGGATGTTTCCACACACACACATATGTATGTATGTATGTATGTATGTATGTATGTATGTATGTATGTATGCATGCATGCATGCATGTATGTATGTATGTATGTATGTATGTATGTATGTATGTATGTATTAGTCCATTTGATCCATAGGGATCACTTCATGTGTGTGAGGGACAACGACTAGCTAGCCAAGGTCCCAAGCTTGGGGGATACCCTAAGGTACGTTGGTAGTAATGGGAAGTACTTGGGTAGTAATGGGAATAAGTGTTGCATGATGGCCACATGTTCAAACTAGACTATTCCAGATCATTGGTATTTTTAGAGTACATCATTGCTATTTTTAGACTACAAGAGATATATGGATGGGAGAAGAGTCACACACACATCATTCAAGTCTCTGTCTAACAATTGGTATCAGAGCCATAGGATCTTTTTGATGTTTTGTTCATATGCATCTACGTTTTCTTTGATTATTGTCTTGGGGGGAGCTTGCGTTCTTTTTTGCCATGATTTCATCATCATCTTGGAGGAGGATCTTTTTGATGTTTTGTTCATATGCATCTACGTTTTCTTTGATTATTGTCTTGGGGGGAGCTTGCGTTCTTTTTTGCCATGATTTCATCATCATCTTGGAGGAGGAGAAAACCGGAAGCCATCATCGTTTTGCAGAGGTTTTGGGTAAAAAGAGTTTGGAGACAAGCCACATAGGACTCCCCCCCATCACTGAAGATGTTCACAAGCGTGTGATCCATGCAGTGTGCACATGACCCGCCCATGATGAGAGCCTAGAACGTGTCTGAGCCATCTTTGCCCAGTGTTCATGGCATGCTACCCATTCACCTTAAAGTTGCCGCGCAGGGAGTGCAAGTTTTTTTTCAAGTGAGTAGCTCCTAAGAGGTGCGCCCGAAGGCTGCCCGAGCTTCTAGAAATACTGCGTGCAAAAGGGGCCTGCCTATAGGAGCTATAGAGCAGTCCACATGTAATGGACAGAGAGAAAAGAATTTCGTGTCTTGATTTTCATTATGTTCAAGACATTCACCCCGTCTGTACATATAGCCCTGCATGTTTGAAACATTGTATATGGGATATTAGAGTTGTTCGTGTGCTCCTCCAATTGAAGAAGAGGATACAGAACACGAATTCACATTTGCTCTTGTAGCCATAGTTTAAGCTTGCCTTTGAGCCAGTTTCACCAATTTCTCTACATATTTGGCCATATCTTGGTCCTCCAATATCCAAATTAGGAGATCTTTATTGCTGTGGAAAGTTCTCTCGGCTCTTTCCAGTGAGTGGCTACAAGCCATAGTTTGGTTTCAGTTTCAATTAGCTTCAAAGTTTGGAGTTTGCCATTCCTCTTCAATAACCCTCTTTCGAGCCTTGTTTTGAAGCACAACCTATTGGGAGAGACTTGGAAAACTATTTTGACGAAGAGTGGACCATCTCCAGCACGTGTACACACTTGCAAATTACTTTTTGAACCTCCAAATAAGTCTCTTGTCAATTTACATGCATCGTTGTTCTCTTTTTGCACCTTTCGGTTTACTTGTAGTTATATTGTGCCTGCCAACATTGTGAAATTTGTCAGGGTGTGTAATCCCCTTCAGTCTATTTGTAGCTAGATTGTGACTATCGACACCGTTATTACGGAAATTGCTTGTCATAATTTTTTCAGTTTTCAAAGTTGCACCATTATGCTACCAAAATTTTTAGAAAATTAGTATGCATATGCATTCACAAGAAATATAGACTTCATATTTGTGGAATAAAAAGGACAAATCAAGTTTGATTAGAATGCCATAGCGAGGAATAGTAAACGAAAATTCATGTAAGAACTTCCTAGATCTAGAGGTTGAGACATAGACTTTAAAGTTTCTAGTTTTTTAAGGAATCATTTCTTGATGCTATAACAATGTAATATGGGTAGATGGGGTAGTTTTATCTATCTACCTAAGAATGAAGAATAGAGATCCTAGGTGGACTCATTTTCATTAAGTAAGCAAGGCTAGTTTGTAGGCCAAGAAATCTAGAGTGGTCAAGATACACAAAAAGGCAAGGTTTGCAGGGAGCAAACAAGGCAAGTTTGTGGGTCAAATACTCAAGAGTGGCCAAGATATACAGAAATGCAAGGTTGGCATAGAGCAAACAAGGCAAGGCTATCTTCTAATGTCCCTACCAGGGAGTGGGACAAGGTTATATAGCAAGGCACGATTTGCAATAAGTAAACAAAGCAAGGTTGTGATCAAGATTCTTAGTAAAGAGTGATTACACAACAATGCAAGGTTTGCATTTATTAGGCAAGGCAAGGTTGTCTCTAGTAGGGAATGATTATACAACAATGCAAGGTCTACAAGTAAGAAAGTTAGTTCGAAATGGAAGACAAGTTGAGAAGCAAGTTTCATGTTTCTATTTATAGTACATCATAAATCGTGACCAAGTAAAGTGATCAAGTATGAGCATGAGAGGAGGCGACTACTTTTTGGTACTTTATGAATTCGTCATGTATCCTGATGAAGTCATGTAGTCATGGAGACTCTAGTTGGAATGTGTCAACACTTTTAGTGAGAGTGAGAGCATAATTCCAAGGGTTATCCTGCATCATTAGTTCTTCTAGTGAAGAAGAAAGACGGATCTTATAGGATATGCATCGACTATCGAGCACTCAATAAGATTACTATGAGACATAGATATCCTATGCCCAGGATTAATGACCTTTTAGATGCTCTAGGTGGAGCCATTGTATTTAGTACACTAGATTTTACAAGTGGCTACCATCATATTAGAGTAAGAGATCATGATAAGACTCAGTTAATGCAGAGAAGACTCAGTTATTTCTTTTGTGAATATAGTATCTACTGATGAGGTTCGGATGGATCCCAAGATATTTTGGCCTACTCCTCATGATGAGGGGCAGTTATGGTCATTTATAGGACTTTCCAATTTCTATCAAAAATTCATCCCTTCATATTCGTTGCTAGCAGCGCCTATGATGAACTTGCTTCAAGGCAAAGTTCCATTTGCATGGAATCAAGAGCAGCAAGATAGTTTTGGTACTCTGAAACAAGTTGTTAAGGCTCCTATACTCAAAGTGATAGATCCATAGAGACACTTTGAGTTAGAGACAGATGCTAGTAGCATAGTCGTAGGGACAGTTTTGAGCCAAGATGGCAGGCCAATAGCTTTTGAAAGCAAGAATTTGACTAGTGCATAGTGCAACTCGCCCGTCCATGAACAAGAGTTGTATGCAGTGGTGTATTCACTTAAAGTCTAGAGACACTATCTTGATAGTGTAGACTTTAAGGTATACACAAATCACCATACACTTAAGCATTTTTTTAGTCAGCTAGATATTCGAGGTAATTAGGCTCGTTGGTATGAGCTCATACAGGAGTTTCACATGGAAATCCTATATAGAAGATCCAAAGAGAATATAATTGTTGATGCATTATCACAGATAATGTATCAAATGAGCTTTACAGTTCTAGAAAGCTCATTGCTTCAAGAGATAAAGGAAGCACAGGTGGAAGATCCACATTCGAGCCATCGGTGATGACTCTATTATAGTAGACGGGACAGTTCTAGCTATTTCTTCCCCTACAAATTACCAAATATTTGAGTCTATTGTAGAGATACACTTCTCATGAGAAGATGGGTCATAGCTACATAGCGAACAAGTCCATTCCGTATTCCAATTTCTCACAGGAGAATGGAATAGTTAGATGGAAAGGAAATGTTTGCGTATCAAATTCCCGGGATTCGAGAATAAAAGTCATGCATGATAACCATGATGTGCCTTGTGCAGGACATAGAGTGTTTACAAGACAATATAGCTTGTTAGAAGAATATTTTGGTGGCTTGGATAGCAAGAGATATCCACACTTATGTTCAACAGTGCTTTATGTGTCAAGTAATCAAAGTAGAAAGGATAAAGACACTAGGTCTTTTGCATCCTTTATAGATTCCATATCATAATTGGGATAGTGTATCCATGGAATTCATAGTCGGGTTATCGTGGACCCAAAGGACGTGGGATACTATCTTAGTTGTGGTAGATAGATTGAGCAAGATGGCTCATTTCATGCCCATGTAGGAGATGACAAAAGCTCCACATGTAGTGCATTTGTTTGTCCAACATGTCTTCAGATTGCATGGGTTGTCGACATCCATAGTTTCAAATAGGGATGTCAGATTCACAGGACACTTCTGAAAGTTTGTATTTGATAAACTGAAGGTGTCATAAACGATGAGTAGTTGTGATCATCCTCGGACAGATGGTCAGACCAAGAGGGTCAGCCAGATACTCGAGGACATGTTGAAGGCATATGTGTTTGAGAGACAGACAAATTGGGATAGTTATTTTCCACTAGTTGAGATGAACTATGGCATGAATCCCAATGCTCCTGTATCATAGGCATGTCAAAGGAATTTCCTAGTGCTTCGGAATTCTTAGCAAACATCCAAGTAGATTTAGAAATAGTTAAAGCCAAGATGCAGCAAGCAGATGATAGGGCTAAAGAGTACGCTGATAGGAAGAGATCTCCTAAATCCTTTGAGGAGGGAGACAAAGTCTTTCTTCAGGTACCAGCTAGGTCTAATTCACTATCCATAGGGAAGTGTAGTAAGCTATCACCAAGGTTTTGTGGACCTTGGAAGATAGTTAAAAAGCTACGTGAAGTTGCATACCGAGTGAAGCTTCCTCAAGATTGCAGAGTGCATCCAGTGTTTCATGTCAGTAAACTTTGGAAGTATATTTCTAGGGAGGATATTTTAATCAAAGGTATTGTTTCTTTACAAGAAAGTGATAGCACAGATCATTCTCTAGACAGGATACTAGATCAGAGACAGAAACGATTAGGGAATCATGTCACCCAGGAGTATGTGGTAGCCTAGAGAGGATTAACACTTACTGACTCTACTTGGGAATCAGAAGCTTTGGTCCGTAAGTACTTTCCCTCATTGATCATTGAGGAAAATGATCTTTAGAAGGGGACGAGAGTGTCAGACATTGATCCATAGGGATCAATCCATTTGATCCACAGGGATCAGTCCATTTGATCCACAGGGATCAGTCCATTTGATCCACAGGGATCAGTCCATTTGATCCACAGGGATCATTTCATGTGTGTGAAGGACAAGAGCTAGCTAGCCAAGGTCCCAAGCTCGGGGGATACCCTAAGGTACATTGGTAGTAATGGGAAGTACTTGGGTAGTAATGGGAATAAGTGTTGCATGATGGCCACATGTTCACATTGGACTATTCCAAATCATTGCTATTTTTAGAGCACAAGAGGGTATATATGAATGGGAGGAGAGTCACACACACATCATTCAAGTCTCTTTCTAACACACACACACACATATATATATGTGTGTATGTGTGTGTGTGTGTTAGAAAGAGACTTGAATGATGTGTGTGTGACTCTCCTCCCATCCATATATATATATATATATATATATATATATATATATATATATATATATATATATATATATATATATATATATATATATATATATATATATATATATATATATATATATATATATATATATATATATATATATATATATATATATATATATATGTGTGTGTGTGTGTGTGTGTGTGTGTGTGTGTTATAAAGAGACTCGAATGATGTGTGCGACTCTCCTCCCATCCATATATATATATATATATATATATATATATATATATATACATACATATATATATATATATATATATATTTGTGTGTGTGTGTGTGTGTGTGTGAAAGGTTGCCTATGAGACTTGCCAAATTGGCATGCACTGCATTTGTAAATCATGTTTTGCTTTGTGATATTTGGAATTCCAAGTATACTTTGATCCCTGCTAATTTGTTTCAAGGTCCTATTCTCCAATGTGAACTAATCTTTTGTGCCAAACTTCTAACTTTGATAGAGCTTGTGTACCATAATTGAACCATGCTATGTCCCTTTTGTCTTGGAGTTCAAAGGTGAACAATCTACCTCTCTTTTCTCCTTTGGCAACCTTCTTGAACCCTTGATTTGGATCTTCCACATAGGCTCCATACTTTGTAAACATCACTTGCAAATCCTTTCTCCACAATCTCTCCTACACTTATCAAAAATTTGGTGATGCTAGATACATAGAGAACTTTTCTCAACAAATTCATATTCCCATTTGAGGTCTTCACATTTCCAATCTTTTCTATAGGGTTCCTTGTGTCATCTCCTATGTGCTCTTTTGGGTTCTTCCAAATCTGAGAGTAGTGCTACACTCCCTGCCACATGATTTTAACATCTAGAATTATTATAGAATACATGTTCATCTGATTTGCCTTCCTTCATGGACATGTTCATGTTTATGATGAATGGTAAATCATCTTGGTTTGATCATTTGTATAATTTTTGTTCTATCTCCTTCCTTTATATCCTCCTTGATAATTTTGTAGAAATTGTTATTGCCATTATATACATAGTTGCTATTGTATCCGCTTCTAGGAGCTCCATAACCTCCTCTATTATATCCTCTTCCTCTCTAGTTCCTTGGATTCTTTAAGCATTGTTTATTGATATGATTTGTAAGTCCACATATGGCATAGGGTGAGGGGCTTTGAGATCTCCCCTTGCCTTGCCTACCTTCTATGCCTCTTCCTCTTGAACTTCTCCCTTTACTTGCAAAGTTAGCTTGGGAGTTAATTACTTCTTCATTAGACTTCTTTGCCTTTCCTTTAGCATATTTACTTCTACCTTTATCTGTGTATAAGGTAGAGGATTGATTAACTTTTTGTGTATCGCCATTCTTCATAAGCTTGGCTTTCTGGGTAAAGAATTGTCCCATTAGTTTGTTGAAATCAAGTACTTGCATGTCCATGTATAGATCCATGGTAGTGGTGAATGTTTCCCACTTATCATCTGCTTTGATCCTATTGATGACTTTCCTGGCTGTCTGCTCTTGATCTTTGATCTTTCCAATGCTTCTTATTTGATAATTTATGCCCTTTATCTTGGTGAAAAAGTCGGTGACACTTTGCTTTGATTTCTTCTTGAGGGAAGTGAACTTCATCCACAACTATTTCTTCCTGGCCTTAGTGCTTGAAGAGAAGAAGGATTCAAGTGCATTCTAGGTCTCTTGTGATGAGTTACATCCCATAATGTGTGGAAGTAAGAAATTAGAGATATATTTTAAGGTATATGACCTTGCCAAAGAATCTTTGCATGCCATGTATTCAACCTCTCTTGATCTTCTTGAGTTGGTTGTCCTTTGGTCCTTAGACTAGGCATCAACTTATCTCTGTTGGGTGTGTGTAGAAGTGCGAGAGACACACAAGAAGCACACATAAAAAGCACAAACATAGCAAGACACACGGAGAAGACGATGGCTGGAATAGCTCTCTCTATTGATGATGAACTGAACTGAAGTAAGAGCTGAATAATATCCCTAAGTACAAAGTACCACCACATATGAGAGTATCAAGTATGTGGTAACATGGGGGCAAAACCTCTGGCCAACACTACAGTAAAAAGTTCCCATGTATAGGGAAAAAAGTTCACATCAAAGCTACTCGAGGAACACATAAGTGTAACAAATCCCCCTGGAGCGAAGGATGTGAACACATACAGGGAGTGGCAGATCAGCCCGCACAAGGTAATAAGCCTAAAGCTTTGCAAAAAGCTTCAAATTTTTCTCGTGGAAGAGCTTTGGTGAATATGTATGCCACATTATCTTGTGTAGGCACATATACCAAATCAATATCTCCTGCATGAAGGTGCTTTCTCACATAGTGATAATGCACCTCAATATGTTTGGCCCGTGCATGAAACACTGGGTTTCGTGGAATAGCCAAAGCACTCTGACTATCAGTGAGAATATGTGTAGCATCATCAATCTCCATGCAAAGATCCATCAATAGGCATCTCAGCCATATACGCTCCACTATAGCTGTGAAAACTGCCTTGTACTCAGCTTCACAACTCGATGTTGCCACTGTAGGTTGCTTCTTATTCAATCAAGATATGCATGAGTCTCCAAGGAAAAAGCAATTACCACTAGTGGACACGCGAGTATCATAACAACCAACCCAATGATAATTTTTGGATGGAAGCGGTCATGTGTGCAAATTATGTGTTGAATCGCTACCCTACAAAAGCATTGAGAGTCATCACTCCTTATGAGGCTTGGAATGGTCATAAGCCTATGGTTAGTTATATGCATGTGTTTGGTTGTTTGGCATATGTTGTTGTGCCATCACAACAACATCACAAACTTGATGATAAGGCAAACAAATGTATATTTGTTGGTTATAGTGCTAAAAGTAAGGAATATCATTTGTACCATCCATTGGTGAACACAATTATTGTGAGTCGAGATGTGGTATTTGCTGAAAATTCAGTTTTCCCTCTACTTGAATGCAAAAAACAGCCAACAGTTAGCTCACAAGATGTGTTCGATACACTCATGCTTTTGTTCCAAAATGGTGAGCTTAACTATGGCCATGTAGACCAGCCAACTGAGGCTCAAAGGGCTAAAAAATTCCAGCAAAATAGTGCTAAAAATGCAAAGAATTTCAAGCCAAACATGGCTGAAATTTTTCAACCAAAAATTGTCAAAACTGCTGGAAATTTCCAGCCACATATGGTTGAACATTTGCATCAAAATATGGCTGAAAATGAGCATGAAATTCATCCCACGCATGATGTACATGTTGAAGATGTATTACATAATGAACGCATGTATATCAAGAGTACACAATCTATGCCAAAGTGGCTGAAACAAACTTTGCAGGACAGCAAATTGAGTGCACCTTTACTTGGTAGAACAAGATCAAGCTCTCACCATGCATCAAGTAATTTTGTGGATTATTCTCTTATTGCTACAACACGTAATGAAGAGCCACTTTCTTTTGAAGATGCATGTGACTATCCACAATGGATGAGTGCTATGCAATCAAAAATGGATTCCATACATAGGAATGGTACTTGAGAGTTATGTGAATTGCCAAAAGGAAAGAATGCCATTGGTACAAAATGGGTTTACAAGATGAAGAGAAAATATGATGGTCGCATCGATCGCTACAAAGCTAGATTGGTTGCGAAAGGATATGCGCAACAATATGGAATTTGTTGAGATATCAAGCTCAACATGTGATGATCCAGGATGACACGTACCAGTTTTTCGTTTCTATGACATGTATAGTGGTCACGCCAATATATGTCACGGATACTTCATTGAGCTTTATTAGATTTATCTACCGAGAGTGATGGCACATTTTTTTCTTGCCAACTCACTCATTCGCGGACATTAGGTTTTTTCCTTATGTACTGATCTTTATATATTGCAATTGTTGTATTCTTGTTTTTAGGTCATTCTTGTACATTCCTTTTATGTAATAGAAGAAGAAGAAGAAGATCATTCTTCCTTGCCTCAATCTGTGTGTGTGCTTCTCCTTGAGAGTGAGAGTGTGTGTGTGAGCTCTCTTCCTTATTTCCTTCCTCATGACATGGTATCAGAGCCAGCGTGGCTGTAGAGAGCTTGTGGAGAAGGCGACGGTGAAGACTACGCAACAAGGCATGGAGAAAACGCGATTTCACAAATGGCCTCCGTTTGCTACGAAAATCGGCGTGAAAGTTGCATATAAGAAGTTCAGAACTTCCATATAGACCAAGGAAAATATTTCGAATTTTGTTGATCTGGTATCTATGCTGATTATTGAAGAAAAGAATCTTGGCGAGGATTCAAACTCCCAAGGAAAGCCCAGTTCTGAGCAGGTATTCTACTATGGCAGAGGAAGAGGCAGAGGTAGAGGTTTTGGAAGTGGAAGAGGAAACACTAACCAAGACCAAGGTCAACAACAAAATCATGCAGGAGGAAGATGACAGTTTTGAGGCAGGGGGAGCCAAAGAGGTCGCAAAAATTTCCAAAGAAATGATTCAGGTAATGATAGTAAAGGATGCTGGAATTGTGGTAAACCTGGACACTAAACGTGATTGGAAGATGCTTTCCTTTAACCATACATTGTGCCATTTCAAGTAGAGTTCTATTTTTATGCTCCGCAACACCATTTTGCTGAGGTGTATACTGTGAAGTAGAAGCACCTACCGGTCTTCAAGCTACATCTGCCACTATGTTCCAAAGTTGTTTTGCAACAAGAACATGCTTCATCATGTAAGACCACATCGAATAGTTTGTCCCATCAAACTTATCTTCAGCTTGAAGCATGTCAAACAAGTCATTGCTGCCCACGATTTCACTAAGGAACAAGAATGTGACAAAATATTCACTTCAACGAAAGCTGAAATGAATGCTAAAATTTCAGCTCACAAACCGTCACTCTGATGGCGATTTTGACTGCACGAATGGCTTCAAAATCGGGGTAAAACCCCAGCACACCTGATGAAAATGTTTCATGGTAGCTGAAATTCATAGTTCTATGCTCCGAGGTCGATTTGCACTGTTAAAAGTGCGTGCACCGCGACGCGAAAAATCAAAACTTGAGAAGGAGCTGAACCTGGTCTGATACCACTGTTGGGTGTGTGTAGAAGTGCGAGAGACACACGAGAGCACACACAAGGAGCACAAACACAGCAAGACACATGGAGAAGACGATGGTTGTAATAGCTCTCTCGATTGACAATGAACTGAACTGAAGTAAGAGTTGAATAATATCCCTAAGTACAAAGTACCACCACATATATGTGGTAACAGGGGGAAAAAACCTCTAGCCAGCACTAGAGTAAAAAGTGCCCATGTATAGGGAAAAAAGGTTCACATCAAAGCTACTCGAGGAACACATAAGTGTAACAATCTCTAGATATGTATCCATAGATAGTCCTTCCTTGCAGATATGCTTCCTTCCTTAGAGACCATGCTAAGTAGTTTCTTTGATCCAATTTTTCAACTAAAGAAGGAAAACCATCACCCATAATGTATACACTATGATGATGTTATAATACCACTTTGAGAAGGTGATGGCAGAGTACAAATATGAGTGGGTCTTTGCAAAAATCTGATCTAGACTTACCTATTTCTTGCTTGAACACATTAATAGACTTCTTAAGCTTTCTAATGACATATACCATAGTAATTTGGATCAATGTTCTCAAAAGTTTGTGTCAAGATTGACTATTTGAAGATTATCAGCATGAAGATAAAATTTTCTAATTATGAAAGTCGACACTCAAAAAAATCTTTGCTAATCTTAACTTGCTACAAATTGAGCAAAATACTTTTGCATAGCTTCTAATAGAAAGGTATTTGAGCTATTCCAAGTCATATATTGAATTTATAGTGCTTATAGTGTGAGAAATATACTTTTTTGGTGATCTCAATATTTCAAAAGAAGACAATGCATATACACAATCATAGAGATTGATTCATATCTCTGCACATAGAGCTTCAATGATCAAATCATTGCATTAAAAATTTCATGAAGTTGTTACCTTCATGATCCATGCATTGGTTGAGAGACTGAGACCATACATTCACTTCAATGACTCTGAAAGTTAGCAAACATGAACAATAAATGGTAAGCAATACACAATAGCTCAAAGATGATGATGAAACTTCAAGTAGATATATTATTATGTAAAATAAAATGCTTGGAGGTTTTGGAGGAATCATATGGCTACAAGGTAACAACAATAATCACTTGTGAAGTTCATGAGAGCTTAGTACTTTTTTGCAACTTCTTCACTAAAGTTTAGATAAATTTTTTTCCCATGATTCTAGTTGGTTGGTGTTGATGTTTCTACCAAAGATTTCAATCGTCTTTTCAACTATTTATTTGAATTTTGATTTCAAATAGTACTTCAAATCGTACTTCAAATAGTACTCATGGCTTCTAGCTCCATTTATTTTATATTGAGTCTTGAATTTAAGGTCTAAAACCTTTATAAAAAATGAAATATTCTCTAAAATTATGAGCTATGAATTAATTTGCTTGTTCCATATATGATCCTCATAGTTCATGGAGTTACAAAATATATGATCAAGCTCATAGGCTTTCCATATGTACCCACAAATTTATCATGTGGCATTCATGAATTCATCTTCTTTGTCACATGGAGATCCATGCAAGATTTTTTTTTACTGATATGCACGATCTACATCATTCAAGAAGTGGACCATCGATAGGAATCCCACCCAATGATAGGCCCATGAGCTCATGAGTGACTGAATAGATAGAGAACCCCACATCCTCCTCTCCTTCTTGCTTTTGTAAGCTACAAGGTGAAGGTAGCCCCTTTATACCCAACGTCTTCACTTGCTTGTGTCATGTATAAGATAAAGTATTCCTACACAAGCGCCACTCTTGGTCTTCCACCTTTGGGTGTTTGAGTGAACAATCAATTTTCCTCTCCTTTCTTGAAGAATTCTAGATTTACCCATTTGTTTAGAAGTTCTTTCATCATATATAGCCTCACATATTTTTCCATACCTTGAGAAGGAAGTATCCAGATCCAATGAATCAAGTTGTTGAAGTTTTGACATCAAAGGAATTTCTCTAAATGTATGATTTGACCTCTATAGCTCATCTTGAAGGTGAATGTGCATTGTGGCACACTTATTTGAGGGTCTATTTTCGAGACATTTGGACATCAAGGACTATTTTGTCTTGAATTCGGAGTACATGGCAGCTCATCCATTATTGTTTGGAATCTCTATACCTACACTTTTGTTTCCAAATAAGCTTTATTTAAATTTCCACGCATAAAATGTCTGTCTTAGCATCATTCATGCATAATTAAGCTTTTAGGATATCATTTTTTAGGATACCATTCATGCATATTTAAGCATCTAGGATATAATTCACGAGTGTATAAGTTAATGTATTAATTCCATATCTGAACTTTAATACATTAATTCCATATCTCACCTTTAATAAATGTATTTTAGGTCATATCTGACCTTTAATAAATTCATGAACATTAACTCCAAATGTGACCTTTAACAAATGTATTTTAGGTCCATGTCTGACCTTTAATAAATTCATGAACATTAACTCCAAATGTGACCTTTAATAAATGTATTTTAGGTCATTTTATTTTGTATAAAGAAGCAGATTTTGTTATATTACATGAATTAAAGTGCAAAAGGAGTTAAATCTTGGTATTGATGCCACTTCTTTATTGGTCGTTTTGATTTTGAACATATTGGTACTTTATAGTTACAGTGCCTGCAAACACTCATATATTTTTTGGTGCATGAGACCACTTCATTTTCATTTCTAGATCACACATGTGCAATTGAAATGCAATAAAAATTAAAAAAAAAATTTCAGGATCATACACGTGCATGCTTTTACACATATTCATGCACAAAAAGTTCTTTGTTTTGACTTGTGTGCATCGCAAGTATAGACTACTGATAATTTCTCATTGCTTATTGTATATAATCAGTTGTTTATCTTTTAGGTACATCTTATATTGGAATAAACAACAAGCTAGACCAAAAAAAAAAAAAGAACAACAACAAAATAAAAGACTTAGTTATCCATTGGCGTCAAGACCATCCTCCCCTAACCACGTAGGCAATGACACAATCATGGAGTCCCATACATCCATAGACTCCATAAACATTAGAATACAAGATTTAGAGCATATCGACATGCTATTCTAGTGCATATATATGGATCTCACATGGAGACTATTGGCAAAGAGAGTCTAGGTGAATTGAGCACACATGAAGTGGGGAAGGATAGTCTTCCATATAGGATGTGCCCATGTGTGAGGTTTTTTAACATGTCAAAGCTTTGAAGCCACTAGGACACCATAGAACTCCTAGTTCTTGTACTATTGATAATGTTGAGCAATGGCTTAGCAAGTGATTAAAATAGTGCGTTAGCTTGTTCTATATGGTAGATGATTATCGCAAAATCTAGCTATCCACTTATAACCTCATGGAAATAGATCATATGTGGTGACAAGAAATAGAGCATGACATGACACAACCATGCACTTGGGAAAAAAATTATTGTTCTACAATATCTTGTGCCCCTAGATAAGAGGTCTACTAAATACCTAGTTCTTCATTAGACAAAAGAAACAAACTATCTAAGCGTATGCAAATAGGTATTAAGAGGTTCTCCTTAAAGCATATGGCTCTATCTCAAAGTTCCTCTAGGTTCACCGATTTGTCTTGAGTCTTGAGCATGAAGGAGGCAATTGAGTCATTATTCAGGAAAGAGGGGTGCCAAATTTTAGCATGGGCTATTGAGATGTCCCTTGTTTGCGAGGACGCTAAGGGGAGGAGCACTTTGGGCCAAATTTCTTCATGTAGCAAGGTTAGCCAACCTCTCTTGACCTTTGCTAACACCACAATTTGTGCATAACCGCTGAAAGAAGCTAAGCAACTGGACACAATCAAGATGGTTTCTAGAAATAAAAGAGAAGTGTTTGTTATGGGAAAGCAACCATATAACAAACATGTGCTCATGCTATATCTCAAAAATCATCAATTGCAAGATCTCTCTCAAGAAATTCCAAAATGGTTGTGTGTGCTACTCACATCCCATCCTTCTTATCCCCTTGCAAAAAAAAAAAACAGAGTTTGTCTAAAGTGATCTAGTGCGGACATATTACCATCATGCACATTCGACACTCCAATGCAAACCTAGGAACCTTAGGATAACCCCCCAACTAGGGAGCTTGACTAAGCTAACATTTGTCCCACACACACACACACATATTGATGGACTACTTGGCTAACATAGAATGGCAACACAAGCCTTCTATGGCTTGACGAAAACCAAATAATCTCACAAAATGGGTAGACAATGAATTGTAGCTAGGTGGGACTATGATTGCACATGAAAGGGGGGTAACTAGTCCATATATGAAGACACACGATATGAGAGGTAAGCCTCCTTGATGTCTTGATATCTCAAAATGGAGAGGATAGAGGTACCCACAAGTGCATTGTGGTGTTCTTGTCTTGTCTTGGATGCTTTTAGAAGTTCATAGAGGCCTTGTGGGAAAATAGACTCCCATGCTCCCCATATGGCTTAAACTCAAGTCCTACCCTTCACATCCATTAGACTTAACCATTAAGCTAAGCTCTTCATTTGCCTAAATGTGTTTGACAATCTCTATCGCTTAAAGTGCATTTATATTTTATTTCCGAGGAGAGGACACATGGCAACATATATGGCATAATAGATGAGACATAACATAATAAGATTCTTTAGATTCCTACTTTGGTAAAATATATGACTACCACTTTGTTTGGTCATATCTACGACCCAACCAAATGATAAGAGTAAGCCAAATTCGTTGTCAAGCATAACATCTTGAAATATTTAAGACTTGGTCAAGTCCCTTTGCTTAACAAATACACACTAGTCAAGGTACCTTTCTACCTGGGAGTTCCAAATCTTCCAATCTTCTTCCCTCAGGAGTGGGGGGACGTGTCAGTAGATCCTTTGGTGGGCTCAAGAATGGGCATCCTTTGCTTTTAGGAATGCCTTCTTTCCATCTCTAGCTAACATGCAAATATGACTGCTCTCACCATCCCATTCCACCCCATGTCAATGCCCCTTCTAGAGGTGGGAACACCACATGAGTCAAAGAAAAATTCTCCACTACAAGATGTGTAGAGTGGCATTAGGCTAGACATGGAATTGTCATACATCACATTATTGGTTTGATTCTCTTTAGTGGGTAACCCACTAACTAGTTTTTGCATGCATGGGCATAACCCAATTTTGAAAGGGGAAAGCCTCCAAGGCTCCAAGTCTCTAGAAAAGGCGCAAAGACTGCTCCGATCAGAGTCCTCTACAGAATCCATGGCACCTCAAAAGGAATTTCCACGTTCTCTAAAGAAGTGAAGAGAATCAGATACAAGATTTTGTGCAGTTTCAATTCAAATTAAGTTAAACGTATGCTGCAGCTGATCACCATGGCTTCGCCGCATTCCTGTGCTTCGCCTTTTTGCAGCTATTTCACTCGGCTTTCTGCATCTCCTCTCTCCCCCCTGCGCTACATGTACGATTTGCGGACTCCCTTTTTGTTATCTCGCATACGGAACTCGTCGAGAATGGGGCTATTCCCCCTCTCCAGTCTCGTCATTGCTCGTTTCCCTTTCAGCTGATTCCAAATAGACGTGATGTTCTCAGGAGGATCACTGATATATGCTGCCTTCCTCTCCTTCTTGAATCGAGATGCTGTAGAGGTACGCACCGTCTCTAAGTGGACGCTATTTATATCATGGATGTGAGCACTCAGCTTGTTTCTTGATTGCAATCGCATGGATATCGTGCTGATCGAAACACTCTACTGCTGAGGGGATTGTTTTTTCCGTTTAGACACCTCATATCTGCTTCTCAGTACAACATTTGTCTCCAATGCGGCCTAGCTGGAGATGCTTTCTTCTGAGATCGCACCCCTCCTTCTATGTCGTTTCTCATTTTTATGATGGCTCTACGCATAAATTTAAGTTCTATCTATTGTTGCGAGCTTATTCTTTTGAATGAGCTGCGCTGTCTGCCATTAACCGCACTATTTTACGATGATAACTAAATTATGTCTGAAATGGTCTCATGTACCGGATTGCGTTTGTCATTTTCTATGCTCATCACAGACTTCATATGCCTAGTAAGGCTTTTGTGTCAGACAATTGGCTCAGCTTTTCAGATATCTGGAATCATTAAATGGCGACTACTCATAGCAAAGTTGGCGAACGTAACATGATACAAGCATATTGGAAACGAGGAACGATTATTACAGACAGCTGCTGATAGTCTACCGTTACCTCAGATATATGCTCAGATTGGAATATAAAACAGAACTATACGCTCCGCCAGAGCCCTTCATGGATGTCACTTTCTCAAAACATTATTTTTCGCTGTCCATTTCTCAACTTTTTTCTATGCTAAACCACGCCCACGCATGCCTAGAGGCGCAAGTTTATTTGTATGCAAGGAGCATTTTGTGAACCGAGAAAACCAATTAAGCTCTCGATATTCTCTTTCCAAGCATCAGTTATGTCCTGATCTCCCACTGTGAAGGTGAGGTTCCCACACGCTTTCGTATTTCTATCGAACCCTTTGGTGGCAGTGGGCTATGGCAGGCGATACCGAATTGTACACGACTGTCTGGATATAGAAAGAGCACTTTGTGGAACAAAAAGGACCAATTAGCTTCTTGATAAAATTTTATCAAGTATCAGTTTATGTTCTGATCTTATGTGTTCTGATCTGTCACTGTAAAGGTGAGGTGGGGGACTTCTACTCCAGAGTGTCAGCCTCTACTTCTCACACGTTTCTCTCTTCTCTAGTATTCCCGCTAACCCCTCCCCCTCTCTGTCACAACCAAATACTCTACCTTACCCGTATCTCTATCCAGCTCCCTTTGTGCCCATGGGCTATGCTGTGTGCCATCGAATTGTGAGCAATTTTATGGGGTAGAAGTGTTGGATCTGTTGAGATTCTTCACTTGTGGAGTGCTTATGCCGCTTACCCCATATTATTGAGCCCCTTTCATGATGAAAGTGCACACAATCACATAGGGGATAGAAAAATGCCCATGAGATTGCCAAAAGTAATCTCTTGATAGCATCAAGAGGCAGAGAGTACAAGTCATGAGAGGGGCTCAAAGTATGCGGCAAGAGCCCTGGGAATTCCAGAAGTGAATTATCACAACTGATTTGAACACTGTTACCATTGCGTACAGTTCGGTGCCTCTTGGCATACTCCATGGGTACCAAAGGGGCTGGATAGAGAAACAAGTGAAGTGGCGTTTTTACTTGTGAGGTCCTTCTCCCTTCCTAAAAAAAGGGAACAAAAACAACCCTTCCTAAAAAAAGGGAACAAAAACAAAGTAAAGGAAAAACTCATGTAACTCATACACCTTAATTATTTAGTTTCGATTTCAAATTCCGTTTGGCGCAGATCTTACTTTGATCCGTCTTGAAGTAATTGTATCCTGTTTTCTTTTTCCCCCCCATAACATATCGAGGTTAAGTTTGGGCTAGTGACTATTTGGAACATTTGAAGGAAATGTCCATGCAAGAAACGATGAATCAACACCCCATAAAACGCCACATGATGTATTTGAACCCTTTCTTGTTAGTATGTGTCAATCCTAGCATGAACAATTGCTTTCTTTACATATAGATGGCCTAACTGAGGAGATGGACACTTCCATTCCCTTTCTTCTTATTCCCTCAAGAGTCAGGTATCTCAAAGCTTCTCAAGAAAAGTGGATCACATTTTTCTTAAGTCTCTTATCTTTAAAGTCCCCCTAGTATTTTCGTGGACAAGCTCTTCAACCTCTCTTGTCAATAGGTGAAGTGGTGGATTCCTACTCTCAACCAAAAGTAGCACCTAAGTAGCCTGATGCTTGAAATGCTAATCATTTCCTATGTCGACGTTATTACATTCCATACCCAAAATGATATATTATTTTATCTTGCATCAACAATTTGGTGTTCCATACCAAAAAAGTCTCTTCCTCTCTCGTTCTCTCTCTCTCTCTCTATCCATCCATCTATCTATCTATCTACACACACACACACACACACACACACACACACATACTGTAGGTGGTGAAGTGAAGTGTGTGGGTGCAAGGAATGCAAAATGCACTACTCCTGGAGAACATGTAAGCACATGGGCACATTAAAGCTCATTACCGTAATAGACACATCACCAAGCCTCCGTATCACCACTAGAAACTACACTTAGGAGTAGAATCACAACAGGAGCAAGCATGCAGCAGAATAGAGCACAAGACAACACCCACTAGAACAACCAAATGTAACACAATCTATACACGCCATTAGCTAATCATACCACTTATCATACAAACGCAAACAATGGAAGAGCAGAATTCAACCTCCAAGTATTCTCACATAAATAACATAAGCAAACAACATAAGAAGGTCTCTACGAGCTCTAAGCCTGCACTCACTCTCAACTATAGTCTCCTGTAGTGTGCACTATATGCTATATCCTCCTCTCTAGAGGTTTCCCCTTTTTATAGGAGAGAGGCGAGGAACCGGTTACAATAGGAGAGTCTGTTTCATGAGAGTAATGGGAAGTTAATGCACTAGGCGGTTTTAATTGTCAGCATGGCCGCCAGTACCAAACTTTGTCGTGTAATGATGAGTGGCAGGGGCCCACTTGGCCGCCTTGTCAGGTCTGCATGTCGTCATGATGAATCTGGCATGCCGTCGCCTATCTCCAAAACTTAGGAGTCTTGGCGCCAAACTCTACCATCTGGACGTCTTGGTGCCCAACTCCAGATTTTGGATGTCTTGGTGCCCAACTCCAGATTTTGGATGTCTTGGCGCCCAACTTCAGATTTTGGACGTCTTGGCACCCAACTCCAGATTTTGGACGTCTTGGCACCCAACTCCAGATTTTGGACGTCTTGGCACCCATCCCAGCTTCTGGACGTCTTGGCGCCGAGTTTCAATATTTGGTTCCTTGGTGCTCATCCTTTACTCTGTTCTTCAAAAAATTATTCTACAGGTTGCCCGCCACTAGTGTCTCTCCGTCTCGGAGAGAAAGGAAAAATGATAGAATAAATGAAGTGATTACATCAAAACAATGGAATGCAATGGTTGCCTTCTGGGAGAATAGGAGGAGGTTGCCGTGATGAGGATGAGGGGAGGTGGAGTGGTCGCCCAAATGAGGATGAGGGGAGGTGGAGAGGTCGCCCATTTGAGGATGAGGGGAGGTGGAGAGGTCGCCCAATTGAAGATGAGGGGAGGTGGAGAGGTTGCCCAATTGAGGAGGAGGAAAGGTGGAGTGGTCGCCCAATTGAGGAGGAGGAAAGATGGAGTGGTTGCCAAATTGCACCCAAATGAGGATGAGGGGAGGTGGAGAGGTCGCCCATTTGAGGATGAGGGGAGTTGGAGAGGTCGCCCAATTTGGGGATGAGGGGAGGTGGAGAGGTCGCCCAATTGAGGAGGAGGGAAGGTGGAGTGGTTGCCTTAATGATGGTGAGGGAGGAGGGAAGGTCGCCCATTTAGAGGGAGAAGGAGGGGAGGTCGCCAATGCCCAAATTTAGAGAGAGGAGGAGGGGAGGTCGCCCATATGCATGAGGGAGAAGGAGAGTTGGAGAAATCGCTAAGGTGAGGGAGGGTGGAGAGGTCGCCCAATTTGAGGATAAATGGAGTGGGGAGGTGGAGAAGTTGCCCAAATGAGGGAGGGTGGAGAGGTCGATCATTTCAAGCAAAGTTGGAAGTTGGAGAGGTCGATCATTTCAAGCAAAGTTGGAAGTTGGAGAGGTTGCGGTCGCCAATGCTAGAAGTTAGGGAAGAGAGGTTGCCATTGAGATTTTAGGGAGGCTAGAGGGAGGAGGGGAGGTGGCCCTAGTCAACTTTAGAGGGAGGAGGGGAGGTGGCCCTAGTCAACACTAGAGGGAGGAGGAGGGGAGGTGGCCTTAGTCAACACTAGAGGGAGGAGGAAGGGAGGTGGCCCTAGTCAACACTAGAGGGAGGAGGAGGGGAGGTGGCCCTAGTCAACACTAGAGGGAGGAGGAGGGGAGGTGGCCCTAGTCAACACTAGGGGGAGGAGGAGGGAGGTAGCCTTAGTCAACACTAGAGGGAGGAGGGGAGATGGTCTTAGTCAACACTAGAGGGAGGAGGAGGGGAGGTGGCCCTAGTCAACACTAAAGGGAGGAGCGGAGGTGGCCATAGTCAACACTAGAGGGAGGAGGAGGGGAGGTGGCCCTACTCAACACTTAGAGGGGAGAGGAGGGGAGGTGGCCCTAGTCACACTTAGAGGGAGGAGGAGGGGAGGTGGCCTTAGTGAACACTTAAAGCGAGGAGGAGGGGAGGTGGCCTTAGTTCAACACTTAGAGGGAGGAGGAGGGATGGTTGCTTGGCATGAGGGAGAGGGAAGGTTGGTCGCCCAAGAAGGGGAAGGGAGAAGTGGAGGAGAGGTCGCCCTTGTTAGCTTTAGAGGTAGGAGTAGGTGAGGTCGTCCAAAGAAGTGGGAAGGGGGAAGTGGAGGAGAGGTCGCCCTTGTTAGCTTTAGAGGGAGGGGGAGGTGAGGTTGCCCAAAGAAGTGAGAAGGGGGGAGTGGAGGAGAGGTCAATCTTGTTAGCTTTAGAGGGAGGCCGAGGTGAGGTCGCCCAAAGAAGTGGGAAGGGGGGTGGAGGAGAGGTTGCCCTTGTTAGCTTTAGAGGGAGGAGGAGGGGAGGTCGCCCAAAGAAGTGGGAAGGAGGGTGGAGGAGAGGTCACCCTTGTTAGCTTTAGAAGGAGGAGGAGCGAAGGTCGCATCTATGCATGAGGGAGAGGGAGGGCTGGTCGCCCAAGAAGGGGAAGGGAGGAGTGGAGGAGAGGTCGCCCTTGTTAACTTTAGAGGTAGGAGGAGCGGAGGTCGCCCAAAGAAGTGGGAAGGGGGAAGTGGAGTAGAGGTCTCCCTTGTAGCTTTAGAGGGAGGAGGAGGTGAGGTCGCCCAAAGAAGTGGGAAGGGGGAAGTGGAGGAGGGGGCATGATATGGAAGTTGGATGCCTCAGAAGGAGAGAGGGTAGCCATTGCTGAAAGAAGGTTAGAGATTTAAAGAAGGGTAGAGTTGGAGAGAAGAGACTAGTTGTTTGGGAAAAGTTAGGAGTGGAGTAAGCTCAAATTGATATGCTGCCAAATTACAGGTAGATAATGGAACTTGGAAGATAGAAGGATACTGGAACTTAAAAAATAGACTCAATATGTACATTATTTACAAGGCTGTTGTGCTCTTGCTCTACTCCTGCTCCAAATAGAGCTTCTGCTTCGATTCCTTGACCAAGGGTATTATCAAGTCTTTATAGCTCCTGGCAAGACATCTTTATAGTTATTCATGAAGGTGATTACCTCTGTGAGGAGTAAAGGATGCTCCCATAACCAGCGTGCTAGGAGAAGGTTTTGTAGATTATCCTCCTCTCCTAAGTTGACTTCCTTGACAGGCTCTGGAGTCAGTACTTCGCTCGGAGATCCTTCTTTGAACAACATTTCTTTGGTGAAGACAGGACTATCGTTAATGGTGATTTCCTATTTCTTTTGCTTCCATCCTACATGGACTTTCTCCATAGGAAGTATGGTATCTGTTATTTCTTCTTCTTCTCCTTCTTTTTGTCTTGTTATCTTCCATATTTGTTGGAACTTTACCTCTTCTAGGATTCTGGGAAGGCTCTCCTAAGACTATGGATTCCACAATGAGTTCTTCTTCTTCTTCCTTGATAGCTATTGTAAAGCATGAAACATGATTAGTCTCTTCAATCCAATCCATTATTTCAGCTAGATTTTCCGGAGATAATTCTTCTGCGAAGTGATTATGTTCTTCAATTTCTTCCTTAATGTCAAGTGTTTTCCCCTTAGATGACTTTGTATGAGGCTTACGTGATGCCCATTGGGCTGCCCAACCAATCGTAGGGGTAGCCCAAGGTGGAGGATAAGCTGCCCATTCAGGTGCCCAGTGTGGAGGCCTTTGAGCAGAGAATGGAGCCCAAGCCTCTCGAGTGGCCCAACTACTTGGAGGCGGAGGCGTGCAACTGCGGCTAGGATGTGGAGGCGCCCAAATGGGACTAGGAGGTGGAGCCGTCCTATCTCTGCCTCTGGGAGGTGAGTGCGCCCAACTTGAATTAGGAGGTGAAGATGCCCATGGAAGTGAAGGCGCCCTTTCTTGTCCTATATTTCCACATTTTCCAGAACCCATGGTGGAGGAGGTATGGCCCAAATGCTTGCTCCTTGTCTTGTATGCTCTTTGTCTTCTCCATTGTTATCTTTCTTGCTTTCCTCTGTAGTTTGCTCTGGATGGAGAACAACTTGAGAAGTACCTAGGGCTTCATCCGTCCCTCCCATTTGAAGCTGTCTCATCACCTTATCTGGTCCAGCCACCCATAAGGTGTCACTACCCCAGTCATGTACTGCTTTACTGTGGTGTAGCCATGGCCTTCCTATCAAGAGGGGAAATCCTCCCTTCACCTTTGGGAGTGTTATTACCACAAAATCCAACACAAATTTTAGCTTATGAATGACGACTTCGACCCCTTCCACTATGCCTAGTGGGCTTACCTTGCTTTGGTCTGCTTATGATACTGTAAAATGAGCAGCCTTAGTTGGTTTTAAATTTAGCAACGTCATTGTGTATTCAGGCATCAGATTAATACCGGATCCCCCATCAACTATTACTCCTACCAAGGGAGTTCCTTTGATACTTATAGTTAATCTAGGGCTCTTATAATCAGTAAGAGGTGCCATCTTAGATGGTTCCGAGCGATAAGTTGAAGGCATAGGTATTTGTTGAGAAATTAGAGAAGTGAAGCCTTGCCCGACACTTAATATGGTGCCAGGGTCCAACCCATTTATGGAAGCCATTACTTCTCCTTTGAATCCGGGACTCATAGCTAACAAGTTATATAAAGATACCTGTTGGTAGGTGTTCTACAAGACTTGAATTGCAGTGAGAAAACCTTCTTGATTGTTCCTTGAAGTAGCTCCATTCTGAAAGTGCCTTAGGTCCTCCTTAGATACTGCATAAGCTTTGTCGATAACATGCTCAAGAGTATCTTCATTTCTTCCTACTCTTCCTTTGTCTTGGTTTTGTTTGGCTTCCTGAGAAGGTTCATGCTCCATGGTCTTTTTTCCTTTGTCCTTTGTTGAACAAGCTAGATCTGTTGCTTCCTTGGCAACACCCTTCAAAGCTGCCTTCTGCTTTTGTGCCCTAGTCATTACTCCGGGAAGTTCCTCAAGCTGGACTACTCGGGCAATTGGAGAGTCTACATTGCCCTCATCATTAGTTACTGTGATCATATGTAGGGGGCAAGAGTTACCTTGTGTGCTTGTGGACGGCATTGACTTTGGGCAGTCCTTCGTGTAATGATCCCTTGTTTCATGACAGCTTTTGCATGGTGGGGCATCCTCGGGAAGGGAACATTTACTTTGGAAATGTCCATACCCCCCACATCTATAACACATTATAGGCCTAGGTGGTCGATTCTGACGAGGCCTACCTTCTTGCCGTTGATGTCCTTGATTGGTGCAAAAAGTTGTTACAGAAGGTGTTGTAGTGGATGGTAAGGGTGGTTGCCCTAACAAGGAAGATTGAGCCACCCCTACCCATTGAGCTGCTGGTGGTTGTCCTGGCATCATAGCATGGTTCCCAAGACCCTTCAAAAAATAACAATCCTTGGCCTCATGGCCACCCTTTCCACAAAACTGGCATGTTAGCCTCCTTGGACACTCTTGTGCTGTGTGTCCTTGAGTACTACAGAGAGAACACCATAGTCAAGTTCTTACCTCCCTTAATGTTTTCTTCAAGCTCTTGTCGTATCTGAGCCAGACCTTTCGAGGTACCTTTGTCCTCTTCTCGATTTCTTTGAAGCTTTAAGGTCTCTAGTTCCTTTCTCAAGGCTGTCACCACATCTTCATCATGGGGGAAAGTCTTACCTGGCTGTGTTCCAAAATGAACCCGTGCAGCCTCAATCCTTGTGGGAGCTGCTTCAAATTCTCTTAAAGTGGCATCCGGTCTCAAAAGCTCTCTCGGCTTCTGTTGTGTGGATTTCGGCAAGGCTTTCTCCACCCACTTCTTAACAAGGAAATCCTCGGGTGGTTCCGGAAATCTTGCCACGAGTGACCTTGCCCGTGTCATAAGTTCTGAAAATGATTCTCCCATATGCAAAATTAGATTCTCAAGTTCATCTAATGTTCTTTTTGTAGAGTTACTTGGCCGAAATGCTTTTGTAAATTCGGTCCTCAATGCTTCCCATGTTTGGAAATGGTTTTCCGCATGCTGACTGAACCATTTGTCGGCCAATCCTTCAAGTGTTGACGGAAAGAGAGCAAGGAAGGCGTCCTGTCGTTGCTGTAAGCCCCTGCTCTTACAAATTGAAAGAAATCTTCGTACATGATCTTCAGAATCTTCATTAGCACCCCCATGAAATGAAGAAAATCTAATATTTATCCTTGACAGAAGAGCGGAAAGTTCCTCTGCCACAAAATGCAAAATTGTACAATGTTACACATTGATGATTGCACATTGCATAGGACATCATACATATGTTTGTATTATAATTTATGTAAATTGAAATTTTTTAAATTTCAAGTTACAACTAACATTAAACTTTGCATTTTGTATTATGTAGAGAAAGCTTGCTATTTGAGTCTTATCACAAGATTGTAGCACTGGCCCGACGGAAAGGAATTGGAGCACTTGGGCTCTATTCCACACAAAAAAGAGAAATAGGTTGAGTTCAGAGTAACTTGAGAGATTGTTGTATTGCCATTGTAATCTCAAGTTGCTAGAAAAGAAAGGCAATTACACACATCGCTTCAGGTATATAATTATATCATGAATCATGATCCCTTTAATTGTGTAATGTGTTATAGCTTATAACTTGTAACCTATCTTTCATTTGTGTAATGTATTTATAAATTATAGGTAAATGTGGATCCTATTGACATATCAGATGTCAAGGATATTCCAAAGATACCCCATGAGGAAAACGACATTTATTCCATGCTCTTTAAAGAGCAACAGAGGTTTGTTTGACAAACCCGAAGCAAAACCACTAGGGCAAAGGCATGTGGTGAGTACATTGTGATTTGTGATTCATCATTCATGAATCATGTTTCAAATTCAAATTCGGTTTCTTATATGCTTTTCCTCCCTTTTATGCAAAAGCTAACATTCATGAATCATGTTTCAAATTCAAATTCAGTTTCTTATATGTTTTTTCCCCCTTTTATGCAAAATCTCCACTTCTCGTCATCCTCGCAAATTTGCATCTCGATGAGGACATGGCCGTAGAGGTGCCAGTATGAGTGGGCACGTTGATGGGCCGGAGGATTGGGAAGAGATCTCTGCAGAATCATGGTGAGAAGAGGATTTAGACGAGGTTGCCGCCACTATAGCGGCAGAGTTTGGACGTGATTCCCACTCAGGATCATCCTCATGGACTAACACTTTCGATGAGGATGAGGATGAGGATGAGGATGAGGATCATGATGAGGATGTAGACTCTAGACTCTCTGCCGGGGGGCCATGACATTGGTGATTGGACTGATATATATCATCATTGATGATCAGGATGTATATACTATTACACTTACAGTATCATGATTCATCATTGATGTCACATGTGTCACATCATGTTAGTATGTTTAATGTTATAACTTACCATGTATGATGTTTTTTATTCTTGCTAATATGCTATGCTGCATGCAGCATGTTTGGGGGGGGGGGAGGGGGAAAGAAAAAGTGGGAAAAAATAAAAATCGCGATTTTTATTTTGGGTAGGAACAATTAAAACATTCCAAACGTTTAGATGAAGGCATAAACTCAATAGAACGAATCTAAAATGATAATAAAACAAAGATAAGGTCTAATCTATGCTTTGATACCGTGTTGAAATGAAAGATAAAACTCTTAGTCTACTATTAATCATACATTAATTAAACTAAGGAGGATGAAATAAAAGATATAAAAACATGTTGAATTGATAAATGAAAAATGACTTACATGAAATGCTCTATGAGCATGAAGACTCCACAAGAGGAAAGAGAACACTCTTGGCAATGAGCTAGAGTGAATGTGTCTTTGCGAGTGAAGTGAAACCCTCCTTACATGGAGTGGAGATAAAAAATCTTTGCATGTGGGATTTATCTGCTAGCATGAGAAAGAAAGTAGCTTTGTACAAAAGATTGGAGCATGGAACTCTCAGCACTCTCACCATTCAGTGAAGTGGATCTTCAAGATGAGCTGAATTCTTTGGTTGGAATATTCAATATATCTCAGGTATATCAAAACTACTTTTCTTAATGGTGATATGCATAAGGATGTTTATATTCAATAACTAGAGGGTTTTGAAGAAAAGATAATGAACATGTAGTATGCAAACTTATAAAAGCTTTCTATGGTCTGACGCAAGAACCAAGGGTGTTATATGGCTAATATATATATATATATATATATATATATATATATATATATATATATATATATATATATATATATATATATATATACATATGCACATGATACGTGGCAGAGAGGTTCGACTTTTTAGTATCTCTAGGTGTATGCGTTTGAGCTCCGTATTTTCAGTCGGTCGTGTTCTTCGTCTTCCTAGGGAACCGAGCCCGCGTACATCAAAATAAGGGGCTTCTTAAGAGACCATACGACACTTGTATCAGAGCCAGTAATGGCCACACTCATGGCGATAGAGACGAGAAAGCCCAACAACCGACGGTGGAGGACAACAGGGCGCAAGTCCCTTTACACCAACTCGCCCACGCGCACAATTGAAGCGTTCCCTCTTCCTCTTCTCCACCCCTTCTCAAGGATGCTAAGCACAAGCCAACAATCCTCCTTATATGGCCGATAAAGACACCTACATTGCATGTGGCATTAATCTCCCTCTCAAGAGCTCCTTGCGCACAGGAAAGGCTTCAACTCCATCTTCTTGGAGGAGGTAAACAATAACTTAAATTGAGCGTTTCCTTGGATTTTGAGGAGGCAAAAGGAGAAGGGTTGGAGCTAGTCTTGGGGGAATAGGCATACACACATGTATTATGGGATATGGAGATTGGGCTAGGGCAAAGAAACTAGGTGCAAGATTTCAATGGAACACCTTTTTTGGCCTTGCAAGGTAGCTCCTTCATCAAGATTTCCATTTCGCCTTCCCACACCAACATGGCATACAAATGTAGAGATTTAAATCGCTTATAAAAATCGAGGGGGCGACTTCCTCTTCCATTAAGCTTCTCCATCAGGGTGAGCCACATCCTCCCATCTAATCACTCTCTCATTATTTCCTCTCTTGAAAATAGTTCCCAAGATGGTCCATGACCCACACCAGAGCTAGCAAAGAGAAGCAGTTAAGCCCTAAGAAGACACCAATCAAAAGCTACCACAGAAGAAAGCCAGACCCTTACCTAGCACCCGTGAGAAGTAGATCTTGACCAAAGTAATAGGTTTGCCCCATTGCACCTTCCCAAAATCAAGAATCAAGGTGGTGTGGAACATCGACAACCGGGTGAGGTTAAGCAAGTATGTATAGATCCACTCCCTGATAATGGAAAGCAAAGACCTTGGAGTTATCTTCTCTGGATGAATAGAAACCTCAACCTCTTCCATGGAAAGGGGAAATCGGTTAAGTCCATCCCTCAAAATTTCCCTCATCACTGAAACCATTGATTGTCTGTTTTGTGAGGGGTCGGCATCCAAAGAGGGCATCTCTATGGGGGTAGAAGTTGTGGTGGCACTGATTGGTTGGGTATGAGCTTGATTGCATATTGAATAGAGGAGAAACATATACTTAACAGAGGATGTTCCTTTTTTCTAGCTCATTGTGATATTTGCCCCTTATATGACATGGTCATTTTCTGTGGTGCCAGAGTCGTGATATCTAAGTTCACTTTATGTTTTTGTTTTGATTTTCAAGTCAACTAGATTATTATCGATGTACATGTTTGGTCTCATAGGCAAACTTTGGCCTTTAGCACACGTTAATACAATGTTCTTTCTTTCTTTCTTTCTTTCTTTCGTTCGTTCTTTCTATACTTGACGACATTCAAGTTGACACGTTAGTGGCCGTACATACGTACATAAGTACACATACATACAAGTAGACATGCATGTTTACATATACACATGCGTGCATGTATACATACATACTCAAACATACATATGCATGCATACATACATACATACATACAAACATACATACATACATACATGCATACATACATACATGCATACATACATACATACATACATACATACATACATACATACATGCTTACATAAATACATATATACATATGTATGTATGTATGTACAATCTCTAGATAGTCTAGCACTAAGTGATCCTTGATCTTTATGTTTTACAAATTGTACTTGCTACTCATGTACCTTGAAAGCGAACCAATCCAAATTTACATTGTGCATGAACTGTATCGTGTATGTGTTTGATTCCTTACATACCTTCATACTTGTGTTTGTGTATCTTTTATCCATTGATACTTTGTTTATGCTGATGTTTAAATTTGTGAATGCATTTTGTGTAATTTTTCCACATCAGCTAATTGGTGTACTTTAATTTATTTTGCATTTGTTGGTTTGTATACACTTACTGCCTTAAGGACTTATTAGCAGTGGATTCATTGTGCTTTATCCCTCTTTGTGCTCTTTTTGAACTTGTTTACTTGCTTTTTGGGTTTGTAAGCAAATTAATGCTTCAGGGGGTTGTGCGTTTTTTGTGCCTTAGTGTTTGTTGGTGCATGTCTGAATCTAGAGGTTGAAATAAGGTTTTTGGAATCCTATCTCAAGATGATAAACTAGAAGATTATGAAAATTATTTGTTATGGTGCCTCATGATTAAAATTAAGAAGTCTTCGAAAAACTTTCTCAAAGGAGTTCTACTTGAAAATGTCTATACTATTCACTCTCTCAGGTTTAACCTTGGAGGCATAAAGGATTTGTTATGCAAATCTATGTTAATGACATAATAATTGCAAGTCCATATGAAAAATACATCCAAGAATTCAAACTTATATTGAAGAAAAACTTTGTTGTGCTAAATATGGAGTTGCTTCATTATTACTTGGGTACCGAGTTTTCTCAAAGAGATACTTTTGTTGTTATATAATTGTGAAAATATGTCTTGAAGTTGTTTTAAAAGGTTGATATGAAATAAGATAAAACACTTGCTACACTTGTGGATTAAAGCATAAAAGTATTAGATAATAGTGATGAAAGGCTTTTGATTCTACTTTATATAATCAATGAATTGGCTGTCTTATCTAAGTATGTGATACAAGACCAACCATAGAATATTTACACTCTTTAATAAGCAAGTTTATGCATAATCTCTTAATCATTTATTAGAAGGTGGTTGGAAGGAATTTCAGAAATTTACATGCTACTTATAGTTATGTGTTCATCTTTCCAAAGGATAGTGATTTTGAGCTTGCAAGTTCTTAATATTTTGATTGAATTGGTGATTATGATTCTGGTTTTTGTTTTTTTCTTTGAAAGAGCTTGCATTTCATGGATGAGCAAGAAACAACAACCAACCATTGTGACATTGTCTTGAAAAACAGATTATAAAGCCACTTATACTACTACTCTTGAATGTGAATCATTAAGAAAATTATCAATTGATCTTCATTTGCAAATTCATGGTGTTACAAAAATGTTTATTAATAGTCAAACTTCTTTAGGAGTTGGCCACAATGTACTTTTTATTCAAGAACAAAGCATATTAGAGTTTGTTATCATCATATCAGAAAAAGAATTATGAGAAGCAAACTTGTTGTATATTCCCACTAAAGGTAATGTTGCAAATATTTATACAAAGCCATTATCTAGGTTGATTAGATCTACTATTTTCGCGACCACTGGTAATTTTTCTCAAAATGCTAAAGAGCATATAGTATCATTACTAACCTTATTTTTTTAGGTCGTTCGATCTCTTGTACATCTACTTTGTTTTCTCCCTTCTTAGGGGCACAACTCTCTCATAAATATTAATAATAAAGGGCTTGCTGTGTTTTGGTATAAAGAGAGAAAGTTGTAAGGCTTTTGTTATTTTTTGAATCTCATACCTTTTGGAGATTGAAGTGTTCAAATACTTGTTTAATAGTGTAGGAAGGATGTTGGAGGTTGGAGCATTGCAAATCAAGCTCAACAATTTCTGGAAATTCCTTTATATATTCTAGCATTTTAATGGATTTCCTGCACTCATTTATGATAATTTTTATCCTCATGGAGTAAGAATCAGAATATCTGATATGATTAGTAGATTGGAAAGTGTTCAAAATGTTTTGTCCTAGTTTTTCAAAGTTGTTGGGATAGTTCAAGAGGTCCCCCTCCCCCTCCCTTGTGTTGGTGGGTAATTTAAGCAAATTTTCTAAATTCCTGGAATTTATACTGTTTGAGCTATGTAAAATTACTCTATAAGCACTTGACGTTATTATTTTTAGTTCATTTCTGTCAACAATATCTTTCAAAAAAAAAAAAAAAGAGACTTTATGCATAAGTAGTATAAAAAAGTTTCGCACGAAATATCTATGCCTTTAGCTTTTCCTTTTTCACCTACAAGCTCCATAGCTTCTCCAAGGATTCTCCTGTTAGAGATACAGCCATATCACCTATTAGAGGTGCAGCCAAGACTTGATCTATATCTGATTTTTTTGCTGAAATTTTTGCATATTCAGCTTCATATCTATTTTCAGTGCCTATCTCTTGCACATACTCTTGTCTTGTGTGCTCAAAACATTCATTTCAGCACGAGGTTTCTATCTTATTCTTCTGCTCATATTACCTTCCACTTTTGCTACTCTTTCTGGCACGCGCGCGCGCACACACACACACACACACACACACACACACACACACACACACACACACACACACACACACACACACACACACACACACACACACACGGACAGACACAGACACAGACACACACACACACACACACACACACACACACACACACACACACACACACACACACACACACACACACACACACACACACACATCCGCCCACCCACCTGATTTTTGCAGATGCATGACCATGCAGGCATATGTGTGTGCTCTCTCTTTCTCTCACCTCCAAGTATTTATCTTTTCATCTCTGTACACCATGGCCCTTTGAAGATGTTAATATGTAATTTCATTTTTCTCTCTCGTGCACATGCTTGTGTGGGGTGACGCGCGTGCGTGCGCGCGCACGTGCACACACACATACACACACACACACACGCGCGCGCACACACACACACACACACACACACACACACACACACACACACACACACACACACACACACACACACACACACACACACACACAGAGAGCTGTCAGATAATATGGGAAAAGAGTTTTATAGCCCCTCTTGAACTCGTTCTCTATTTTTCAAATTTTGAGTTGGAATGAGTGCTCTCCTTATTGTATGCTTATTTGCTATTTTAGAACTGCAAATTGTCATAGATTGATGGTTTATACATTTGATTCTTGCAGATCATGGACGGCAGAATTGTTTTATCCAAATTGTCTGTTTTGATAGAGCTGATTTCAACATTGGCAGACAAGGCTGACACAAATGGTAAGTTTTGTCAGATTGTGGCAGGGGCAACACAATTTCTATCAGCCCTCATTATTGAAGTTCAAGAATCCAATGTTTCCTATGTTGGTGGAGCCATCACCTCGTTTGAAGGGCTGGAGCATGCCTTTCTCAAAGCCAAAGTTCTTATTATGAAATGTTGTGGACAAAGTAGCAGAGTTTATATGGTAATCATGCCATCAATAACTTCTGAATTTATCAGATAATTCGACTGGATGTTAGAAACAGACTTCTTACAAATATTAGGATGTAGGTGCTGAAAAAATTCGAAGTTGCAGAGAAATTCAAGCACATCACTATGGAGATTGAGAGTCACGTGAATTCTTTGCCACTTGGGGTGCTCCAGCTGACTGACAGCACTCAGGAGCAGGTTTGGATACGATCAGACCATTTCTGTCATTGTATCTTTGTAGATCAGTAATTACTTCTGTAGCACATGCCACCTTTGGACCTTATCTTCAAATTAGGATACATGTGCATCATCATATATTAATATCTAGTTCTTTCTCTACCAATTTAAACCCTACCATTATTGGGGCTTCGTTCAAATGATTAATTTGTCATGGCTAGTCTTATGACTGCATCTACTTCACAAATGGTAATCTATTCATTTCGTAGGAGTCAAGCTAGAGTAAAGCAATATATTCATGCATGTGTGGACACGTGTGTATGTGTATTCTCTCTTCTTTCTCTCCCTCTTTCCTCCACCCTTTTTTTTACTTTCCCCCCCCGTCCTCCCTTGTCCACATTCTTCCCTTTTCCCACCCTTAAAAACAAGGAAAAATGGGCATAGAGATGTATTTTTGGTAATATCCTGATATTTGCAACTATTATTGCTCTTGAAAATTTATTGATTACTTTTATTTTGGTCTTCCGATTGCAGGTATCAAGGTGCATCTCAGAACTACAGAATGCAAGGTATGACGTTGAAGAAGAAGGACTGATTTTGAAGGCGAAAATGGCTTTGAAGTATATAAAAGATGGGGTTGAACTGACCCAGGGTATGCTTCGAGATCTTGCCAAAGGATTTTGTCTCGTCTCCAATCATGATGTCTTAAGGGAGATCACTTTCCTTGAAAAAGAGAAAGAGGCTGCCAGGAATGAAAGAAATGGGCCAGAAGAAGAGTTTATCAGTCAGCTCCTTAAGTTAGTTACAGAAATAGGTGATGATCTAGCTGACCAAAATCAGATCCAGCTACAATTCGGTGGTTTACCTGTGCCAGCTGATTTTTGTTGTCCTCTTTCATTAGAGTTAATGTCAGATCCTGTTATAGTGGCTTCTGGTCAGACTTATGAAAGAGGGCACATTCAAAAATGGCTGGATGATGGCAACACCACATGTCCAAAGACCAGGCAGATACTGAGCCATAAAAACCTGATACCCAACTACACTGTGAAAGCATTGATTGCAAACTGGTGTGAGGTGAATAATGTGCCTTATCCTGAGCAGGTCAAATTGAATAGTTCCCAGGGAAATATGAGAGCATCAGTATTATTTGACTCGAATAGTGGAAGTTCAGAATCAGCTGAACACCCACACAGAAATGTAACTATATTACCCATCCTGCAGGAGGGGCAAATGACACACATGAAAGCCTTCAGGAACATTAGCCCTGTTTTTGCAGATGCTAAAGGAGAAGTTAAGGCTCTACAACAGAACATTAGCTTTCAAAGCCAAAATTTTAAGTGTGGGCCAAGGCTTTTGTCCCCTTCTATCTCAAACGAAGGTAGCTTCAATGACTCTAATAGCTTGAATATTCATAGCAGGAGTATTTCCAGCTCTGGTGTTTCCTCTAGTGCGGATGAGACTTTATTCATTTCTCCATTTGACGAGAGCACTGCAGAGACATCTCAGCAACCTTCTAGTAATGCACCATTACAGATCCATGCAATGCAGAAGGATCCTGCTTTTACACCAAGAGAACTTGGATTTTCAGTGATTTCTAACCTGAACAGGCTAACTTTGTCCAGCTCAAACTTGTTAAGAAGTTCAGTTGTTGTACTCACAAATATCTCAAAACCAGTAGTAATGGATGATGCTGAACAAAATATGAGAAATGATGTCTCACAACTGGTTGATGATCTGAAGTCAGGATCTGCAGATGCACAAAGGGTTGCAGCAACATCATTAAGATTTCTTGCTAAACAGAGTCCAGAGAATAGAAAGTTAATTGCAAGATGTGGGGCTATAATGCCTTTAGTTATGTTGTTGAACACCTTGGAGCCACAGACACAAGAGAATGCTGTTACAGCTTTGCTTAACCTCTCAATGGATGATAAGAACAAGAGTGAAATTGCATTAGCAGGGGCTATTGATCCTCTTGTTAAGATCCTGAAGACTGGGACTACTGAGGCCAAGGAGAATGCTGCAGCTACACTCTATAGTCTATCTGTGCTGGATGAAAATAAGGTTGCTATTGGGGAGTCTGGTGCAATACCTTTCCTTGTTGATCTGCTTATGTATGGGTCACTTCAGGGAAAAAAGGATGCTGCAACTGCTCTATACAATCTCTCTATACTTCATGCTAATAAGGCACGAATTGTTGGTGCAGGGGCAGTGAGGCCATTGGTAGAGTTGATGGGATGCCCTGCTGCAGGCATGGTAGACAAGGCAGTGACAGTGCTGGCAAACCTTGCAACCATTCAAGAAGGAAGATCTGCTATTTGGGAGGATGGAGGCATTCCTGCCTTGGTAGAAGTAGTTGAATTGGGATCCCAATGTGGCAAAGAAAATGCTGCAGCTGCACTCCTGTGCTTCTGTACAGATAGTCACAAATTTCGAGCAATGGTATTTCAAGAAGGAGCCATCCCTCCATTAGTTGCATTGTCACAATCTGGAACCACTAGAGCTAAGGAGAAGGTAATTATAAATCCCTGGCTGTATTTTCACACACTTACTTTCAACAATGCATGTATATGTATATGTTTTGTTTGAGGGGGGAGGAGGAGAGAGAGAGTGAAAGAAGAAAGAAAGAAAGGCTTTTGACATCCATGTTAGGCCGAAATCGGCCTATGAGACAATTGGTGTGCATGGTGTGTCTGTCATCTGTCTATTAGAAAAAGAGATGTTTATCAGAAATGTGGTATTTGAACTCATGACCTACCAGCTAGGAGTATGATGGGCTAACCACTTGCCCCAAAAGCCATGGTTAAGGATTACTTCCTAATCCTCCCTCTTAGGGTGTGGTTCAACCATCTCGTGCCAATCATATCTTGAGTCTAACACTCTCTTCCCCTTCTAGGGATCGTTATCCTCAATGATCAATCCTTGGTCCCCCTTGGATTGATGTCTTCACCCTTGCAGAGTCTCTTGAACCATCTTGTTCTCAACCTTGGTCTCTTGAACCCTTGCTCTCAACCTTGGTCTCTCGAACCTTGCCTTTTCGTATCTTGGCCACTTGCCTACGGACTTGCCTTGCTCTCAACCTTGGTCTCTTGAGCCCTAGTTCTCAACTTTAGTATTTTGAACCTAGTTCTCACCCATGCAAGGTATCTTGGGTCCTCAATCTAGTGCTTCCATTAGAATGCTCGTTCCGAGAGCTTTCCAACGGTATCTTACACATCTAAATCCGCCCTACAGATTGGGAGATACACTCTAATCTTGGATGGTCTCACCTTTGAAAGCGACGCGTGCGCCTTCCTTGCCCACGCCTACTTCCTAGGCTTTGATACCAATTGTGGGATTCGAACTCATGACCTACCAGCTAGGAGTATGATGGACTAACCACTTGCCCCAAAAGCCATGGTTGAGGATTACTTCCTAATCCTCCCTCTTAGGGTGTGGTTCAACCATCTCCTGCCAGTCATATCTTGAGTCTAACAAGAAATATTGATGAAACAAATGACACAAAACTGATACAAACTAAACTAGGTTAAACATAGGTAGAGATGTACTAGGGATGGTGGTAATGGTTCCATGGGGTATCTTAGGAGGGATAGAGCTCTATCTCTAGGGGGATACACATGTCTATATGACCAGGGTGATACAATCATGACAATGCATCAAGCTATCCAGCTCCCTCCTGTCACCTGCGCTAAAGGAGTCGTGTAAAATGTGGAGTGGCATCGTTGGAAAAAGTCTCCACTCACACCTATCTTTAAGGAACGGTTTGTATGGTACATATCAAACTACCCTACATGGACTGTACAGGTTTATCCAAAATCTCTAGTTCAGACTTGTATCATTCATGAATATGTAGCATGCACCTCAAATTTGAAACAGCAATAATATAATACAATGCTATCTCATGACTAGTCATAGGCTGAGCTAATAAACCCCCCTCATTGTAGGAATTCTGCCAGCCATCAAAAAGTGAAATAAAGTATACATTGTACAATGCATATTGCATAGTGCAAATACATACATATATATCATACATACATATATATGTACAAACATACATATTACATACATCATATATATTACATATATAATACATTTCAGCCTATTACATACATACATCACATACATACATAGTACATACATACATGCATGCATACATATTACATACTAAATACATACATGCATACATAGTACATACATACATGTGTACATAGTACATACATGCATACACACATTCATAGTAGTACATATATAGTAGTATAGTACATACATACACAATTTAGTACATAGTTGTGTCGCAAAAGCGTAGAGATTCATTTGTGTATGATTTTATGTATGGGCATTATCACCTTGAGATAGCCATATATTTTGGATTCCCATGTTCTCCTTCTAATGCACTTATAGAGCTTAGACAAAAGTTTCATCCTTGGCCTTTGCTCTTCAAAGCCAAGTGTACTCTTCTATGATGATTGATATGACTACTTAGTACAGAGTCTAGACATCACCGTGAATGTTGAATTGTGTAGGGACTAATCTAGACTCAATAATCTATAGACATCATCGTGAATGTTGAATTGTGTAGGGACTAATCTAGACTCATTAATCTATTCTATATATGTCCATGTCTGTCTTATACTATACTATATATGTATGTTTGTATGTATATAATTACAAATATGCATGTGTATGTATGTATCTACTTATATGTACATACGTACATACATATGCAGGTATGTATATATGTATGCATGTATGTATGTATGTATGTATGTATGTATGTATGTATGTATGTATGTATGTATGCATGCATGCATGCATGCATGCATGCATGCATGCATGTATGTAATATGTATGTATGCATGTAATATGTATGTATGCATGTGTATAATATATATACTACATATGGCATACATACATACAAAGGACATGGATTAGCCATAGGGATACACTGCCACTGAAAATGCTCCACTACCGTGAGCATTTTCTACATATCTCAGACCAGGGCTTCATTGAGACTCCGCGATACATGCAGACATACCTACCACACCACCTCCGAGTCATCATTGGGCAGCTTCGAGTTTCATCACATCAGCTCGAGATCGAGAGTGGTCGGACTAGGGGAGTCCCTAGAGAGGAGAGGTGGTGGCCAGTATGCCATATAGAGATAGAGAGCGAGGAGCACTTTGTTACCAGATGCCGAGCATACTCAGATCTATGAGCATAGTTCCACATAGAGGAGTCACTACAGTTTTGCATGACCACTAGAGACCAGCGGAGGTTGGGACGTTTCCTCACGACAGCATACGAGAGATGAGAGAAGTTGCTACAGCCCACACATAAGACATGGGTGAGTACCCAACGAACCATTACTCAGTTCTTTCAGCAAGATGGGCTACATCAGATGGGCCCGCCATCCGGAGGCATAGGGCTCACGCTCGAGCAGGCAGCGGCACAGAGAGTGCAGCGGCACATAGAGTGACGTCGACCATGTAGGGCTTATACGAATGACCACGACCATACTAGGAGGATATCTCACGCATCATGATAGCCCATGACCACATGATTGAGCACAGGTGCACCACCACCACCACCACCACCACCACCACCACCACCACCACCACCACCACCACCACCACCACCACCACCACCACCACCACCACCACCTGGGTAGCCTTCCTTCTGGAGGCACTCAGACCACCGCCGATGTACCATATACTCCACCCCTTATCTGTAATTAGGATATACGTATTCACTCCTATCATGGGGCCCCCATGTATTAGGTGGCCATTATCTGCAGAGTCAAGGCCACATTCCCCACTCACCACTACATTATCCCCACTACCTTTCCATCACCCGATACACTATCTTGTGGTTGTTTCCAGCCTTTTTCAGCCCACACAGTTTTGTGTAGCGAGTACTATTCCGTTTTATTTCTACACAAGGGTTACTACAGTTGTACATGATTTTGTCTCATAGGCCAAGTTTGGCCTTCAAAAGACGTTAATATCTCTCTCTCTCTCTCTCTGTGTGCGTGCACAACCTTATCCATTTATGCTCTTAGTCCTCACTTTTACACTCATATCACCTTCCACACCCACACAATAACTGCCCCTACCACCTCCAGACTTCTCCATTCACTCTCTTATGCACATATGCTCGCTTGCACACATCTGCATGCATACATACATGTATGTGTACGTGCATTTATACGTGCATTTATACGTGCATGTGTTCTCCCTTTCTCCATCTCTCTCTCTCTATATATATATCTCTCTTTCTCTCTTGTACCTATACATCTATATAGATGAGCAATGTGAAAGTTGAATAGAAGCAACCAACATGCAGTCCTGCAGACAATACATAGAACCCTACTATAGGATGTTTGTCAAAACTATTGGGCATGATGATACATGTAGAATGTAGTTGTTGAAGGATAATACTGACAAACTTTTTGATAATTTAAGGTTCATGGACATTGGACAACCAGATGGAAATTTCAAACATTAAATTGAAGGTCAAGAGGTTTACTAAGGTTTTCAAAAGTCACAATAGTGGGGAGCTTATTCAAATTGAGAAGTTGAAGCACCAAAAGTCAGGATAGATAGAGGATAAGCACCAAAAGTTAGGAAGATGAAGAGTCACCTTGGAAGGTGAAGAGTCACTTGAAGTGTATCCCGTGGTACATTAGCATATAAGGACCACTCTATTCATACCCAAGTAGAGGAGGACAAGAGAGAACACCCTCATGCTGTAGAAGAGTCATATCTATTCCGAGACCACCCCCAAGGCTCCATTCCTTCTCCATAGATTAGGTTCTTTCTTAGATAGTCTATTTTGCTAAGTTGTTTCATGTACTTCTCGACATCCAATTTTTCTAGTCTTACACTTGTTACGAAGACAATGGAGTCTACTTTCTTTATGCAAAGTTTCATCTTCATTGTCTACATGAATCAGGCGATATAGGCAAATGCTTTAGGTTATTAAAAAGCTACGGAAGTTTAATTCTGTACAGGCAAAGTTTCAACTTCTTTGGATATGTGAATCAGGAGATATAGGCAATTTTTTGTTTGTCTATCAGGTCTGTTCACTGTGTGTAACAGGTAGTCTGTTTTGGAGAGAGTGTTTGGTATAGCCAACAATATCCAAATTGAGCATGCTCTAGTTCATTGAAAAGCTACAGAAGTCTACTTTAAATACAGAAGATTTCAAAGTCATCTGACACCTGACTTGAGAGCAGTTTTCATTCCAGGTCAACTATGTCAAGAAAAAAACAGATCCTAGGAGGGTCCATGAACTTTTGTTGCATATGGTTAAGTGTACAAATCTTCCATCAATACATTATTTGTTTCGAGAAAAATTTGCAAATCTAGGCACAAAAGGAACTCTTGTTGAGCTGCATACCTTAGTTTAGAGCTTTTGCAACCAATCCACTTATGTAATGTACTGGCTACTTGGATGGATCATGAACCTGTCCTCTCGCGAATGCAGATCTTTTTATCCATGCATATTGCATAGTCATGAATGTGTACATATGCATGTCCTTTTTTGGTCGATATAATTTGTTTCGACGAAAATAGAAGACTCTTTCAATTCATTTTAGGCTTGTTAATATAAATGTCAAAGACCTGTTTCTGAGATTCTATTGATGTGATTTTTGCTTATGATTGTCAGTACGTTCCTTTCGATAATGATACAATTATTTATCAGAGCTTGGGTCCACATTGAACCTTTTGTTCGTATGTATTCAGTATGAATCTTTCTTATTTTCTGCCATCATCTCTTGTCTGCGTTGTTTTGCTTGAAATGGAATCTTAACCTGCCTATATTATTTGAACTCATACAACAAAAAAATATGGATGCTTACAGGCATCTACCATTTTACGCCACTTCAGGGAGCAACAGCGAGCACTGCTTGGACGTAGAGTACGTGAAAACATTGTCAATCATTTCTAGAACCATGTGTGTAAATTACGTGCTTCTATTTTCCATCTCCTGCATATGAAGTGGGAACGATGTTTTCATATATCTAAGTGATTGTCCCGTGGTTCATGAATGAGATCTGCAGGATACAAGGGAGGATTATGTTGGTGGAATCCTCTCCCGATGACTGCATAATCCTGCATAATCCTGAAGAGGATCCCCGTTCCATGCTCTCACATTTCTTTCATGCCACAGTGCTTCCATGATAAGGATCTGTAGTATTTATATTGTGGGATTCGTGTCCTTATCCAGCCTATTGGAATATTAATGCCCTGCAGCTGTTCAGAAGTTCTATATAATGCGGTGTCTATGACTCTTGTTTTAGCATGTGCGTGATTTATTAACAATTTGAAGGAAATTAGAATCCTGCTCGAAGGATAAAAAGTTGCATGTTTGAGCGACAAACAGAGGGAATGTGTTCTCTGTACGAGATAGATTCATACGTACAATTCAGGTATCTGATAGGCCCCTGGCGATGAGGAGAGAAATCACACGGGTAGGAGAGAATTCCTTTCGGAGCGAATGTGAAAGGGACTCTCCCTATGGTGTTGTGCCCTCTTTGATGTGGTTGGGCGCGCTGAAGCTCTCTACGAAGTGTGGAAAGTATGCATCTTATTCTTTTTCATATTGCTTATTTTGTAGGAGGCCTCTGAGCTTACACACGTATTTTTCTCTTTTTGTTGTGTGTGTATGTGTTTGAGAGTGCAATGAATTAGAAAGACACACACACCCAACCTCGTAAGGTAGAGGCATCCATCTTGGGGAACTCTGAGGCATCCAGCCCTAGGTGGGACTTGAACCTTGGCCATCTGCCTAGGAGTACAAGGCACATCTGCTAAACCGCACCCGTTGGATTTCTCTTTTTGTTGTTGACTTGATTGTTTTAAATTTATAAAAAACCCATTTACCCCTTTCTCTTATCCTGCCAGAAAGTAGTTCCCATAGAGTTAGGGGGCCTTCGTCCTTATGACTTAGGGTGGCGTATGGAGTTGCGTGCCTTTTTTTACTATAGATAATCATTGTATCAAAGTCTTAGATCACTACTTAAGGTCGATCTTTCTATTGTTTTTTGTTTTGGAAAATTTCCAAAGACCTTTTGGTATGATTTCCAGAGGTTTGTTATGGAATCAGCAATTGTAGATGCTGATGCCAATCTCATTTGTGTTACATGTATATTGGGATAGGAGGAACATATAAGAAAAAGACTCTGATTCTTTTGTCGCATTTCAGGCTTGGGATTGGAGGCTACCCAACATGCTGCTATGCCACTCAAAAGGTCTAAAACTTGTGTGTTTTACATACGAATTATATCACACAAATTTTTTATCAACACCAATTTAATAGAATGAATGTAGACATTTAATGACTTGTGTGTTTTACATACGAATTATATCACACAAATTTTTTATCAACACCAATTTAATAGAATGAAAGTAGACATTTAATGAGGAAATTTATAACATCTTCTAGCTTATTAAGGCATATAATTGTCTTCTGTAATTGAGCATAGATGATGTCCCTTCCACGGAAATGGTTAAGAAGTACATGCACACTCAAGTAGGATGAATGAGTTTGTTGCCTTGCGGTATAGGGCATGCTCATACACTTGCAATTTGTGAAGTCCGCGAAGAGTATACTTAATTGCAGTCGGAGGCAATAATGGTCTAGTGTTCAAACCGAATGGTCTAGTACTATCCCACATTAGCTCAAAGAGTTCCCGATCACGATCAAGTTCGCGAAGCTCCGCAAACTATCAAGTGTTGAGTCCAAAGCCAAGTTTCACGATGAACATCCCTTCCATAATAACTGATAGGATATCCTTTTTGTGATGGGCGACCAAGTACCCTTTTGTGATAGGCGATCAAGTTCCCTTTCACAATAGGCAATAGATACACCTTTCATGATCTCTGATATCCGATATGATGGCCAAGTAGACATATCGGTGTTAAAAAACACTGAAGGCACCTCTCCCAAGAGAAGTTGTGCACATCTTTCCTGATAGAAAAACTAGATCAATCACAAAAATGATCATAAATCACTTAATCTTATTTGTCCTTTATGTGCAATAGCTTGTTTTAAGCTCTCAATGAATGCTACAAAATCCAATTGGTGAAAATGCAAAACAAGAAGCTTAAGCGTCTTGGATAGAGCTCATAAATATGTGGGAATCCTTCGTGCACTTGCTTCAATCACCTAAATAAGTGCAAAATTATACCTAATACCCCTTCACTTAACAAAAAAAGTCTTTGAAAATGAGGAGCTTGGATTTTAAAAAAGTCTTTAAAAATGAGTAACCACTCCTTTCTTGAAAAGACTAAAATATAAAAAGATGTAACCTAAAATAGCTCCTTTCTAAAAGATGAAGCGACAGATATATTTTGCCTTCTGAGCAGGTAAGCCTCCTTGCACCTTCATCCCTGACTCAGAAAATAAAAAAAATTTGGAGAAAAACTCTTCCCAATTATGCTGAAACTATTTGTGCAAGTATATATATCTCTTCTTTGCTACAATATTGATATAAGGAAATGCATAAATTAATATCACTACCTCCATTATCTAATACTTCTCCCCTTCTAGATCTTTTCATTCTTGATAAGACTTCTTGGGAAGGTCATCTTGCCAATTCTTGAGTCGAAAGCTTTGTATTGCTTGCTTGTTAGTTGACATATATTGTCTAGGAAATTATTTTCATGGAAAGTATTAAGGTATGCATTAAGCCTTTTCTTTTGCAAGTGATTTTGTACGTATTTTTGTGTTGATATCACCTTGAATGACTTGTCTCCTAATGTGCATCATAAAGTTGATTTTTTTTTTCAAGTGTGAGTTCATTCATTTATTATGAGATGGAGCCCTCAAGTTTGCGTGAAGGATAACTTGAGCCAATACCATCCTAGAAAGGTGCTAGTTAATTTGAAACATAGTTAATTTGATACATGGGGATCTTCGCATTAGAATAGCCTTGTGAGTCTATTAGTTTGAGTTGAGCGTACTAGTTTCTATATTGCTCCATATTTTTGTATGTGTTGACGTTTTGACCTCAAGCATCATTGTGTATAGTAGAGCTCCATATCAATGGGCTTTGACGAAGAATTGATGGTATATTAATATTCAAGGATATTTTTTGTTATTGATCTTGAAAATTTGATGATTTTGATTTTATCAAAGGAGCTGATATTGTACATGGGTGCCCCATGGTTGTTCAAAAGACAAAAAAGAAAGCGCCATTCCTTCTCCATAGCTTAATGGGCGAAGTGTGCAGTGCGTGGGATAATAAGAAATACGCCTTGTGGAAGGCCTTGTATTATAGCCCTACGCATGTATACTTTAAAGTGCATTGACAAAATTATGGTGCAAGGAGGCAAATCTTGAGAGAGCTGCTCAAGGGCATGCTGACGAGGAGGTTTTCTATACTAAAGATAAGAAGCTTTCACTTGATGTTGATGATGCACCGATCATGGTGGAAGTACACTTGAAGTGTGTGATGCTCACCAAGATAAATTGTATCTAAACAAATCTATTCCATGTCAATCTTCTTTTTGAGTTGGATAGTTGGAAATCCATCCTTGCAATTTACATTTGGCCTTGCTTCTTTTTGGAGAACTTCTCTCATCCTTGGCTGAACTTGAAGTTTCGTAGTTTCATTTTTTCAAGAAAAGAGATTAGTATACATTGAATATGATACATACATATAATTGTGCTTCATGTGCATGGCATTCACAAGTGTATCCATGCATGCACATATAATATGGGCCTATAATTTATGCATACTCTAGAAAGGCATGATCTAAATTATGCAAAAGATAGGGTTGTGCAAAGAACATAGGGTTTTCGCATGTTGAGGCCATATGTTCCATCTACATTACTTGAAGAAAGTAAAGAAAACTTTGCATTGACGTATCAATTGGATCTTGAAACAACTCAATCATTGGTTGGTCGATGTTCGAGTTTGAGGTCCGTAGAAGCACACGAATAACACAAGGAAGAAGAAGAAGCTTAGAGCACAATATAATACTGATTGTATTACCAAGTGAATATGCAAAGATAAGTGACTTGTTAGGATTATAGGTGTAATAAAGTAGTTCTATGATCTAAGGGTCTGACTAGTTCAAACAGACATAAAATCGGACACCATTTGGTCATCCATATGTATGACCAAAGATCTCAAGACTAGAAGAAGCTTAGAGCACAACACAATATTGAATGTATTACCAAGTAAATGTGCAAAGACAAGTGACTTGCTGCAATTATAGGTGTAATAAAATAACTATATGATTTAAGGGTCTAGTCAGTTCAGACAGATCTGAAATCGGACATAGTTTGGTCACCCGTATGTATGACCAAAGATCTCGCGACTAGAATTACTAATGGAGAGTGTTAATCTCCAAAAGAACAAGCTACTCTTGTAGTTAGAGCACCTCTATAACAAGAATAACTCAAACCTTCACCAATTTTAGAGGATCAATGATCAATTATAAAGATTTTGAAAAATCTGTGAAGTAGATGACTACACAGAAAGTCTGCTGCACATATCTCTCTCATTAACTTATGAATTGTGTAAAGTTTTTGATGAAACTTTGCACAAGGTGTCGCCTACAGATTACGCACCTTCTCCAAGTTGAATCACTCCAAAAAATTCAGTATATCTTGAGAAATGACCTCAACAAGTTACCTATGTCTAAAATTGCTCTTCTGAGAAGTCGATTTAGACACCTATAACTTTTAACACTTGGTTCTCTCAATCTAGAACCCATTTATGAAAATGCTTTTAGCCACAGATAGCTTACCTTCCAACTTAAAGATTGAGTGCTTGCTTGCTCAAAACTTTACACTGTGGAAGGAGAACTGACCAAAACATTAACATCGAATTTTGCGCCTGTTTCAGGAACCAGTGAACACTTCTTCACATATGAATGTTCTTATTCATAATTCTCACGGCCTGTTTACAATTAGACTGTCAAACTTTAACCATAGACTCATTAACTATGGACTTAGACATCTACAAAAGGATTCTTGAAATGATCAAGCACAGAAGGAGAATACACAGAAACATCGGGCGCAACTTTCTTTCATTCCTGAAGGAATTTTACAACTGAGTGATGAGAGAGATTCTACTCACTTCTTAGATGTCTAATGACTCATACAACTACCAATTTCTCTATTCACATGCTCTCTCATATTTGCCCCGACTTTTTACTTATATATATATAGCCATATATGTACAAGCTTATAACTATACAAAAGATGTATATGAGCTGTCTCTAAATTAATGTACATATGTGTACACATCTTTATCTTCTGAATATGTACTTCCTTCATGCTTCATGACTTGATCTTTTCTTCAGTCCTTGACTTCAATTCTTCACCCAAAACTTCAATTGTTGATTGCCCTGCACCAACAGCTCCCCCTCAATCATGAATTAAGGTTTTCTCTATCTTCTTTATACCTGCCATGTCTTTGAATCTCTGTAACTTTGGTCCATCCAAGCTTTTGGTTAACATATCAGCTATCTGATCTTTTGTTGAAGTATGTATGACTTCAATCTCTTTATCCATCACCTTCTCTCTTAGAAAGTGATACTGAATTTCAATGTGTTTAGTCCTGGCATGAAAAATAGGATTAGCAGCTAAATACAATGAACTCATGTTATCACCATGAATAGTGGGTGTACTCTGAGTGATGTCAAAACTCTTCATCAGAGTCTTAAGCCATATCACTTCCTTTGCAGCTTCCACCATACCTTTGTACTCAGCCTTTGTAGATGATAAAGCAACTGTGTGTTGCTTCTTTGAACACCAAGAAATTAACTTATCTCCCACATAACATAAGTATCCATAGGTTGATCTCCTATCATCAGGATTACCTACCCAATCTGCATCACTATATATCTTGATGTTTATATCTGATGTAAAACCATAATACAAACCCTCTTTGAGTGTACCCTTAATGTACCTCAACACTCTTTGTCCTACAATCCAATGTTCTTTCCTAGGACAATGCATGAATTGAGACAAAACTCCAACTGCATATGATAAATCAGGTCTTGTTAATGTAGCATAAATCAGGCTACCCACCAAACTTTGATATAGCTTCATGTCCTTGAACTCTTCACCTCCATATCTGCTCAATTTATGATTCACCTCCATTGGAGTAGGTGCTACCCTACAATCATTCATTGCAAAATCCATCTCTTTCTCTACTTGCCCCTCTTTCGGGCTCCCTCACTCTTGCCTACAATAACCAAAGAAAGGCCCCCCACTTCTCATGGCATATACTATTGTTTTTTTAGGTGGCTACTCTTGACATCCACACAACTGGCAAGCATATGGAGTAGTTTGAGGAATAGATTCTTGCTAACAATAGCATAGAGGATAACTTGGAATAGCGTATCAACCAAGAAAGATGCTAAAAAATTTATCTTCCATAGTACATATTTGACATCAGGTTAGATGTAGAAGGATCATCTATTTGTATTCTGACGACATGATCAAACACATGCTTCCCTAGTTCAACCTTTCCATGTATACAACATGCATTGACCACGTGATCAAACACATGCTTCCCAAGTTCAACATTTCCATGTATACAACATGCATTAAGGAGACATAACCATGCAGATAACTATCATCTTATGAGATACGTAGCTCTAAAAATGTATAAAAATCACATGCACGACCAAACAAGTCAACTAGAAGGATGGAGTGATTTCGGTCCTTTTGCAATGAAAAATCCTTGTTGATGCTCATGGAGTACAATACCATTGCTTCAACAAGGCCTTCATGATTACAAGAGAGCAAGCAACTATAAATCTGGATGCATATCGATCGAATATTTAAGTTTGCTTCACCTGTACAAGCATTCAGTGCAATCATGGATAGGGAAGCATGTGATGGGACACCAATTTCAAAAGAAATTGGTGGAAGATGACTATTGTCACTTTCAAACATAGAGAATTGCAATATGGAGGAGCAACCTTGAAGCGAGAACCCAAAGCTATGTTATTGTCCACATGGAGATTTCTACATTTTTTCATGACATAAACCCTCAGATGCGGTATGTTGTAGGATCTTGAACTTATGAAAATGTCTTTTGAAGGCTGTAGTGGGCTTGAAGGAATTCAAATCTTCACTTGATCTTATGTCCACCTCAAATGCAAGTGGTAAACGTAGGTTTTCTGATGCAAAAAACATTCTTTGTAGTGACGCTTTCACTGTAAGGAAAGTGGATTTCAATGTGGCATTAAGAACCAGAGTTTTCCAACACTTTCTTCAACAAGATGGTCAAGTTCCTATTATTTTCTTTAGAGTATCTTCGTCACTCTTTTACATAAGAAACAAATGGTTCTTGCGTTTCTTCCAATCTCTCTACAACCAAGTGTCAAGTTCTTCTTCGAGGTCATCAAGTGCTTCCTCTTCTTCTCGTTCTTCCAATTTCTTTGCAACTAGGTGGATATGTTCTTTTGTTCTTCTCTCTAGATGGTCAAGCTCTTTTTCTTTCTAGCACCCTCTCGATCTCATCCCATGTTCTCATGATCTCCGAGATGGAGAGACCTTTAGTAGCAAGGTAGAGCTCCACTAACTCTCGTTCTCCAATGATTAAAGTGTACTTTCCAATGATTGTAGTGTACTTGCTTGTACTTGAAAGGGTACTTTGTACTTTTTACTTTTAAAGGTACTCTACTTGTACTTTGTACTTGGATGAAGTATGGAAAAAGAGCCCCTCACAAAAATTGATACACTTTGTTATATTCCTTTCTTCCCTGACATGCAAAAGTAATGTTACCATTAGTGTCCATGTGAAAGGCCAAATGGCCACCGGAAACTTCTTTATATATGTTCTTTAATAAAACATATAGTGGCCTGGTCAGTCACAGACTGAAGTTTGTCTTCCTGCTCCTTGTGTACTGTGTTTTTTGCATATTCTATAGTCTCTATGCAGAGTACCATGTGGGGCCTTAGGAGCTTGGTTTTCTACTCCGAGGATATCATCATGGAGCTTGCGAGAAGGAGAGCGCACTGTGGTGCATCGCCATCGAAATACTTCAATAGTATCAGAGCGTTTGGATGCAAAAGTTTTGTTCCTTTTGTGCGAGCAAAGCGAGCACCCCCCCTCCCCCCTTCCCCCGACTTTCTCCAAGGCTTATGACGAAGGCCGCGACAAAGGCATAGACCTTGGCATACCTTGTCATTCGGGTCACCGAAGTCACCATTGGTGCCGTTGGGTGCATGCGAGGGAGGACCTCAACGATCAAGGAATATAGAGGTTCCTAGTACTTCCCGGGAGATCACCCATCCTAGTACTGTTTCCCCGGAGCTCGCTTAACCGTGGCAATATCTTGCCACTAAGCTAGACTCTTGTGGTGTCTAAAGAAGGGGAAAGACTAAGGTTGACATTACCTTGAACATGTTTTGGTCCTTCAAAGCTTCATTCTTTGCTTTCAAAGCCTATTTTTGAAGCATTTTTGGCATGTCTTTTGGTGCCATTTTGGAGTACTTTTGCACAATAAATATCAACCTTTGGGGCTGTTTTTTCAGCCACACTCGTAAACTACAGGTTTCTCGAAAGGTTTCCGTTTTGGTGGGAACAACCACTACAAATTTATGCAGGTTTTTGAGCCTAAAATATCATACTTGACAAACACTTGCAGGTGTTATTGGCTAGTTTTTGGCTTGTGCATTCAGCTTTTTAGTGTCATTTTCCTACATACATTGAGCACATACATGCCATGTACGCTTCTGTGGATACTGCTTATGTATGTCCACGTGGTCATTGATATAGCAGTTACGTTTTTTGCATAAAGCCTTTTACGTTTGATAAAGAGGGTTGTGGTGAGGTTTTCTTAATTGGGAGACACCCAGATGTCGAGATCTTTTTGGTGATGTAGGTGGAAGACTTACCCAGCCTCGCCATAGGAGATGCATGATAGTTGTTCATAGGTGCTTGATAAGCCTAGTTGGCTTCTATTGAGTAGCTGATTATATGCAGTGGAGTCAATGATTCACTATGCAGGTAAACATGTCAGCACTTGTAGTTTTATGATATTTTGACACTGGTCATATGATCATTTTGCAGAGGATACTCTGGCAAAATTTTCTAGATTTTTGGTTTCCCCAACTATACAGTGGTCGATTTACTCCTTGATACACTTATTCATTGGTGTTTGAACTCTTCTAGCTCCATTATCATTCTATTCAGGCATCTACCATCATGGCATCATAGGTATCAAGCACATTTGATGGATTAGGGTCTAGTGTTAGTGTTTCGAGGAGGAGCTATAACTTGCAGGGAAAAGAACATTTTGAGATTCCAAAAATTTGATGGCACAAACTTTGCTCTATGGAAGAATCAAATTAAAGATGTGTTGATTCAAAGGAGTTAATGGAAGCCAGTAAATGGAATTTCAAAGAAGCTTGCTAACATGGATGAAGATGATTGGGATGAGTTAAATGAAATGGCCAGGTCTACCATTTGCTTGCACCTGACAGATAATGTTTACTTTACAGTATTAGAATGTGAAAGTGCAGAGGAGATTTGGAAGAAGTTATGCAATAAATATGAAAAAGAGGTGCATCAAATAAAGTGTATTTTGTGAGAAAATTATATGACCTTCATATGAAGGACACAGATAGTGTTGTTGCTCATCCAAATGAGTTTGATGCTATATTCTCCTAGTTATAGGCTCAAAAAATGGATATGGATAATGAAATGAAAGCAGTGTTGCTGTTATGCACCTTGCCATCATCATGGGGTATGTTTTGCACAACTATTAGCAAATAGTGCACCTGGTGGTAAACTCGTCTATGATGACATATGCGGAGCACTCTTGAGTGAGGAGATTCGTAGAAAATCTATGGTTGGCACTCAGAGTGAAGATGCATATAATGTTCATGATTCTTACCAAGGAAAGAATCAACAATGTGGCAGGAGCAAGAACAAGGAAAAGAATGGTCAATGGAATAAGAGTAGAAGTAAATCAAGGAAGAGGGATATTGAATGCCATTATTGTCATAAGAAAGGACACATGAAGAAAGACTGTTATGCATTAAAGAATGTTAAAGGTAAAGGACAGAGTGTTGATGGGCATGTTAAACAGTTACCTGCACCATCTACTTCAACTATGAAGATTGAAGAAATTAATGCTATTTTTGATGATGCTGATATGTTGACACTTGATAGTACTGTGCCAACTGAGGCTCTTATGGCTGATTCTCTTTCCCACACCTGGTGGCTAGATTTTGGTGCTTCTTTCCATGTGACACCACACAGAGAATGGTTCTCTAATTATGCAGCAAAGTCTCTTAGTACCATGAGACTTGGTGACTCTTACCAGTGTGATGTTGTGGGATTGGAGATGTGGTTGTGCAGTTCATTGATGGTTCAAAATTTACTATGCATAATGTATGCCATGTACATCAATTATCACACAGTTTGATGTTAGTTGGTCAACTTGATGTCCTTGGTTAGAAGGTGGTCTTCTATACTCAGTCCTTTTGCATATCAAAGGGCAATATGGTTATTGCAAAGGGAAGCAAAGCCGGATCACTTTATCCTTTATTTATATCACAGAAAGAACACTTATTAGCTGTTATGGAACAACCTATGGCTTTTATTTGGCATGGTGGTTTGGGCCATATATCTCATAGTGGAATGGAAAATCTTTCTCGTTCTGGCTACTAACTTGTGTTATCTTTCTCCGATTTTTCATTTTGTGAGCATTGTCAATATGGAAAGCAAACCAGAAATGTGCATAGAACGCACATTGACTCTTCAATTCAGCCTTTAGATCTCGTTCATATAGATGCCAACTAGGTCCTTAGGTGGTTCTCTTTACTTTGTCACTTTCATAGATGATGCTACTAGAAAAGTTTGGGTACATCCTATCAAATCAAAGGATGAGTTATTCCCTACTTTCAAAAAATGGTTTGCTTCAGTTGAAACTAAAAAAGGAACTAAGCTTAAGGCTTTACGTTCAGATAATGGGGATGAGTATACCGCACATGAATTCAGCCTTTTCTATCAGTCTAGAGGGATTCATAGAGAGTTTATAGCTCCTTATACCCCAGTACAGAGTGGTGTAGCTTAGAGGATGAATAGAACTATTCAAGATAGAGTAGTCTCTATGTTGCATCATGCAAACCTCTCACACGGTTTTTGGGTAGAAGCAGTATTGACTGCAGTTCATGTGATTAACCTTTCACCTAGTACTGCCAAAGGTCTGAAAGTGGCCCAAGAGTTATGGACAGGGAAGCCACCATATTATGATCATCTTCGAGTTTTTGGGTGTGAAGCATATGTTCATATACCCAAGACTCTTAGACAGAAATTTGACCATAAGTCAAAGAAATGCATTTTTCTTGGATATGGTCGAGAAGGATAATTTGGATATCGCTGATGGGATCTTGAAACACAGCCAGTGATCAGAAGTAGTGATGTCATTTTCAATGAGTCTAAGATGCATAAATAGCCCATTAAGGAGGTTGAAGTGAGAAGAGTGGTGTTTGAGGATACTAGGCCTCCGGTTAGCATGCATAAAAATGCTTCACATAGGGATGTTCAAGAGAATGTCCATTCAGATCAGTCTGCACATGTTCCTATTCAACAACTACTGAGATGTTCTACATGTGTCTCACATCCACTTGATAGATATATTCTAGGTTTAGGTTTTGTTATGCTACAAAGAGGCTATGCAAGCAGAGGATCATGTCAAGTGGGAGCGTGCCATGAAGAGTGAGTTGGATTCTATTCACAAGAATGGTACTCGGGATTTAGTACCTTTGCCAAAGGGCAGGAAAGCTTTACCATGTAAATGGGTATATAAGATGAAATTCACATCAAATAGTGCTTCTCCAGAGTATAAAGAACAACTTGTTTCAAAGGGTTTTAAGCAACAACACGGTGTTGATTTCGAGGAAATCTTCTCTCCAGTGGTCAAGATGAGTACCCTGTGCATGTTGCTTGGATTCGTTGCAATGGAGGACTTAGAGCTAGTCCAAATGGATGTGAAAATTGCTTTCTTGCATGGAGATCTTACATATGAGATCTATATGGAACAACCAGAGGGTTGTGTAGTTCCTAGCAAGGAAAGCCTAGTTTGTAAGCTTAAGAAGAGCTTGTATGGTCTTAAATAGTCCCATAGACAATGGTACCAAAATTTTGATGCTTTTATGAAGTCTCAAGGCTATTCTCAAAGCAATGAGGATCATTGTCTATACACAAAGAGATGCTCAGATGGAACTTGATATGCTTGATACTTTATGTCGATGATTAGATGGAAGCTTGATATGCTTGATACTTTATGTCGATGATCAGATGGAAGCTTGATATGCTTCATACAAACAGGGAGTAAATAACAAGAAATGGATTCTATACATATTTCTAAAGGTGGGGTTTACATATAAATGGATAAGTTGAGGGGTACTTTTGGAATTTTGGAGGCATTTATTAGCCCATTGCATTGCTTGAGTGCATCCACCATGTTTCTTTCTTTGAGTCTTTGCAACATGATAACTTCAAGCCGAATGGTCAAGTAGTATCCCATGTTAACTCTTGAAGAGATCCCCAATCATGAGAAACTTCATCAAGATTCAAAAGTCATCAAAAGTGCAAGGCCAAGCTTCAGAATCAACACCTCTTCCATGATTTGAAAGGATACTCTTTCACAATAGGCGATAAATTCCACTTTGATGATAGGTGATAGGACACATCTTTCATGATATTTGATATCCAGTATTCGATATGACTGCCAAACAGAATTATTGGTGATCAAAGATCACTCAAGGCAGTTATCCCTAGCCAAGTTGTGCACACCTTTCTTGATAGGAAAACATGATCAATCAGAAAAATGATCGTAACCCACTCAATACTTACAAGTTTTTCACATTTTGAAGCTCTCGAGAAATGCTACGAGTCTCAATAAGCAAAAAAAATCCAAAATGAAAAGCTTAAGAGCCTTAGAAAAAGCTCATAGGTGTGTTGGAATTCTTCCTTCACTTGCTCCAATCACCTAAACAAGTAGAAAAAAATACCAAATAGCTTCAAAATAGTACAAATATGTTAAATAATACATTAGAACATATCAAAATAATGTCATGCACCAAGAGTCAAACAAAAGACACAATCAAATGCAAAGAAAAGGAAAGATATGAATATTGCACGAACATAGCATTAAGTTACTACTTAACTGATATAGAGACTCTACAAATGAGGGGCTTTGCATTTTTATAGTGGTTCCCTCAAGAAGATGACAACTTTTTGATTTCGAAAGAATAAAAATATAAAGCATCTTGCTTTATAATACCCTTTCTCCTGCAAATTTTTGAGGAAAGACTCTTTCCAACTATACAAGACTATTCCCGCATGTATATACAACTCTTCTTCTTCAGGAAATTGATATAAGAAAATGCCAAAGAGTTTATGCCACTATCTCCACTTTGTAGCATAGCTAAAATGGATAAATCATAATGGTAACAACTTTTATGTATTTGAGAAAGATGTATATTTTGCTACTGTGAAAATTAAGTTATTGAGAAATTTTGACAAATTGAATGTTGTGGTCGAGGCCATGGATAATACATTGATCATTTCGAGAAAACATGAAGGGATTATGAAGCTCTATATCATAATGACTTGTATGAATTTATCTTTTCTAGGACATTTGATCCTCTAAAACGGCTGGAATAATCTAAATCATCTGTAATATGTGTGTTTGTGTGTGTGAATGTATGTATGTATGTATGCATGCATACATGTTTGTATGTATGCATATATGTATGTATATACATACATATGTACGCATGTATGTACGCATGTATGTATGTATGTATGTATGTATGTATGTATACATGCATGCATACATGTTTGTATGTATGCATATATGTATGTATATACATACATATGTACGTATGTATGTACGCATGTATGTATGTATGTATGTATGTATGTATGTATGTATGTATGTATGTATATACATATGTACGCATGTATGTATGTATGTATGCATGCATGCATACATGTTTGTATGTATGCATATATGTATGTATATACATACATATGTACGTATATACACATGTATGTATGTATGCATGCATGTATGCGCGCCCCCACACACACACACACACATATATACACACATATATATATATATATATATATATATATATATATATATATATATATATATATATATATATATATATATATATATATATATATATATATATATATATATAACACACATATATATATATATATATATATATATATATATATATATATATATATATATATATATATATATATATATATATATATATATATATATATATATATATATATATATATATATATATGTATATGTATGTGTGTGTGTGTATATATGCACATACGTATGTATGTATGTATATGTATGTGTATGTTGATGGAGAATATGCACTTCAATTTATAGCAAAAGTGTGTTGGACAATTAGCCAAAAACTCAATTTCTCTTTGTTCACTCGGGTTAAGCTTCCAAAACTTTGAAAACTCAAGTTAGACCATCTGCGATCTCCAACAAGATCTTAATAACTCTAGTGAGATTTTGGAAGTTGTATTAAACTTCCCACACAAAACAAACTAATGATTATCCAAAGACGTTATGTATATGTATGTGTGTTCACAATCACTTGAACACTCAAAATATGCCATCATTCTCTCGAGTTACGAACTCAAGAAGTAAAAAACGATAATAATATATTTGAAATGATCCTTGCAACAAGAACAATCAAAAGAATCTAATAGACTTGTAATCGAAGTCTTGTACAATGGGATATGACTAAGAGTATATTTTTGCTTATGTGTAAGATAAGCTAGTTGGGGGACAACTTAGCAAGGGGTTACCCTATAATGAAAATAACTCATCAATTACAAGGGTATACTTTCGTGGAAGAAGCCCTAGAATCCTTCTATTTCTATCTCTCTCTCTCTCTCTCTCTCTCTCTCTCTCTATATATATATATATATATATATATATATATATATATATATATATATATATATATATATATATATATATATATATATATATATATATATATATATATATATATATATATATATATATATATATATATATATATATATATAGAGAGAGAGAGAGAGAGAGAGAGAGAGAGAGAGAGAGAGAGAGAGAGAGACACACACACACACACACACACACACACATATATATATATATATATATATATATATATATATATATATATATATATATATATATATATATATATATATATATATATATATATATATATATATATATATATATATATATATATATATATATGTATGTGTGTGTGTGTGTGTGTATGTGTGTATACATGTACATACATACACACACACACACACACACACACACACACACACACACATATATATATATATATATCTGTGTGTGTGTAGCTGAGTCTTTCATGGTAGCTTTTTTTTGAAACAAAGGAAGTTTGTCCTTGATCTACTGTCTCGGACTTTAATTAACGAAGGAAAAATTACAAGTGAAAGGGACTACTCCCCTTGGGACCCCCGAATCCCACAAGGAAGGGGTAGAACATGCGGATCTAGAGAGAATTACAAAGGAGGTTAATAACCCTCTCATCCCCCTCATGCGGAGCCCACTTGGATTTAAGCTTGTTGTTCTCGATGAGAAACACTTTATGATGTCTGATGGGTGGGGACTTCTTGCAGTTGCAGATTCTTTTTCCAAGGAGGAATAGCGACTTCTCGATCATCCACTCTTTAGGAGAGTGTCCAAAGTTCTAAGCATACCACTCCCTCCAAAATTTCTAGAGGGTTTCCGCTCTTATAACATTCCATAGCAAGGCCGAGCAGCCGATTGCTTCCTCGAGAAGGGCTTGATTCCATGTGATTCGTTCCTTAAGTCTCAAAATATTCCTTAGGGTCTGTGAGAATTGGAAAGACTTGGGGCATGCGAAGAAGATGTGGCTCAAATCCTCGATGTTGCAATGGCATTGCTTGCACCAAGACGGAGCCCAACAGATTGTACTTGCCTTTCGATTATACTTCATTTCCCAATGCAACCTTGTCCAATCTAGGCACCACTTCTTGTTAAGCGAGATGTGAAAGTCTGTGTTCACCTTGATTCTTGAGATTTTGAGCAAGGAATTTCCATTGTGCCAAATAAGACCCTCATGGCACGATGGGTCCCACCTGATAAGGCGTCGGGTTTTTGATCTTTCCCAAGCGGTGCATCTACTTTGTAGGAGAGTCCATTCTTCATAGTTCACTCTAATTTTCAGGTCTATGTCCTCAAAGCTGATCCACTGATCGTTTTTTTGTTTGGAGATGTTCTTCCATTATCTTAAACCCTTGTTCCAGAGCCTCTTTGCATTTTGAAGGTTCCAAGATGCCACACCCTTAATGCCCGTGATTGAAAACCAAATTGAGTCATTTTGTCTGATGTCGGCCACCCATTTCTAGTCTTCTTTGATTCTGATAAATTGTTTGAACTTGTTGCAACTCCATTGGGAGCACACAAGATTTGAGCCTTTAGGGTGAACCAGAATCAAGGAGAATAAAAGGGTAAGGAGGCCCAAGTCCTTCCAACAAGGGAGGCCCACCAACATCATCAAATTCTTATTTTTGAAAATGAGCTTGGCATAAGAGGTCTCACCATTGCACCATGCCCTGATGATCAAATTGGCCGCCAATTTGTCAGCCATGCCTTCAACATCCATTATGCCCAAACCCCTACAATCCTTTTGGCTGATGTAGGTAGATCATTTAATTTTGAGAACCCCCCTTCTGTTCTGGTCCCTCATCCAAAGAAAGTTTCTACAGATTCTTTCCAATTTGTAGAGCTCTTGATCCTTCCGTCTCCAGCATGAGAGAAAGTAAATGGCCAAGGAGATGAGGAAGGTGTTGATTACCATAGCCCATCTTGCGAGGTTGATTTGCATGCCCTTCCAGTATGCTAAATTGTTGTCTAGTTCGGAAAGGACCCAACTCCAATGTTGCTGCATACAGGCACCAAAGCCCATCAGAATACCCGACAGGCGGAAGACCTGCTTCTGAGGGATAATTTGACAACCTTGGTCAATCAACGATTGGGGAGGCGATCTGATGATGGCTCTGAATGTAGTTTTTGAGTGGTTTATTTTGGAACTAGATGCCACACAGAATGCATCAAGGGGCTCCTAAAAGGTTCCAATGCCGCTCAAGTCATTATGCACAAATGCATTCATGTCGTCTGCAAATAACCTCATGATCATTTGGCCCTAGTTGAGAGGAAAAGAGAGAGATTTAATATGTCCCAAATCCATGTGATGTTGCACAAGTCGGCTGAGCCCCTCCATGGAAATAGCAAAAAGCAGAGGGGCCAACAGGCCCCCTTGCCTAATAGAGCATTTTAATATGATAGTCTTTGAAAACTGACCATTGATATTTATTTGCGTCATCGCATTCCCAGAATCTTTTACAGTGCAGACAAGAAATAAAGGAAAGGCTCAAGTAGAGATAGCTCAACAACCAAGAGTTGATGGCTTGAACGAAGACAAAGAGACATCTGAACACAAGGCCACTGCATGTGCAAATACAAGGCAAAAGGGAGATCCCATATGTACCAGTGACGCCATTGGGCATGCATTCAACAGGGCTCAGGAGGAGTTTGGTAAGTCAATTGGAGCCCAGGTTCTTAAGGAATCAGAGGCTTCAAAACTTCTCAAATCCATGAAAAAGGAGGTTAGTATTTTTGATTTAATAAAGATGGATGGGAAATTCAGGTGGGCAGATAATTGATGAGGATTCCACTACAAGTTTGGTAGCAAAGACTGCTATTTTACATAAAGGAAAAATTTGTAGGGGAAGCACCCCTTACAGATTATAAAAGTCCTCGGCTGACAGTATCTATCAAAGGTCATGAATTTCAAGGAGTTATTGTGGATGGTGGTTCAAGCATTAACTTGATGCCTGAACATACAATGGAAAAGATTGGACTCCACCCTTCAAGGCCTCCAAATTTCACTGTTACTTTGGTAGATCAGAGCAAAGTAAGGCCTTTGGGAGTGATCCCAAAAGTTCCACTTGAAATACAAGGTAATCTGTTCATTCTGGATTTTGTGGTTTTAAGATTGCCCCAGGTTGAAGGAGGATTTCCCCTCTTAATTGGAAGACCTTGGTTGAGGTATGCAAGTGTCATTCATGATTGGGGTAAGGACACTATGTGGGTACAAAAGAAAGGGAAAGAGCTGACACAGATTCATTTAGAAGAGGGCCCAGATAATCAAGGACACACCAGCATGATGCAAACAGTTGGCATTTGCATGGAACCAAAATCTAAGGATCAACCCCAAATAGATTTCGAGGAAGAAGAGGATATTCTAAATTGGCTCCAAGTAGACAACGCTTCCTCTTGTTTTGGAATTTTTCTTAATAATTCTTGCACGACTGAAGGTTATGATGAAGATGAGGAAAAAGTCGAGGTTGATGGATTGGGAGAGCCCATCACAGACCACAGAAGGGGCAAAAAGACACCCCTCAAATACAACTTGGAGGAGGATATGACAACCACAGATAAGGAAGTTACTAAAGCTAAAGGCAAGGTAAAAGATTCTAGTGAAGAGTGTTCTTTCCCAATTCAAGAAATACCTACAGGATGGATGCAGGATAAGGAGGAACACATTGAAATCCAAAATACCCCTCCTTATGAAGCAATGCACGAAAAGCTAGAGGAAGAAGACAAGGACGGAGATGAGCACGAAGATAATATGGTAGAGAGAAATCCTGTCAAAGAAATACAATTAGGCACTCAAGACAATAATTGGCCAGTTTTGGTGGCCACTTGCTTATGGAACCACCCAGGGCTCCTTGAAAAGGTAAGATCATTCTTGACCCACTATACAAATGTTTTTGCCTGGCATTATAAAGACTTAGAAGGAGTGCCCACCAATTATGGAGAGCATAGAATCCCTCTGGTTGAGGGAGCCAAACCAATACGAGGGAAGAGTTATAGACTCAACCCAAAATATGCCGAAGCTGTTTATGTAGAAATATAGAAGATGGAGGATGCAGGAATCATTATTCCTGTGGAACACTCAGAGTGGCTGTCACCTATGGTCATAGTGAAAGAACTTGGAGAAGCTTGTCGAAGGTAGAAAAGTGCGTTTCGAAGCGATGAAGTTTGGTCAAGCCAACCGGCACAAGACCAGCCCTTGAGCTTTTGGAGACTCAAATAGACCTTATAGGCATGCTATAAGTGCAAAGAAACACACTATGTACCTTGGAGCATCAAGGAGAATGAGTCGATACAAAACAGATAGGTTCGCGGGTCGACTAGCTCAAAAAACTTACTATCTATGGAAGAGACAATGAACTTCAAATGCCCATAGCGACCAGCGTGATTACAATTAGAAAAAATCCTTTTATGAGAGTGATACACATAGGGTTGAGTGTATGGAATGCACAAAAGTATAAGGAATAAGCAAAATATGCTATAGGAATGAATGCGACATTCACCGGTGGTACCTCTTATTTTTCAGGAATACGCAGAGATTGACCCCGAGGCAGAAAAACTGAGATTTCTCCAAATCTGCTGAACCAAATGCTTTGAAAATTTACAGGCATAAACTAGACACTAATACCTTTCCAATGAGTCCTCTTGCACTCAATTTGGAGCTCTGAGGAGAGAGCAGCAGCCTCTGCAAGATTACTGTTGGCGAAGAAGATGATGCAGAAATTGAAGGAGCAAGACAATGATGGTCACAAGTGTATGTATATTGCTTCCATGTAATGTACAAGTGATTTCAACTCCTTATATAGCCTCTAGGAGTGTTCCACGACTTTTACAACTTGAATTTGAATTCAAATGAAGGTGGGAATGGTTGTTGGAGGGAATCAATTCACTTCCCTACAATCTAGGAAAAGTGAAGATCTTGATTGATCTACTTTTAGGTGATTGATTGCTTGATTGAATGCAACTTCAACCACCAAAATTTCGTGGGATTTTGGCCCTATATTTGTACCTTTACATGTGTAGAACTCAAGGCTTTTACAACGGTAAATGAGCCATCAAAATATTCTCAAAAAATACAATAAATGAGCATATGAAAAAGAACTCTCCAACGGATATTCTTTCGACGCAATAGCCTTTGATGTAGATCAAATCCACCTCAAGCATAGTGTAAGCTTGATGTTCCAACAACTCCCCCTCAAGCTAAAGTATGCTTGAGTCTTCATTCTCTGATAGGTTGAATACCTGCCATAGCTTTGAATCTACAAAGCTTTATTCCATCAAGTGCCTTTGTCATCATATCTGCTACTTGCTTTTCAGTCGGAACAAAAGAAATGTCAATCTCCTTTGCCATGAGCTTCTCCCTGATGAAGTGATAATGGACTTCTATATGCTTGGTTCTCGCATGAAAAATAGGATTTGCCGCTAGATGCATGGAACTTACATTATCTCCAAATATGTGAGGTTTGGAACTCACAAGTCCCAAATCTGTATACAATGCTTTTAACCATATTGCCTCTTGAGTTGCTATGGTCAAGCCTCTGTACTCTGCTTCAGTTGAGGATAAAGCAACTGTTGGTTGCTTCTTGGAACTCCATGACACTAGCTTCGAACCTGCAAATGCTAAGTAACCAGATGTACTTTTTCTATCATCCTTAGCTCCTGCCCAATCTGCATCTGAGTAGATTTTGATATCCAAATCGGAAGAGTAAGGATAGAATATACCTTCGTTGATTGTACCTTTGAGATACTTAAGTACTCTCTTAGCCGCATCCATGTGTGGTCTTCTCGGTGAGTGCATGAACTGACTAAGCACTCCCACACTATATGAGATGTCTGCCCTTGTGTGAGTAGCATATATCAAGCTACCTACCAAGCTTTGATACTCTTTAATGTCTTCAATTTTCTCACCTTCATAAACACTAAGTTTATGATTCATCTCCAAAGGTGTACCTGCAGGTTTAGTGTTCTCCATTTTGAACTTGAGAAGAAGATCCTGAATGTATCTTCTTTGAGTCAAATACATTCCTTCATCTGTATATATCACCTGCATACCTAGGAAATATGTGAGCTCACCTAGGTCACTGATTTTGAACTCCTCTTGCATGTGTCTCTTGATCCTTTGAATGCCATTTAGATCATCACCTGTCACAATAATATCATCTACATATACACATAGATAGATAACCTCATTGTGATCCCTTTTGATGAATAGAGAAGGATCGGAGCTGCTAGCTTTGAACCCTTGGTCTTGAAGATATGTAACCAACCTGTAATTCCAAGCTCTTGGAGCTTGTTTCAATCCATACAATGCTTTCTTAAGTCTGCAAACATAAGATGGATGATTAGGGTTTTCAAAACCTGGTGGTTGTGACATGTATACCTCTTCACTTATCCAACCATTTAAGAATGCATTTTTCACATCAAGTTGGAGGAGTCTCCAATTCCTTGCAGCAGCTACACTTATCAATGTCCTGATTGTAGTCATCTTTGCAACTGGTGAGAATGTTTCCTCATAGTCTATACCATGAGTTTGTGAGCATCCTTTGGCAACTAATCTTGCCTTGTACCTGCAAACTGATCCATCTGAATTTCTTTTAACTTTATATACCCATCGGCAACCAATTACCTTTTGATTCGGTGACATTGGAACCAAATCCCAAGTGTCCATTTCCTTCAATGCATCTATCTCTTCGTTCATGGCCTTTTCCCAATTAGGGTTTCCCTTTGCCTCTTCATAGGTTGAGGGTTCCTCTGAAATAGAGTCTTTTGCCAAGTAGATTGAATGCTTTGTAACAAATGTGGAATCATATCCATACCTTTCTGGTTGTTTCTTCTCTCTTGCTGATCTTCTAGGTGCTTGTTTGGAGCATTCTCCAACCTCTTGCATCTTTGCTTTGCCTCTTGACTTCCATAGCTTGTAATCCCTTTCTCTTTCATCTTGGTCATTGTCTGTATCACTTCTTGGATCCTGGACCTGTGTATCATGCTTCCTTCCTAATTGATGAGAGTCAGAATCAAGATCATATGGTAGTGTTACCTTTTGTTTGTCTTCATCATACCAAGACCTGTGTTCTTCAAACACAACATCTCTACTTGTAGTGAATTGCTTGGTTGAAGGATTGAAGAACCTGTAACCCATCTGAGTTGAATCATATCCAATAAACACTGCCTTTGTTGCCCTTTCATCTAGCTTACCTCTTATTTGTGATGGTACATGAACATAAGCTAAACAACCAAAAACCTTGCAATGTCCAAGACTAGGTTTTCTTCCATGCCATGCTTCATAAGGAGTCATACCTTGAAGTGATTTGGATGGTAGTCGATTGACAAGGTACACTGCAGTTGAAATAGCTTCTGCCCAAAGATAATGTGGCAACTTCTTCTCTTCAAGCATTGTTCGGGCTGATCCAACCAATGTCTTGTTTCTCCTCTCAGCAATTCCATTTAGTTGAGGAGAGTACCTAGTAGTCACTTCCCTTTTGATACCTTTATCCTGCAAGAACTCATCAAACTCTTTGGAGAAGTATTCTCCCCCTCCATCAGATCTGAGCTTCTTTAGTGATCTACCTGTATGATTCTCCACATGTGCAAGATACTTCTTGAAGCAATCAAACACTTCATTCTTACTCTTGATAAAGTATAGAACAGTCCATCTACTATGGTTGTCAATAAATGAGACATAATACCTTGATCCTGCCAATGAAGGTTCTTGACTTGGTCCCCATACATCTGTATGTACTAAGTCCAATAAGTTGTTGTGGATGTAGCCTTTGTGGTTGAATGGTTGTCTTTGTGCCTTCCCAATCTGACATGCATCACACCTGTTGATCATGTGTTGCTTTGATATGTTCGGCAGTCCTAGAACACTTTGATCCCTGCATATATCCTTCAAGGTTCTTTCATTCACATGAGCAAGTCTCTTATGCCACACTTCAAGCTCACTTAGGGTTTGAGACCCAAAGTTGAATAGAGCTATGTTCCTGGTATCTCCTACTTCAAAAGTAAAGAGCCTACCATGCTTCTCACTTCGGGCTATCTTCTTGAAGCCTTGACATGGATCTTCCACAAAAGCTCCATGTTGGGTGAACCTAACTTGCAAGCCTTCTTCAACTATTTGGCCTACACTGATTAGGTTTTTAGTGATAGTGGGTACATAGAGAACCTTACTCAAAATGTTTGTCCTGCCATTGGAAGCTTTGACATTACCAATCTTCTCCACATTGTGCTTCGTGTCATCCCCTGTTTGCACTTCATGTCTATGCTTTGGACTTTCCAAGTCAGATAGAAGAGCAATGTTGCCTGCAACATGATTCGAACATCCTGAATCTATGTAGAACAAATGATCATCTTCTTTACCTTCTTTGTGGCTTAGGTTCATAAGAAGTAATGAGTCTTCATGTGGTTGATCTTCTGAATAATTGTTGTAGTCCCTTCTATTATAGCTTCTATTGTTGTTGTTGAAGTTGTGTCCACCTCTGCCTCTATTGCCGCCATATCCACCTCTTCCACTTCCTTTCTGGGTCTTCCCATTGAACCAGCAATTCTGAGTGGTGTGGTTGGTCTTATCGCATATGGCACAAGGTTGAACATTCTGACCTTTGGTTTTGTCTTGCTTTGGTCCTTTCTTCTTCCCTTTCCACTTGCTCTTGCTTGCGAAGTTGGCTTGGGAAGTCTCTTCTTCGTCTTCTTCCTTCTTCTTGCCTTTCTGCTTCTTATCCTTCTTATCTGCATATAGAGCACTCGTTGAACTACCATGATAAGAGTTACCTTCCTTTATGCTATTGTTGGCTTCTTGATTGAAGAGTTGTCCAGAAAGATGTTGAAGTCTGGAGTTTGCACATCCATGATGAGATCGTAAGCCCTCGTGAAGGATTGCCATTGCTTATCACTTCGAATGCCGTTGAGAATTTGCCTCATGATGACCTCTTCTTCAATCAGCTCTCCAATGGATGCTAACTGATCCGCAACCTCTTTGACCTTGGTAACAAACTCTGTGATGGTTTGTTTAGGTGTCTTCTTCATTTGGTTGAACTCGTTCCAAAGATGATTCTTTCTTGCTTTGGTACTAGCAGAAAAGAAAGTCTCCAGGGCATCCCAAGTCTCTTGAGATGTCTTGCATCCTCTAATATGTGGTAATAGAAAGTCAGAGATAGAGTTTAGTATGTACGACCTTGCTTGAGCATCCCTTGCACACCAAAGTGTGAGCTTATCTGTCTCCTCTTGTGTAGGTCCTCCTTTGGATCTTGGAATAGGCATAGCTTCATCACCTGCTACAATTCCATAAAGATTTCTATTGCAAATAGACCTCCATTCTGATTTGCCAAGCCGCATAGTTGTGTCGATCAAGCTTCTCGATCATTGAGGGAAAGCCGTCACCCATCTTGAACTAGCTCTGATACCACTGAAAGAACTTGGAGAAGCTTGTCGAAGGTAGAAAAGTGTGTTTCGAAGCGATGAAGTTTGGTCAAGCCAACCGGCACAAGACCAGCCCTTGAGCTTTTGGAGACTCAAATAGACCTTATAGGCATGCTATAAGTGCAAAGAAACACACTATGTACCTTGGAGCATCAAGGAGAATGAGTCGATACAAAACAGATAGGTTCGCGGGTCGACTAGCTAAAAAAACTTACTATCTATGGAAGAGACAATGAACTTCAAATGCCCATAGCGACCAGCGTGATTACAATTAGAAAAAATCCTTTTATGAGAGTGATACACATAGGGTTGAGTGTATGGAATGCACAAAAGTATAAGGAATAAGCAAAATATGCTATAGGAATGAATGCGACATTCACCGGTGGTACCTCCTATTTTTCAGGAATACGCAGAGATTGACCCCGAGGCAAAAAAACTGAGATTTCTCCAAATCTGCTGAACCAAATGCTTTGAAAATTTACAGGCATAAACTAGACACTAATACCTTTCCAATGAGTCCTCTTGCACTCAATTTGGAGCTCTGAGGAGAGAGCAGCAGCCTCTGCAAGATTACTGTTGGCGAAGAAGATGATGCAGAAATTGAAGGAGCAAGACAATGATGGTCACAAGTGTATGTATATTGCTTCCATGTAATGTACAAGTGATTTCAACTCCTTATATAGCCTCTAGGAGTGTTCCACGACTTTTACAACTTGAATTTGAATTCAAATGAAGGTGGGAATGGTTGTTGGAGGGAATCAATTCACTTCCCTACAATCTAGGAAAAGTGAAGATCTTGATTGATCTACTTTTAGGTGATTGATTGCTTGATTGAATGCAACTTCAACCACCAAAATTTCGTGGGATTTTGGCCCTATATTTGTACCTTTACATGTGTACAACTCAAGGCTTTTACAACGGTAAATGAGCCATCAAAATATTCTCAAAAAATACAATAAATGAGCATATGAAAAAGAACTCTCCAACGGATGTTCTTTCGACGCAATAGCCTTTGATGTAGATCAAATCCACCTCAAGCATAGTGTAAGCTTGATGTTCCAACACATAGTGCCAAAGAAGAATGCCAATAAAATCAGAATTTGCGTTGACTTTAGAGCACTCAATAAGGTGACAATCCCAGATGGATTCCCGATGCCATTTGCAGAATAGGTCATTGAAGAAGTGGCTGGACATGCATTATATAGCTTTATGGATGGCTTTAGTGGCTATAATCAAATATCAATACACCCAGAGGATCGTGAAAAGACTACTTTTCTCACACCTTGGGGAACATATGTGTATGTAAAAATGCCATTTGGGCTCAGAAATGCTCCAACTACCTTTAACAGAACGGTCAATCTCATTTTTGGCCCCTTATTGCTGGAATCTCTTAGAATCTTCATGGATGACTTCTCTTCGTTTTCAGGTTCTCACAAGGAGACTCCTTTAGATTGTTTGGACCATCACTTGCGACAACTGCAGAATGTTTTTAAGAGCTGCAGAGAGACTAAGCTAAAGCTCAAACCAAACAAATGTCATTTCCTTGTGACAGAAGGAACTCTCTTAGGACATGTGGTGTCGGCTAAAGGTATGGCCCCAGATCCTGACAAAATCATTTCTATATTAAAGTTGCCTAAAACTAAATCTCCTAAAGAGATTCAGAGTTTCTTGGGGCATACTGGATACCACAGAAGGTTTATAAAAATGTATGTAGAGATAGCCAGACGCTGGCTAGACTTACAGGTAAAGAAATTCCTTTCAAATGGGAAGAAGAGGAGGAAAAAGCATATCAAACATTAAGGTCAAGGTTAGTGTCTGCTCCCATTTTGATCACACCTGAGTGGTCAAAAATCTTTCATATACATGTAGATGCCAGTGCCTATGCAGTAGGGGCAGTTTTAACCCAACCTAGTGAAGAATTTACGATGGACAGACCAATTCAATATGCCAGTAGAATTTTGACCAAGGCTGAAAGGAATTACAACACTACAAAAAGGGAAGCCCTAGCCATGGTTTTTGCTGTCCAAAAATTTCGTCATTACTTACTGGGAGTAAAATTTGTTATTGTAACGGATCACCAACCACTAAAATACTTACTCAACAAACCACAAGCCGCTGGTAGAATATGGAGGTGGTTATTGTTGTTCCAAGAGTTTGATTTTTCTGTAGTCCATAAACCAGGTAAAGAGAATGTTATGGCAGATCACCTATCCAGAATCAATATGATGGATCAAGCTAGTGGAGTCAATGACAATTTTCCAGATGCAAATCTGTTCACTGTACAAGCTCAAGGTTGGTATTATGATATCAAAAATTTCATTAAAACTGGAGTATATTCAGAGAAGGCTAGTGTTGTGCAAAGAAAGAGACTGCTAATCAAGAGCAGACCTTATACCTTCATTGATGATAAATTATATAGACAGGGGAAGGATGACAGGTTTAGGAAGTGCTTGGACGAAGAAGAAGTGAGGGAAGTCCTTCAATTTGCACATGAAGGAACAGGTGGTGGCACCTTCCAGGGCATATCATGAGTCAGAGGATACTTGATGCTGGTTTATGGTGGCCTACAGTATTCAAAGATGCGGATGACTATGGAAAAGCATGTGATGTTTGCCAGATGTGTGGACCTAAGCCCACCAAGCAGAGGCATAATCCATTGATTATTTCCACTTCTTGGCAACCATTTGAAAAGTGGTGGTTAGATTTTGTAGGACCTATCTACCCTCCATCGATTCCAAAAAGAGAGAAGTATTTATTGATAGCCACTGACTATGCGACAAAATGGGCTAAAGCTATTGCATCCCCTGACTGCACTGCCCAAACTGTTGCTGACTTCATTTACAGTAGCATCATTTGCAGGTTTGGATGTCCTCTTGAAATTTGTATAGACCAGGGTACTCATTTTGTGAATAAGGTCCTACAGGAAATTTTTAACAGGTATAGAATTCTACATAGGACTTCTTGTGCCTACTATCCAAGGGCTAATGGACATGATGAATCAACAAATAAGGTATTAATTTCCATGTTAAGGAAGGAATGTATGTTATAGCCCACTTCCTGGGGCATTGCTTTTCAAGGTACCCTATGGGCATACAGGTTAGCTTACAAAGAGGCCACAGGATATTCTCCATTCCAATTGATTTATGGCATATTGCCAATTGAGCCCTTTGAATTTTTACATGGATCACCTAAAGTAGCATTCATGCAGCGAAAGAAGGATGGTGATGTCTCTCAGAGGCTTGGAGCCCTACATAAAGTGGAGGAAATTCGTCTACTAGCAACAAAACAATTGGTAGAAACTCAGATGAAGAGGAAGGAGGCACATGATCGAAATCTGTGGAACAACCACATAGAGCCAGGCACGTTAGTTCTTCTCCACAGACCTCATCTTCAAACACAAGTGAGAGGAAAATGGCTTCCACACTAGGAAGCACCTTATCGAGTTAAAACAATGCTGAATTGGGGTGTTGTGGAGTTACAGACACTGAAAGGAGAGGCCTTGCCACTGGTCAACATTTCAAGGCTCAAAGCCTACCATCAACACACTTGAAGAAGTATGGACCACCTGGAACCGCAAAATCTATCCAGGTTGTACATAGCCCTCTGATTTTCTTTTTTGCTCATGTTTTAGTCGTCTCTACATTTTTTTTCTGTTTGTTCTTTAAGTTATTAGCAATTTTAGCAAAACTTTCCTTTGTCCTCGAACAAAAAAATTCAATGTTTGACATTGTCTAGGAATTTTTTCAAGCACTTTTAGAATTTTTCCATTATCTTTCATCTTTTCACAACTTATTTTCTTATCAAAATGGAGGATTCAAAGAAGCTCTATGTGCTTTTGAAGGAGGCCATTGGCACACTGGCAGGATATTTCTTGAGAACTTTTTCAGAGTTTTTCTGGATTTTTTTAAAGATGTTTTTGACAAAATCCTCTATTTTTCTTTAATTTTTTGTTTCTTCAAAAAAAAAAACTCTCTCGCTTTCTTTTCCCTCCCCCCCTTCCCCCCATCTCCCCCCTCCCTTCCCCCCCCCTTTCCCCCCCCCTCTCCCCCCCTCTCCCCCCCTCCCTCTCCCCCCTCCCCCCCCTCCCCCCCTCCCCCCCCTCCCCCCCTCCCCCCCTCCCCCCCTCCCCCCCTCCCCCCCTTCCCCCACCCCCCGGCTGCCCGCCCGTGACTCTCCGCCCACCCGCACCCGCCCACCCGCACCCGCCCACCCGCAAGCAGCCCTAGCCCCCCCTCCCCCCCCCTCCCCCCCCCCCCTCCCGCCCCCCCCCCTCCCCCCCCCCCTCCCGCCCCCCTCCCCCCCCCCCTCCCCCCCCTCCCCCCCCTCCCCCCCCCCCCCCTCCCCCCCCCCCCCCCCCCCTCCCCCCCCCCCCCTCTCCCCCCCCTCCCCCTTCCCCCCCCCCCACCCCCCCGCCTGCCTGCCCGCGACTCTCCGCCCACCCGCACCCGCCCACCTGCAAGCAACCACAGCCCCCCCCCCCCCCCCTCCCCCCACCCGCCCGCGACTCTCCGCCCACCTGCACCCGCCAACCCGCAAGCAACCGTAGCCCCCTCCCCCCCTCCCCCCGCCCCCTCCCCCCCCCTCCCCTCCCCTCCCCCCCCCTCCCCCCCCCCCTCCCCCCCCCTCCCCCCCCCCTCCCCCCCCCCTCCCCCCCCCCTCCCCCCCCTCCCCCCCCCTCCCCCCCCCCCGCCTGCCCGCCCACGACTCTCCGCCCACCCGCACCCGCCCATCTGCAAGCAACCGTAGCCCCCCCCCACCCTCCCTCCCATCCCCCCCCCCCCCCCCCCCCCCCCCCCCCCCCTCCTTGTTGTTTCAGTCTTCTTTACAGAGCGTTATTTTGTCATGCCGATCGCCTTATTAGCAGTATGGCTTCCTCAGTACCACAGCCAGCTTCATCTAGGGCTACCGAGGAGTATTCGGAGCTCCCGCCTTCTACCCTAGGGTTGCCTCAGTCCGATTCCCAAGTATTTCATACCCCCTCTACTCCACCCACCAGTCTTCCAGCCCCGACCATACCCCCCATTGCCCCCTCACATCTCATTGCCCCAACATTTTCCAGCCACTCACTCTCCGCCTCATCTTTGTGTAGCCCTTCACGCCCCCCACCTGGTTTCCCCTTCCCCGAGCCGTCCACAGTTCGTCCTACCATTTCCCCATCCCTTTCGGTGCCTGCTATGAGTGACTCGGGCTCGGGTTCATCCCAGCAGGCGTGCACTTTCGATTTCGCCATTCCATCTTCTCCCCTTCGCCTTCGTCTTCACATCGCTCTCCCTGATTCTACCCTATTCGAACTCCTCACTGAGGATTACTTACTCATGGACGGAATTCATCGCCTGGCTTCGATCATGTGGTCAGCGCCTCAGGGTCAATATATTTATTCCGCCTTCACATCGTTTCCCCATTTCCCTTCCGGGATTATATCCCCCCAGTCCATTGCGGCTAGTATTGGTTCTTCGTTAACCACATATCGGCCACCACCTTTTCTTTATTCCGGTCTCTCTTGAGAAGAGACTATCGCTTTTTGCACTCGTATGTTTAGCCCTTCCACAGCCTCCCACCGGATGGTGCAGCTCCTGCAGGCATTCATCTTCCATTTCCTTTTCCGCAGCGCGGCTTCCCACCAGCCGATTTCTGACATCCGTATAGCTGACCCCCTCTATTGCTTTGTCCATGGGCGGCCATACCCCTATGCCTACCTCATGTTTGCTTCTTTCCAGTTGCGATGCCGTCGCTTCCAAGAGGCCCTATCCTGAGGTTCTAGATCTTTTTCGGTCTATTCATCCCCAATCCTCGATTGGCTCTTTCATTTGCCTGGGTAGGTCTCCATAGCCCCATCTGCCCCACCTCCCGTCGCTCCCCCTCCTCTCCTCCACCCCGTCCACTCATCGAGTACGCCTCCGGACTGCCTCCTACTCACCCGACACAGCCCACGCTAGCCCCCCTGTTGACCAGCTAGCCCCACCCCCCCTTATTCACGCATCCTTACCCCCTTCCCTTCCTCTCTCCATAGACTCTGCATCCGCCCTGCCCTCCCATTCCCAGCCGCCTCAGTCTCCACCTCACGCCATCAGCCCCCCTTCCTCATCGCACGCGACCCCACGTCCCTCACGTGATGACGTTCCCCCACCTTCAGTGGACCGTCCCTTCCGAGACTTACTCCGAGATGCAAGCACAGTGGCCCTGGATGGAGCAGACGCAGCATGCCTATCACTCGATTCAGTTACAGCGACCGCCGCCCTACATCGCCAGTATGCCTCTTTGATCGAGCGCATACATGCTTCAGCTACTGCACAGTGGCAGACTTCTCTAGCCACTACGAGGACACTTCAACAGGAGCGGGACAGGTTCCGGGATGAGGCCGATTCTGCGAATCGGGCTCTTTTGGAGATGCAGCAGCAGGCTTCTTTGGGCATCTGAGACAGCCCTGCTTGTCGACTTGTTCGTCACGAGCACGAACATATGCGCCATTATAGGAGCATGGTTGCTGCTTGTACAGAGCAAGCAGCTATCATTCCCCCATTATCGCCGGACCCGCCTCCCCAGCCTCGAGATGCTCCCCATGAGCGGGGTTCTCCCTAGGCCCTAGGACACCAGCCCCACCTCGCCCACTAGTGGTTGTTTCTACTACCTCTGTAGCTGCCTCTCATCCCTTTTTGGTCACTCTACCTCATTTTGGCTCGTATAGGCTTACCTCTTCGCATTCTATAGTTCGACATCCTGCTTTTGTTCTTCCGATTATAGGCTCTCTCCGGTACTTCAGGCCATTTCCATGGCACTTTCATGTATTTTAGGCCTTTTCGAGGCTATTGTTATATCTCATTTTGCTATATATATATATGGGATTTTGCTTCTCGGTTATCACTACGGTCTCTGCCATTGTAAGTTTTCTATTTCAGTGCCATTGATTGATTTATTCTGTAGAGTTATGTTTTTTCTTTTCCATTTCTCTTCCCTTTTCCCCTACTCTTATCCTAGTCCCCCTTCCCCTCCCACCTTCCCTCCTCTACCATTTTCATGCCCACCCAACCCCCAACTACAACCCTACAACCTCCATTTCTTTCCCCCTGTCCTTTGTCAACTTCATTCCCTCTACCCTAAAACATCCCTTCCATGTCACCCATTTTCACTACTATTTTCTCCACATTGCGGTTTTTCAAGTCTACTGTTCTGGAGGCGCTCATCCTCTCACAGGATTCATATGTCCTCTCTGCCTGTCGAAGTTTTGGCTATAACTCTTCGGGACGGAGAGTACATTAGGTGGTGGGCAACTATTGAGCCCATAAAAGTCTTATTGGTTAAAGTCAACCGTAGTCAAAGTCAACCACAATCAAAGTCAAAAGGTCAAAGTCAAACTATTCAAAGTCAATAATGTCAAGGTCAAAGTCAATAGGTGCAAAGTCAAAGTGCTAAAGTGCAGGTGTCAAAGTGCACAGGTAGTGCACAATTAATTGTCCACAAAGGGTGAATTGGAGAAAGTGGGTTCCAGGTTGCAGAGGTATCTCTCTAATCTCCCTAAGGTTCAAAGTGTTTTGGAAGGTTTAGGTGAACCCTCTCTTATGTGCAAAAGTGAAGACTTGAAAGGAAAATGTGAAGGTATGTGAAGCGGCAGCATACACAGAAGTGAAAGTATGCCCCCCCAATTAAAATTTTTGTTTTAGTCTAAAGTCACTATAGGACAAAATAGGGATTCGTTGGCTGCCACTTGTAAAGACAATCTTGGGACATCAAAGTGAGCACCAAGATACACTTGCAGTTAGGAGCATACGTGAATCGACACTCAAATCAAGGCAAGGACTATTCTTGGACCATTCTAGTGTAAGCAAGAGAAGCATAGTCTAAGTGGAGCAAGAGAAATAAGTGCAAGAGACACACAGTGTGCGACGCAGAGAAGTGAAGTGCAAGGTGTGCATGAAGAGTGACCAAGGAAGTGTGCAGAGAAGTGCTAAGCTAGTCTCCCAAAGATCCCAAGGTCTTATTGAAGTGTGCGCGTGCCGACAGAAGGTACCCATCCCTCCCCCTTAGTGGAAGCTTGGTGCAAGGTGTGCACAAGTGCAGGCTTGGAGAAGGTGGAGGTTTGGTGTAGAGGAGGCCGGCAGCAACAAGTCCCTTGGGTATTTGGTATTTTGCAATTGAGCGCTCTGTGGGATTTTGCACAGAAGCATTGGCTTGTATTGTGCTTCAATATTGTATTTGTCTTATTGTAATCAATCGACAGAGGCTTCCAGTGTGTATTTTCTCTTCTTTTCTTACCCATTTCTCCTACAAACACTCAAATCCCTTCTTGTCCAAGAATCCCCCAACAGCTTTCGAAGAGAAGCTAGTAGAGGTGTTGGATCATTTACGACAATGGGCCAATGAGAGTATTGATAAATATATTGATCACGTGGATACCATTGTGAGAAAACTGGGAAATAGTGCACCTGATAAAGAGACCTTGAAAAGGAGGTTCTTGGTAGGCCTGCATGATGATAAAGTCGAACAATATATTAGATTGAAGAGACCAGCTAGTCTAGAAGAGGCAAAGCATGAGGCGAGGATCTGGGAAGAGGTCCAATGTGTGCTTCAAATGCACAGGGAAAGATTGATTTCACATTCAAGAAGCCTAGGAATAGACCAGGAGAGCATAATGTTTGTTGATATCCATGAGAAAAAGGAAGTGGAGCTCTTAGACAAGCTAAAAGCTCATATGTTTGCAAGAGTTGAACCCACTTGCTCGCCCATGTATGTGAGAGCATTGCACTGTTCTCAGGAGTCAAAGACATTGCAAAAAATTGGTGAATGGACAAGAGAGAAAATGCATGGTACACATGATTGGAATGATGGTGCACTCCAAACTCGTCAAGGATGTGGGATACTAAAAAAAATAATGAATTGGAATCCACGAGCACAGACAAAACAAGTGCAATTTGACTTAAGGGGATTAGTTTGTTGGGGTTGCAATCAAAGAGGACATATGGCTAGAGAATTCCTAAGTGTACGAGGATTGAGGAGTGATAGTCCCAGGACTAGACATGATGGGATAAGAGGACAAAAAACGAATGAGTACACTACAAAGGTGAGAGAATCCCATAGGGGAGATATATCCATGAGCCCTTGTCTTAGTCCAAACTTCGGGGAAGTTGAAGTTTCTGATGAGTGTAGGGCTAAAATGCAATCGAAGTCACGAAGAAAGTTTGTTGTCAATCAAAGTGTTCTAGAGGTAGGAGTGATACCTCGAGTTCAAGCAAGCCTATGCAAAGAAAGAATGTGTGGAGATGGAAAGCCCAAGAGGCAAGAACCCATACTTGCAACGGGGAGAGATGGGCACAAGAATGATGCCATCATAACGTCTAATGTTGTTGCTGCAGTAGAATGTGAAGCCCCAGAAGATGTTGGATTGCAATGCAAAGTGCAAAAATTGGAATCTGAGCTAGGAAAGCTAAGAGATATAGTTTGTCACCTTGAGAGGGAGTTGGCACAAGAGAAGGAATGCAGAATACAACAAAAGGAGAAATTGAAGGAGATAGAGAAAGTGACACACGACTGCTTTGAGAGTACATAGGACATGAGAGAAAAGGAAATTAACAAATCAGATCAACTAGTAAAGATAAATGAGGAATTTCAAGAGTCGATTAAGAGGTGGAAAATTGATCGAAAAATTCAAAGGGAGAAAATAGTGCATGAAATGGAGAAACGCAAAGAATTAGAACGAAAAGTTGAAGTGTTGATGGAGAGATTACAAACTTTGGAGAGGGCAAAAATAGGAAAAATAGCATCGAAACAAAAAGAAGAGAGATTGGGTTCTCGAAATGTAGGGTTGGAGGAATGTAGGACCAAGAAAGAACTAAGGGGTAGATCTGGGAGAGACAAGTGGTGCATAGACAATGAAGGTTTGCGCAAGAAAATAGATGATCCGAAGAGAGACCTCTTGGAGAGTGGAAAGGCTTGTGAAGAGGGGACCTCTAGACGTGAGGGACTTATGAGAGGGCAGACATTGGAAAAGGAGCCAGACAAAGGCACAGTGAGTAAAGTGCTTCATTTAAAGAGTACACGTAGGAATGGTGGTGGTCAAAAGGAGTCAAGATTGGCTCATGCCGAACATGACAGAGTTAGCCGATCGAGGTTTGATGTGAATAAATGTCGAGATAGTGAGCAGAGCATGCAAGGGTCGATAGGGGGTTATACACGGAGAGGACTTCGAGCGAGCCGTTGGATGATGGCATTTCTTTGCTTGATTTGGGTGTTCTTACAAGAGATGTGTGGTTGGGTACGAGAACGAAGCAAGAAGGGCTTTTTCTATTGTTGCATACTGTTTACCCTCTGTTTGCAAGAATTGCAGAAACTGGTAGTCCAAGTGTGTTGTTATACAAGATCACTGAGGACTAGGCAACCGATGGCTGATCAAGTATACCGGGGTGCTTTGTTCGACCTTGTAGTATATTTTTCAGATCAAGCATTAGAAGGCATGGAGGTATCGGTCGAGGGCTTGCAGACCGACTACGACATGGAGGAGGCACACTGGCTTGTATGCTTTTGGAATCAAGGTTTGGACATTGACTTCTGGTTTCCTCAATTTGAGGAATATCTACTTGGCTGGGCTGGATATGCCGAGGACCGGTACTTCTACTACGACAGCACGAGGGAATTGCCTAACGAGGTAAATGATATCTATTGGGCATGGGCAGATCAACTCATTAGGGGAAAAAATGAACCCTGCATGGGCCTTTTAGATTAAGGGATGATTAGTGATGGACCAATGAGAAGAGGGTGGTGGCCACAATCTAGAGCCTCAATCAACTAGGCTAGGCCTAGGTTTCCTTGGTTTTGGACTGGTCAAAACAACCAAAATGTGATGATAGAAGTGGTATTTCCTCATGTAGTGGTTTAAGATTCGAATTCGGCGATCCAAATTTGATATCCACCCTTGGATATGAAGATAATCGAATGGTTAAGCTTCAAAGATAGAGAGAGATGCACCTTTGATTATGTATCGTTCGATGGGACTATCAATCCAAGGCTCATAATTTCTCTTCAAGTGGATTGATGGGCTTGGAAGCGTGCTTGGATATGGGACGTAGGATCGGCGAAAATCCAACGGACTGTCTTCTTTCGTGTCCCAATGCAGTCTCTCTCTTACTTTTCCCATGTCCCATGACTTTAATGAAGCTTGTTTTGTCCTTTTCTGCCAGGACTGTAGCTCCGATCGCGTCCGTCTGTGGGTAAGATCTAATGGCCCTCAATGACCACAAATTTAACTCTCTCTCTTCTTTATTCCCACCTCTCACAAATGATAAGACTTCTCCATTTTGTCGTTTCTTGCCAGAGATTCTTCACTCATCTTGTCCGTCCGTGGTGAATATCCAAGGGCTGCAATTAGCCACGATCCCTTCCCAACTGAGAGCACTAATTTGTCGTTTTTTGACAGGAAACGTCTTCAATTGTGGCCGTCTGTTTGAGGTATCTAATGGCTCTCAACAAGCACGAGCTGTTCACAATGAGGAATCAAATCTAGCTCTTAAGAAATAGTATTTTTAAATAAAATGCCACTAGTGGTTTTCCAGGCCCCATTTAACCCTAGCATGATTAATTTTAATCCCTAAAAATTAGGGATCCTTACAAGGCCCATGCAGGGTTCACTTTTTCCCCTAATGTAGTCATAGGCAACGATGATGAGGATCCTGAGGTGGAGTCGGATTCGCGTTCCTAGAGAGTACTGATTTTCGGGAGGTGGACGTGGCTAGGTAAGAGAGTCTCGAGTCAGTCTTACAGCAGAGACGTTGGAAGAGAGGCTTTGCGAGGGGATGAACAGCTAAGTGTCAGTTAGTTAGGTTGTAGGCAGTCAGGTATGCCATTTGAGTGTCGTGTCTGAGGAAGCGAAGACAACAGGAAGATCAATCTATCAAGAGTCTGTTTTGGTTGTTTTTTTGTATGATTGTCATGTGGGATAGATGGGGGAACGCTCCTTTTTGCCTCTCCCTAACTCTCAGGGTTCTTTTGAGGGCAATGAAAAAAGAAAAGAAAAGAAAAGAGAAAAAAAGAAAAGAGGAAAAAAAATATACAAAACAAAAAGAAAAAGCAAAAACATCGTATCTATACGTGTGCCAACACGCTATGCCGGGCTAGTAGGCGAGCAGAGTCCACCTGGCTGGGCGGTCAAGACTACGAACCGATGCTAGTTTTGCCATAGGTGTTGGAGTTTTGTGTGTGTGTTTTGGTGCTTCGTGCCATAGTGGGTCGATAGGTGAGTGGAGCCATCTCGGCCGGGCGGACGAGACCACAAGCCGCACTCGGCTTCGCTATGGGCAAGCCCTTTTGTGTGTGTTTATACATCGTGTATCTATGTCGTTGCATGCTATGCTGTACCGGTAGATGGGTGGGACGAACCTAGCTGGGCGGTTAGGGCCATGAGTTGCATCCGGTTGCCACATAGGCCAACCCGTGTGTAAATAAATATAAATAAGAAAAAGAAAAGAAAGATTTTGTCTTCCCGTCCCTGAGGGGGAGAGACAAAAAGGAGGAGGACGATGATAGTCCAGATGGGTGTGCCATGCATGTATATGTTTTTGTGATCTTTTTGTGATTTCTAATAGATAGATCTGCCTAATGTCGACGCCAATGAGGACCGGTATTCACATGTGTACTTGACTTGCTTGCTGCCTGCTCATTGTATTTGGCTTTTCTATTCTTGTCAACAGGTTCTTTCTAAAGACGGCAATGAGGTATACCACTCTGATTCTTTTACTTGGGTCACGTTCTATTTTTGGAGATGGTCTCTTTTTGATTGCGCGAGTTTGGTTTTCTGTCGGACTTCATCTTGTTTGCATATGATCAGTTAGGAAGGATGCCTATATACATGCAGATTATACATGATGATTTTGGTTTTGACATATCTTTTTGGTACTTACCTTTTTGTTGAGATGTGTGAGTTAATAGGTGCAATGGAAAATAGGGATTTCGACTGGTATGTTTATACACAGTAAGTCTTTTTGGTGATGGTTGAATTCTGTCTTGATGGATAGTGCAGGAACACAGGTGAAGGGCCAAAGGAAAAAGAGTGCCATGGATGGTAAGTAAGGTATGAAGTGATTGAGTCAACGAAGTGGTGACAAGGATGTAATGCTGGTTCTTGTGATTCCATATTTAGAAATGGGAAAGTGAAAAGAGAGTAAGTATATGGATATGGTTGAGAACATGGTATGCGGCATGGTTCATATGTGTGTCTGCATAGACTTGCATGTGGCATGATGAAGAGGAGATGTGAGATAGAGAAGAAGTAGAAGGTGATTGCATGAGGACATGGAAACGAATGTGGTTGGCATCTGTCTTTCTTGGAATGCATGAAGAGATGAGTGAGCACGAGTAAGAGTGTGTATGTGTGAGTGTGTAATTCAAGATGTGGATATGTGTGTCCATAATGGTATATGCTTGGAGGTGGGGAAGCATAGACGAGGTGAGTGAGAGAATAGGAGAATGGAAGTGAGCATGATTTATGTGATCAAGCGCATGTGTGGATAAGGAGCACAGCATATGAATGTGAAAGCGTGTCATTGATGATAAGCCGGTTAGATTTTTTTGAAGAGAACTAATCCTTGGCTGGAGTGCAGGTACACATTGGCTTGTCGAGGACGACTTCACGAGCAGAAGGGGGGAATATGTTGACCCGGGAATCGTCCGATCTCGCTTGGATTTATGCGTGACATAACCTTGGTGGGGATTTGTTTTTCAAAGAAAAATTTGTGTTTAAGCAAATATTCTTGGGGATTTTGTTTTTATGAACGTGCAGGAGACTTAAAGGAGATATGAATGTGTTTTTATGAATGTGCAGTGGAGTAAACGAGGATTAATTCCTCTTGGCAAGGGGGTTATGCCCCATGAAAGTTCACATGTGTGGCTATTCTGCATTAGTTTTTTGGAGAAAAAGGAAAATACACGTTTTTTGAGGGGGAGCTCTCTCGCTCGTGGGGATGCATAAGTAGAACAGAAGTCAGTTAGTTTTCAGCCCCCCCTCTTGTTGGTACTGTGCAGGCATGCGTTGTCAGAGTAGCGTTGGGGAGGAGCACTGGTGATAGTGCTTGGTGAAGCGCTCTTGGCTTACAAGCAGATAGTAAGAGAAAAGGAGGGGGACTTCTTGGTAGGGAGAGGGTATTCTCTATATATGTGTGGGCTGCGTCTGCGACGGCCGATCGTATGCTGGAGGAAGATATTCAGAGTGATCCCTGGGAGTTGGGAGGTCTGATAGAAAAAGGAAGGAATTTTTTGTGTGGATTTTGCACGTTTGCTAAGAGACCTGCATCAACCTATTGATGGCTTTAGAGAAGCAATGTTTTCAGGTTTGTTTTCATCTTCCGTATGGCATGTTTCCCCTATCTCTAATTGAGCTAAAGGAGGACTCAGAGGCAATTGTCAGAGGGCAAAAGGAGAGTCACTACAACATGAGCAAAGGGGTACCCTCTCCGCGCTAAAAAGCTTTTGAAGGTTTTTCCCTAGTGAAGAGAAAAAGACTGATAGGGAGCAGAAAGGTTGGTTTTTCATGGTGTGTGTTGGTATGCCATACGATCACATCCGAAGGGAGAGCACTGTTTGCGTTGGGAAGGCTTATGAGGTCATGCAAAGCTCGCTTTGAAAATCATTAGGTTTCGTGATATGAGCTCGTTGGTTTTAAGCATAGAAGAAAAAGGAATGACACCATATCAAGGAAGGATGTATTTCACTTTCTTTTGAGGTGTGCAGAAAATGAGGAGACACGCTACTTCGAAGCCATATATAAAAACCTCCGTAAGGTAACAGTTGAGGATTCGATGCAGAAGGGGAAGATCGGGGTGATGATGTGCTTTTGCGTTGCGGAACTGGACGCGAGAGAAGATTTGGATATGAAGGAGTGATTGGTTCATGTCATCATTCTATAGTTTTGCATGTTTTCTTTTGCAAAGGAGGCACATATAGCCACTATGCAAGCCTATTATATGATGTGCGCACATGAGATCGACATCTGAGAATATGTTTTGGTTATCAGGATTGTGCTATGATGGATGAGCAAGTGTAACTGCCCTTTGAGATATACAAGATTCAGCATAAAAACAGTGATAGATGAGTGCGCTCAGAAAGCATGGCATCATGGATTCTATGGAGATAATGAACTTGGAGAGAGGCAAACGGTTGAATGGATGATGTTCACCAATAGTTGCTAACAAATCTTCAAAGGAGATGTATACAGAGAGAACTACAGAGTCAAGGACTTCAAAAGAAGAATGATTAGCGGTTCAATGGATTGCATTGAAGCTTATCATTGACAGTTCTGCACCAAAAAGAAAAGATGTTAACAGATTCTGTCACCTTCACAAAAAACTGGCAATGTGGATTAGTTGATGGAGAAAATGGATTCAGAAGGTAATATGATCTTTTAGTCATTATGTGTATGAAGAACATTAAAATCGTAATTTTTGAAAGCGCAAGTTACTTGTGTTAGTAAATCCTTGCCTATGCGCTTTGACTATTTCCCAAGTTTTCTTTGATTATGAACGTCCTGATTATGAGTGTCATTAGAGATAACTCCATACCTAAAATAAAATCGGGCTGGGCACATGCTTTGTAGGAAGTTCTCCTTGTTTAGCACATTAAAACTTCAAAGTCTTTTTCGGTACAAAGGATTCATACAAGAGAAATTAGCGAAACCTGATGTATTATGATACTGTGCTTCTTCTAACACATGAACCCTAGTTCATTTCGTGAAGATATTTCTAGTCCTTCAAATTTACATAGCAGTGGGGACAAGTAGAAACGAAAATAGTGGGAAGAGAGAAGAAAATCATGGTTGCATTGTGTTACAAATTTGAATGCTTTTGAGGTTGGCCATGTTTTTCGTGCTCGACAATGTACTTCATGCTTTAGTTCAAATGTTTTAAATTGCTCTTGAATTTAAATGGTAGCATATTGGAATTGAGTTTCCGGTCAACTCTGTGAATTCGCTTATGCGTTGGTACTTGGTGAATTGTGTTTACATTGTACAATGATTGATGTCAAATTTTTTGACCATTCAAAATATCATTTCTTACTTGGAAAACGAATTCATCTTTATATGTCATGGTAAAAGAACTCTTATAACGAGGATGTCATTGACCTTGTAGGAGACTCCAACTTTGCGCACCATCTGCAATTGTGATGCATAAGGGTTTTAAGGAAGATGTTTTGATGCGGTAATTTGATAATATTAGGAAAGAAAGCATTCCACGGAGGAAAAGAAAACAAAGATTGCTCTAACTTGTGTCATAGGAAAAGCTGAAGCTAATGAGATGAGAAAGAGAGGGGAAGTGGGAAGAAAAGGAAGAAGTAAGGAGTGTATGAGGGAGGGGAAGGAGAAAGGAAAGAGGGTCTTGTAGGAAGGTAGGTGCATGTGTGGGTGAAAAAGGGAAAGAGCAAATGAGAGTGTGAGAAAGTGCATGAAGATGTGTGTGTGTGTGTGCGAATGAACAAAGGCTAGTGAGAAGGTGAGAGTGTGTGTGCATAGGAGAGGGAGTGTGTGTAAGTGTATGTGTAAGAGTGAATGCAGGTGAGAGTAAGCAAGAGAGGGATAACGTGGGTGTGAGTGAAGAAGAGAAAGAAAAGAACTGGGAGAAGAGAGCGGGGTAAGCAGAAATTGAGTAAGAGGGGTAAAGGGCGTACTTGTAGATGTGTGGGTGTGCATGAAGGAAGGAGAGGAAAAGAGAAAAAAAGGAAGTGGGAATATGTGCGTGTGTGGGCATAAGAGTACGTGAGTGAGTGAGAGGAAGGAACTAAAAATAAGAGCAAGAGTAAGAGAAAAGAGGGGAACTGGGAAATAAGTGGCACGGGAGCATGTGAGCAAGAAGATACTTGGGAGTACATTCACATACCATTAATGATTTGAAGTAAGGCAAGTGAATTGATTTTGGGAAGTTGGAGCAAAACATAAGTGTGTATATGCATCTTTCGTTTGGGCATTAGGACTAAACACCCGCCTATGGGGAAAAAGGGCACCAGAACTCCCAGGAGTTGAGTGAAGTGTTCTATGATAATAGCATTGTTTTCTTCTTTTGTTTTGCATTCAAATCCATTCTTACCTATCAAGAAGGGAATATATTCTCTTGTTTGCTTCCTCTTGAGGATGCCACACATCTCTTTAGTGGGTTTGTTGGCCTTACCCCCCCAACAATCTTTAAAGTGATAGGTCATCTTCTTGATGTGACTATTCTAATGGTAGTCCTCATTGTGGTAATCTTGACAATACGACTGAAAATCTCTTCATAATCTATTCCATATGATTGGGAAAATCCCTTTTCCACAAGCTATCAAAACTTAAACTTGTTATAGGATACCTTACTTTCTTTGACTTAATTTCTTCTCCCTTAGGTGGAATGAACCTTCTCTACCTTTGATGTAACTCCTCCTTCAAGAATTTGCTCTTCATCTTCTTCCACTTCATTCTCTTCATCATCAAGCTCCATGATTGTTTCCTTTTCTTTGTGTCGGTTGACTGATTGATGGCTTGAGATAATCCCCCTCCATTGAGAATCCACACTCGAGTTCCTTGGAATGCTTGGTCCACTCAATTCCAAGCTCTTTTGAAACCTAGGTGCATGCCTTCTTTCTGCCACTTCAATGTCTTCATTCTACAACATAAGTTTGGAACCATACCATGGATGAAACTCATCAAAGGAAAAATCTCTAGATACCTTGAGTTACTTTATGGTGGAATTATAAAACTTGTATCCTTTTGTTCCAAAGAGTAGCCAATGAACATGCATCTTTTTGCCCTAACATCAAGCTTACCTTTCAACTCTTGTGGGACATGTGTCTAACATACACATCTCAAAATTTTAAGATGTGAAAGGTCTAGTTTTCTTCAACTGAATGATTCCTCTTATGTATTGTCATGTACTCTTGAGGTTGGGAACCTACTCTTGAGGTTGTTGCATGTCATTCTGATGCATCATTGCATTTTAAATGTATGGTTGTGAGTGAGGCTTTTTCAGATTGGTTCTTTGACAGTGGTGCTTCAAAGCACATAACTTCATGCAAAAGCTTTTTTGCATCTTTGAAAGATGCACCCAAAGGAGGACATGTAGTGTGTGCAAAGAATGCCTCTTATCCTATCATTGGAGTAGGAGAAATTGAGCTTACAACTACAAATGGAGGTGTGATTCTCTAATGCATTGTATGTACCCAATATCAAGAAGAACTTAATTTTCGTTTCTTTGATTGCCAAAGTTGGACTTCATGTATACTTTGTTGAAGATAAAAGTAATGTTCATGATTTAATAAATGATGATATTATTGTGATGTTTGGTACATTATGCAATGATTGTTATTGCTTGGATACATAGAAGAGGGTTGTCTCAAATGCCTTGATTGCTCATACTTCCTCCATGGCTGAAATGGAGCTGTAGCATGCTCGTTTTGGTCACTTAAACTTCAATAGTTTGCTTTACTTGCAAAAGAAGGACATGGTTATTAGTTTGCCAACACTTGAGTCCATTGAAAAGCATGCATGTGAAGGTTGCATTCTTGGAAAAATGCATCGTGCTTCTTTTCCAAAAGATAGTCATACACACACTACAAAAAAATTGCAACTTGTTCATAGTGATGTATGTGGTCCTCTCAATACTCCATCTTTTATGAAACATGTTTATTTTGTTAGATTCATTGATGATGCTACTCACCATACATGGTTGTATCCTATGAAAACAAAGAATGAGGTATTTTCTTGCTTAAAAGCATTTTTAGCTATGGCTGGGTTTTTTTTTGCAAACAAGCTTTTGGCTCTATGTAAAAATTGTGGTAGTGAATACATGTCACATGAGTTTAATGCTTTTCTTCCTGAAAGAGAAATTCAACACCAATGTAAAGTGCCATATACACCTCAACAAAATGGTATTGTAGAGTGTAAAATAGAACACTCCTTGAAATGACATGATGTATGGTTAAAGGAAAGCACCTTCTTAGATGGAAGTTGTCATGTGTGTAGACTATGTGTTGAATCACTACCCTAGAAAAGCATTGAGAGTCATCACTCCTTATGAGGCTTGGAATGGACATAAATCTATGGCAATTCATATGCATGTGTTTGGTTGTTTGGTATGTGCTCTTGTGCGAGCACAACAATGTCACAAACTTGATGAAAAGGCAAAGAAATGTATATTTGTTGGTTTTAGTGCTGAAAGGAAGGGATATTATTTGTACCATCCATTAACAGACACAATTATTGTGAGTTAAGATGTGGTATTGCTTGAAAATTCAGTTTTTGCTCCACTTGAATGCAAAAAATAGTCAATAGTTGGCTCATATGATGTGTTTGACACACTCATGGCTTTTTTCCAAAGTGGCGTGCTTGACTATGGCCATGAAGACCAACCAAGTGAGGTTCAAAGGGCTGAAATATTCCAACAATATAGAGCTAAAAATATAGAGAATTTCTAGCCAAACACAGCTACAATTTTCTAGCCAAATATGGTTAAAACTCCTCAAAATTTCCAACCACATATGGCTGAACATTTGCGTCAAAATATGGTTGAAAATGAGCATGCAATTGAGCCCACGCCTGATATACATATTAATGATGTATTACATAATGAATGCATGTCTATCAAGAGTGCACAAAATATGCCAAAGTGGTTAAAACAAGCTTTGCAGGACAACAAATTGAGTTCACCTTTACTTGGTAGAACAATATAAAGCTCTCACCATGCATTATGCAATTTCATGGATTATTCTCTTATTGCAACAACATGTAATGAAGAGGAACTTACTTTTGAAGATGCATGTGATGATCCACATTGGATGAGCACTATGCAATCATAAATGGATTCCATACATAGGAATGGTACTTGGGAGTTATGTGAATTGCCAAAGGAGAAAATGCCATTAGTACAAAGTGGGTTTACAATCTAGGTTGCATTTATTCGATCAAATAATTGAAAAATACCAAATATTTTTGTTTTATCCATGGTTATCCGAATAAACACCAGATGGACTTTGGATAAAAAATCTTTTGATAAAAAAACTTTTCGATAGAAAGTGATTTTGATAAAAAACTTTTTCAATCAAAAATCGGTTTCTAACCAAAGAAATATATATTTTAACATTCGATCAAAAAGGTCATTCCGCATGTGCTTGTTTGCTAGTCTATAGAGCTCTAATCCTACCATTTCTTACATAGAGGCCTTTCTTCACCATACCATTCAGGTATTGATCTGTTTTTTATCTATTGTTTATTTTATTGTTTTGTTCATTGTATCATGCATATTGTATGATTCACATATGTGTCTCTTACATATGTCTAATTTGTATTTATATAATTAGTTTTATCCTTTTAATCATCAATTGTATACGTGCTCAATTCGTGAAAGCATTTCTTACTTGTATACATTGATGAATAAAATTTAAAATAAACCACTATTGTGATTGTCTGACTCGCTACATCGATTCTTACTCTCACAATAGTATAGGACTGAGCAATAGATCTATTGAGATTGTTCCCTCGATTCCTATTTTCTCAATAGTATAGGGAGTGTATAGGGACTATTGTGATTGTCTGATTCTTTGACTCTTACTCTCATAATAGTCACTTAGATTCCTATGAGCATATATAGTGTAGGTCACAAGGTATATAAAAACTATTGTGATTTTTTGATTCTTTGACTTTTACTATCACAATAGTTATATACAGTCATGTGACAAAACCCATACATAGTATAGTGAGTTTATATGAACTATTATGAATGTTTGATTCTTTGACTCTTACATTCTTAATAATTACATATATCCACTTAATGATTATAACTACACTTTTTCTTTAATTATAAATCTACTTATCTAACTAACTATCCGTATTTCTATCATTTGTCTGCAAGTGCACAGATGCTACGAACAATAGTCATTTAGCAAGTAGGAGCAAAAGTTTCATCAAAATCAATGCCTCTTTCTTGCGAATAACCCTTTGCAAAAAACCTAGCCTTATACCTATCAATTGTTCCATCAGGCTTATGCTTCAACTTGTATACCCACTTAGTATCAATGGCCTTCTTGCTAGGAGGCAAGTCACATAAAGACGAGGTACCATTTGTCATGATAGCATCATATTCAGATTGTATTGTAGCCATCCAATGTTCATAATTTTGTGCTTCACCAAACAAAACATGTTCAATCTCATTGCAAAGACTAGATGCAGGCATAGCATAGCAATCTGATGCAAAAGAGGTACTATGAGAGCCTGAACGAGTACAGTATGACAAAAGTGCATCTAATTTGCTCTCACACAAAGTTTGCACTAGCCATTTTGGCATAGTTTTTGCCTCCTCAATATCAACTCTCTCATCAACAAGTGGATCATGCAAATTTGCATGAAAAATGGAATAATCTGCATCATCACATGAACCTGTAATGGCTGAGAAGTTGCCTCATTAGGACCAATACTAGACTGTCCACCTGTAAAAAGAGGCAGCAAAGTATCATACATGTCTTTGGAGCTAACATATGTCTCCTTCGTACATGAAAGTAAAGGCTGAATAGCATCTTCCACAAAAACAACATCCTGTCTAACCAAAATGCATTTAATCTATGGATGATACAGACGATAGCCTTTGCTTTTCTATATCCAATAAAAATACATTTTACTGCTTTATCATCCAATTTCCTACGATGTTGTTTAGGCACTAATGCATATACCAGACAACCAAAAACATGTAGATGAGCAACAGATGGCTTGCGACCATGCCAAGTTTCATATGGAGTGATAGACTACAGTGCTTTAGTGGGACACCTGTTAAGTACATATGTTGCACACGTGACAACCTCAAGCCAGAAACTATGTGGTAAAGCCTGACTCTTGACCATACACCTCACCATCTCCATGAGTGACCTACTCTTCCATTCAGCAAATCCATTTTGTTGAGGTGTATACAACACTATACATTGATGTTTTATCCCACGTTCAGCCACACATGCTTTAAAGTTCGAAGACATATATTCTCCCCCTCGATCAGAACAAAGGGTGCCCATTTTACATGCTGATAGATTTTCAGCCAAAACCAAAAACTTTTTGAAGCACGTAAACACTTCAGACTTTGCTTTGAGTAGATATAGCATACTCAAGGTGTTTTAGAGATCAAAATAGCTTCGTTATGTCGTGCCGAAATAGTGATCTGAGTTCATTTCAGTCTCTGAATGCACTATCATAGCACTTGTGTAGGTTATTTTGTCTTTTTGTGCCAAAGATATATATAGGTTTCAGTTCACCAATATAAGCATCTCAAAGTCTGCTACAGGTCTAGCAGAACTCATTTGGGCAGTTATGTTCAACTTTTTCAGATACAATCACTTTTTTGCATCAGGGTATTTTAATCAATGGCCATGGCTAAAAGCAGTGATGTATTTCGTATGTTGGCTATTGAGAATAACTTGGATGGTACAAATTACCCATTGTGGGCTTATATGATGCGTCATGTATTGGTCACAAAAGGACTATGGAATATTGTGCAAGGTGTTGAAAGACATCATGTTACACCTATGAATACAGGTACTGCAAATACAAGTATTGAAGCTGATGTAGATGGGATCAAGGATGGTGATATTCTACAAATTCATGTTCGCGCTACGATTTTTGCACCACCTACTATTGAGCAAATTCATTGGGATGGCAGAAATGCTCAGGCACATGCATTGATAGCCTTGTCTATCAAACGTGTCATTATCCCTCACACTCGCTCTTGCAAAACATCTAAGGATGCTTGGGATACACTTACCACATTGTACTAGGCTAGGAATGAGGCTCGTGTTGCTTACCTCCAAAAACAGTTGGAGAGTGCACACATGAATGAAGGTGATTCTATGGTTAGTTTTCTGACAAAGATCAAGGCTTTGAAGGAACAATTGATTTTTGCTGATGAAGTCCTTCCTGACAGTTCACTTGTGCAGACTGTTCCAAATGGTCTTCCTAACTCATATCAGAGTTTTGCTTCTACTCTTTGTTTGATGATGAAAGGAAATCCAAATGCCTTAACATTTGAAGAGTTAGTTTCTGTTCTATTACAGGAAGATCAATCCAGACAGAATAGGTCTATCATGTGTGTTGCAGATCAAGCTTGCCTGGCTAGTCAAAAGGGAAAAGGAAAATGGAGCTCTTTTGCTAGTAAGCAAAAATATGCTAATTGTACACAATCAAAGAAGGAAGGCAAAGATGAGAAGAAATAAAAAAAATAGAAACTATTTTGCAAATACTGTAAAGCAAATGATCATGTCATTAAGAGCTATCCAAAACTGGTTGCTAAAGAGGCAAAGAAGAAAGAGGCCAGAATGGTTGTTGCAGAGGCCTCTACACCAAAAACAGAGTCTCCTAATCTTGTGCAAGATGAAGAATGGGCATTTACTACTACTTGCAGTCTTGGCCCATCTTCTCATGAGCATTGCATGTCTGCAATAGCCTCAGATGTTTGGTACTTTGATAGTGGGGTGTCCAAACATATTACCTCACAACACAGTTTCTTCTCGTCACTCGAGCCTACCCCTATAGGGAATACTGTTATATGCATCAACAACTCCTCTTATCCTATTATGGGAGTTTGTAAGATCATTCTGACTACTACTAGTGGTAGTTCTTTTACATTGTCAGATGCTTTATTTGTGTCACGAATCCAAAAGAATTTGTTATTAGTTTTGACCTTAGCCAAGATTGATTTGGTTTTGAAATTTGTTGATGATAGATGTACAGTTCATGATCTGTCAAATGGCGATGTGATTATTGCTTCTAGCATTTTATCTCATGGGCTATATAAGCTCATAGATTATGAAAAATCTATGAATGATTCAGCATGTGCAGTACATGATTCTCAGGCTATGTCACATGCAAAGCTTTGGCATGCACGCTTTGGTCATTTGAAAGTTTCTAGTTTGATATGCCTCCAAAAATCTAAAATGGTGTCCTCTTTGCCCAAACTTGAGGCACCCAGTAAGCATGTTTGTGAAGGCTGTATTTTGGCCAAAATGCAACGTTCATCCTTCCCAAAAGATGGTTCAATTCAGGTTACTCAGAGATTGAAGCTTGTACATAGTGATGTATGTGGTCTTATGCAGACACCTTCTTTTGGAAACTATCTTTACTTTGTGAATTTCATTGACGATTTTTCTAGGTACCTCCTGTCGCCCCACAAATGCATATAGTGGCGGATTAATACATGTTTAATTATCAATTTGAGGAACCAATTGAACCAAGTGTATGCAGACATGTGCACACATGATGGTAAGTGAAGTATCTAAGCTGCAATGCATGTGACTAGTCTCAACTACCTCTCCAACTCACTAACCCTCTGAAAATGCATGCCACGATACCATTTACAACACTAAACACAAATTCAAAATTTTCTCTCAACTCCGACCTCCTAATATGGTCAATAGCAGGTTCGTTTCAAAGCTCTTGAAGAGACGCATCTATTAATTGTATTTTCAGTCAAATCTGACAAACAAGGTATATATATATATATACATATGCATATATATATATATATATATATATATATATATATATATATATATATATATATATATATATATATATATATATATATATATATATATATATATATATATATATATATATACACACACACACACACACACACACACTTGAATCAAGGAGGAGCATAATACATATAAAGATACATACATACCATGAATATACACATACATATATATAAAACACACATATAGATACATACACATCACACATACATGCCTAAATGCATACATGTACACATATACATGCATACATAATTATAAACACACTTGCATATATCACATAAATGCATATGCATACATACATGTGTGCATACCAACATATGCATACATATATTACACACATGCACACACATATATACACATGAAATACACATATGTGCATACTAACACATGTATACATATAATACACATTTATACACATAATATGCATGAATACATACACTAATATATACACAAACATATGTATACATACATGAGAGATATTTCACCTTCAAAATAACGCTATATACAAAATTTTAGGCGTACCACAGAGATTCATGTTCCAATTTATAAGAACATGTTTTCATTTTTGTGGTGGGATTCATGTATATTCCAGTTGAATAAAGGAGAACGTATTGTATGATACACATTCAAATGATTCAATTTATTGATCAAAAACTAGAGTAGGATCTACTATCTAATCTCTTGATCATGTGTTTTCATTATTACTATCATTTTGGTAAGACATCAATATAGTCTCATCTTCATTATTCTTATTGATTTCTATTATTTCTTCTATTGTTAAATCTATGTTCTCATAAATGACATCATCTATTGATGGACCAATATCCAATCTAGTATTTCCTCTTCATCATCAATAGAATCAGCATGTAGAGTATTATCATCTTCATCAAGTAGATTATTATTGTTGTCATGTAAAACAATTCTAATTTCTCTTTGAGGTGTTGATATATCAATATTTGATGATGAATCATCAACATGACATCCACTTGATAGATATGTTATAGGTTTTGATTTTGTTATGCTAACAGATGCCGATGAGCCTTCTTGCTACAAAGAGACTATGCAAACATAGGATCATGTCAAGTGGGAGCATGCCATGAAGAGTGAGTTGGATTCTATTCACAAAATGGTACTTGGGATTTAGTACCTTTGCCAAAGGGCAGGAAAAATTTACCATGTAAATGGGTATATAAGCTGAAAGTCACATCAGATGGTGCTTCTCCAAAGTATAAAGCACAACTTCAAAGGGTTTTAAGCAACAACATGGTGTTGATTTCGAGGAAATCTTCTCTCCATTGGTCAAGATGACTACCTTGCACATGTTGCTTGGATTCGTTGCAATGGAGGACTTAGAACTATTCCAATGGATGTGAAAATTGCTTTCTTTCATGAAGATCTTACAGATGAGATCTATATGGAACAACTAGAGGGTTATGTAGTTCCTGGCAAGGAAAGTGTAGTTTGTAAGCTCAAGAAGAGATTGTATGGACTTAAACAGTTCCCTATACAATGGTACCAAAAGTTTAATGCTTCTATGAAGTCTCAAGGCTATTCTCAAAACAATGAGGATCATTGTTTGTACACAAAGAGATACTCAGATGGCAGCTTGATATGCTTGATACTTTATGTTGATGATATGTTGATTGCTGGGAAGTCCTCTTATGACTTGTCAATTCTCAAAAGAAAGTTGAGTCAGACATTTGATATGAAGGATTTGGGGATGCCAAACATATTGTTGGCATGTGCAAAAGATGCATATACTTGTCTCAAAGTGAGTACATATCCAGAGTTCTTCATAGGTTCAATATGCACGGTGGAAAGACGTTGAGTACACCTTTACCCACATACGTGAAATTGAGCAAGGATGATTGCCCCAAATCAGATGAGGAAAAAGAATTCATGACCAAAATTCCCTATCAGTCTATTGTTGGTAGTATGATGTATGCTATGGTAGCTACGAGACTAGACATTGCATTTGAAGGTGGAGTTGTGAGTAGATATATGTCTAATCCCGACAACAGACACTGGGAAGTGGTCAAGATGATTTTAAGATATATGAGTGGCACTAAGGACAAGCATCTATGCTTAGGTAGAGGAAAAGCATCCATTATTGGTTACATAGATTCTGACTATGCTGGTTGTGTAGACAATCGTAAATCTACATCAGGGTACATTTTCCATTTTGTTGGAGGTGCTATCTCTTGGAGATCTCGTCTTCAAGAATGTACAACTGTTTCCACCACATAAGCAGAGAATGTTGCAGCAAGTGAGGCATGTAAGGATGCATTGTGGCTTTCTCATCTTTCTTGTGATATGTTTTTACCTCTGCATGTACCTCATTTGCCTAGTGACAATCAGAGTGTCATTGCTTTGACTAAGAATTCAGTCATATCATGCAAAGGCCAAGCACATTGAGGTGAGGTATCACTTCATTCGAGATTGCTTAGCCATTGAGCACAATATTCTTGAGAAGGTTCACACTCGACATAATGTTGTAGATGCTTTGACTAAAGCTCTACCATAGGATAACTCTTGACATTGTTGTCACTTGATGGGGGTTGTAGATGCTTTGACTAAAGCTATCCCATAGGATAACTCTTGACATTGTTTTCACTTGATGGGGGCTACTTGATTCATGATCTTATATAGTCACTTGTATACTGTGTAACAAGTGCATCAGGTGGGAGGTATAGTTTGTATACTTACACTCAAGTATTCTTTATCATTCTTTATTTTTCGCCCATAGTTACTTTGGCCATATTGGCCTTTAGTGGGAGATTGTTACTGTTAGTGTCCATGTGAAAGGCCAAATGGCCACTAGAAACTTCTTTGTATATGTTCTTTAATAAAACATATAGTGGCATGGTCAGCCACAGACTATAAGTTCAACCGCATTTTTAAGACCTAAGAAGTATGTCTTCGTGCTTCGTGTGTACTGTGTTTTTCTATGTATTCTGTAGCCTCCATGTGGAGTACTATGTGTGGCTTTAGGATCTTGGTTTTCTACTCCGAGGATATCATCGTGGAGCTCTCGAGAAGGAGAGTGCATTGTGGTGCATCGCCATCAAATTACTTCATGTTTCAACATATCAAGGAACTGGCAATTTTTGCATAGTACTAAACCATTCTACATGATTGGTCATGTGATTTGAAGCACCTGAATCAACATACCAAACATTATCATATGATTTTGAAACACCAACAGACATCGTATTCATCATGTGATGTTGAACCATGAACAACTTCTCAGAATCATCTGCACTTGTGGATGCATAGTTGTTTTGCACCTTGAGTAAATAGAGAAAAGTCAGGTTTTTTCTGAGAGAGATGTTCAGGAAAGTCTACTCAGTGTATGAGAGTTTTCCATGGCTATGAGCAGAATGATGCCAAGACATTTTGTACACATCTTCTCTAATAGTTAACACATGTTTGTGTAGAAGTATTTGGTCTAATTCCTCTTGTGTGTTGAATTCTAACTGATTTCATATCAGTGTGTAAGTTAGTTGATAGTTACGAGTTTTCTGGCGCACTTTTTCTTGTTCTTCTTAAGGTCAAATCTCACAGTACAGTGTAAAGTTTTTCATGAATGATAGCTCATTTTAAAGCTACTACCTTCAACTACAATTGGTCAAAAGATCTTTACAAAACGGGATGCATACTCAGAGAAATGAGTCTAACAGTGAAGGTATGTCAAATCGATGAAGTCATTTTTCAGATTTCAGACATAGTGCAAATGTTGAAGTGAATTCAGAAGATTTTGAAGTTATTACTTAAAAGTCTTTCTTGGTATGTGTTGCTTAACATTAGCAAGAACTTCTATTAGCAAAATATCAAAAGAATTTGTACAAATCAAGCTAATACAGATCAGATTTGAAGTTAGAAGAAAAAGCACAGATTTCTGAAAAGTGAATTTTTGATTTCACTAAGTTTGGTGGTAAAGTTTTCAAATTGAGAGTGTTACTAAGCTAATGATGATTACAGAGGTGTTCTAATATCACTTTAGCTTAGTTCTTGTGGTGTTTCATACATCAAAAAGTGGTAACAGAGCAGAAAGGTCCTCAAGAGTGAAAGGAGGAGCATATACAAGAGGAATTGAAGAGTTCTTCATTAAAGAGGTGAAAGCTGAGATGTTCAACAACAAAAGACATCAGAGGATTGCTTCGAAGTTATTCTCAAGGGTAAAGATCTACAAAAGGTACCATACTTTAACCTTATACTCACAGGTTGCAGGAGAAACAAGAAGACTATGGCAGATCATGTATCTATTGACAAATTGGACAGAGATAATTATCTTGCTTGGGTAATGAGAATGGAAGCCTTACTTATGAGTAAGGATCTAATGATATATGTGACAGGTGAAGAAGAAAAGCCTAAATTTGAAGATGAGAGTCAACCAAGGAAAGAAGAACTAGAAGCTTTGAAGCTATGGCAAAAGAGAGATGCAAGTGCAAGGGCTTATATATATAACACTATCACATATCATTTGCTACCACATATCAGAGGATTAGAAACAGCTGAAGACATATGGAATGATTTGGAAGATCACTTCTAAAACACTACTAAAGCTAGGAAGGCTAGCTTATGGTCACAGTTCACCACATTTAAGAAAAAGCAAAATCAGAGTATTAGTGATTATGCCACTAAGATGGAGGACTTAGCAGATAATCTTGGATCTATTGATGAGGATATTGAAGATCATAGGTTTATAGCACAATTGCTTCCAGGGTTGAGAGGAGATGAGAGGTGGAAACCTTTTGTACTTTCAACTGAACTTTCATTAAATCATTATGTGCCAAAATTAAATCAATTGCTTGGACTCATGCTCACATTTGAGCAAGACTTGAAGTCAGACGGAGATAAAGGATATAGTTCTGCTATGTATGCAAAGAATAAGAAGAAACGTGAGAAAGGTAAAGCAAAGGATGAAGAAGAGCTGACTACTCAAGCAAATTATGCAAGAGGAAGAGGTATTGGCAGAGGTAAAGGTCGAGGAAATGGAAGAGGTAGAGGAAATCACAACAATAACAAGAAGACATGCTGGATTTGTGGATTGAGCAATCATCTAGCCTATGATTGTTGGCATAATCAACAAGGATCAAATCAATATCAAAGTAATAATGGCAGAGGAAGAGGTGGAAGGTTTCAGAATCAATTTCAAAGAGGAAGACATAATTCAAGAGGAAGTTTTGGTAGAGGTGGTGGAAGAAATTGGAATCAGAATCAATCTTACAACACTACCTATTACAACTATGCAAATGATACACAAAATGACAACCATACAACATTGATGATGAATGCAATAAGTACATCAGAGAAGGAGGATCTCAAGGTATTTAATATTGACTCTGGTCGTTCAAATCATTTTTCAAGTAATATAGAATTGTTATCAGAATTGGAAGAAGATATTTCAAGTCATACAGTACAAACAAGTGACAATACAAAACATAATGTGCATTCAGTTGGAAAAGTGAAGTGTAGGAGTGGAGCTGATTTGCTAACAAATGTTTTGTATGTCCCAACAATACCAAAGAATCTAATTAGTGTGGGACAAATAGTGGAGAAAGGTTTTCAAGTCAGATTTACAAATGAAGGGGTATTTATTGAAGATCCAGAGGATGGATACAATCAAATTGTCTGTGGTAAAAAGGAAGGTAGACCTTTTACTCTCAAAGTGCAAGGGAATGTTGGTCAAGCCCTGATCACACATGGTGATGAAGTACTTACAGAGTTAGACCTCTAGCATAAGAGGTTAGGACACTTCAATGAAAAAGGAATTAAAACCATTGTGGAGAATCAATTTGTAATAGGGCTACCAAATGTAAAAAGCCAACATATGATCTACAAGTGTGAAGCTTGTCAGATGGGAAAGGCACAAAGGTTATCATTTTAGAAGAAAGGTTTCAAGCATGATGGTTTGCTAGAGCTCATACATATAGATATATGGGGACCAACAAAAGAAGGATCAATCAATGGGTCTAGGTATTATGTTCTTTTTATTGATGATGCTACAAGGTGGATAACCATTTATGTTTTAAAGGAAAGATTGGAAGTATTTGGAGCTTTCAAACATTTTCATGCATATGCAGAAAGAGTTACAGGTCAAAAGCTCAAAAGGTTGAGGTCTGATGGAGGGGGAGAATACTTCTCCCAAGAATTCAATGATTATCTTTGGAATGCAGGTATCAAGAGAGAAATAACTTGCAGGTATACACCTGAACACAATGGGGTGGCAGAAAGGAGGAATAGAACATTGGTTGAGTTTGCAAGAGCAATGTTAAAAGAAAAGAATTTCCCTAATTATCTTTGGGTTGAGGCTGTAAATACAGCTACATATCTTGTGAATAGGTCACCCTGTGCAGCTCTAAATGGAATGACCCCTTATGAAGCATGGTGGGGTAAGAAACCAACACTTGATCATTGTAAAGTGTTTGGATCAATTGCTTATGCTTATGTACCATCACTACTCAGACATAAGCTTGAACCAAAGGCTGAAAAATATATATTTATTGGGTATGATGAAAAGCAGATGGGTTATAGGCTATGGAGTCCTCTAACCAAACAATTTATTTTTTCTAGAGATGTGATATTTGATGAACAGAAGAGTTGGTATGCAGATAAAGATTGTAACCTTGAAACATTTGAAGAAGAGGTAAGAAGAAGTGAAAGAGGTAAATCACACATGCAGGTAGATGGAGATGAAGATCATATGCAAGCAAGCACATCCAGAGTTGGATCATATAGAAGAAATGAAGATGAACCAAGATTTGATGAAGAAGTATATCGAGATACATATGAAGAGTGTGAACCAAGGAGATCAACCATTCTTATGATACTTCTTATTTGACTCAGAAAAACTATGCTTACTTGATTAAGGAAGATGAAGAGCCTCAAACCTATGATGAAGCAAAAGGTAAGAGACAATGGGAAGAAGCAATGAAGGAAGAGTTTGATGCACTTGAAGAAAATAAAACTTGGGAACTTGTTCCAAAACCTAATGGTAAGAAAGTGATTGGAAATAAATGGGTTTACAAAATAAAGAAGCATGCACATGGAAGAATAGCCAGATACAAAGCTAGATTGGTGGTTAACAGCTATGCTCAAACTCATGGCATAGATTATGATGAGACATTCAGCCCTGTAGCAAAGATGTCAACCATAAGGACAATCATTGCTATTGCAGCATCAAAAGGATGGACATTGAGTCAATTGGATATAAAGAATGCATTTTTGAATGGATATATATCAGATAGGTCTACATGGAGCAACCTCAAGGGTTTGCAGATTACAAGTTTCCAAATTATGTTTGCAGATTGAGAAGAGCACTTTATGGATTGAAGCAAGCTCCAAGAGCTTGGAATTATAGACTTGTAAAGTATCTTAATGATCTTGGATATCAAAGTTCAAAGGCAGATGCAAGTTTACTTATCAAGAGAACAGATGAAGGTATGATCTACATTTGTATTTATGTAGATGACATTATAATTACAGGTACTTCAAATGAAGGAATCAAGGAGGTGCAGAGATTACTTGAGAAGGAATTTAAGATAAGTGGTCTAGGAAAATTGTCATATTTTCTTGGAATGGAAATCACTTATGCAGAACATGGCATATATTGTTGAAGATTCACTCACTAATTATGCATAACGACATAAAGACGAAGGAAAGCAGAAACAAAGTCAGTCAGAAAAACCAAAGCCTTAGTGAAGGGACAAATTCATGTCTGTAATATACAGCATAGAAACTTCCAAAATTAGAATTTGAATCTCGGATCAAAATGTATATAAGAGAGAGCATAGAACCGGAATGAGAGAGAGTGAGCGCACGTATAGCAGATATAGAGATATAGAAGATGCCAAAGATCGCGTATGTAGAGATGAATAACAAAACCTGAAATGTCGGGTATTCATCTGAGAGAGATGGTAAGGAATAACTACTCAGAGTAGGAGAGTTTTTCCATAGCTATGAGCAAAGTTAGGCCAAGCTATTTTTGTACACATCTTCTCTAATAGAAAACACATGTTCATGTGGAAATATCTGAGCGCATTATTTTCGTGTGAAGAAGTCTAAGAGATTTCATGTTACTGTGAAAGTTAGTTAACAGTTACAGTTTTCTCAGTAAACGTTTTCCAGTACTTCTATGAGTTAGATCTCGAAGTACAGTGTAAAGTTTTGTATGAGATATAGCTTACCTTGTAGCTATAAGTCTCTACTATAAGTTGATCAAAGTTTTCGGTGAAAAGGAACACATATGCACAGTACAAAGTCTGACCGTAAAGAACTGATGAAGTTTTTCCTTAAACTTCAGATAACGTTCATTCAGTAAAGGAAGTTCACGTATTACTTTCTTACTTCATGTATACATATTTGAAGTAACTACAAACAGAATTGCAGTTAATTTCGGTAGTATTCTGGTGAAATTCCGGTAAGATTACAGTGACAGTCCGGTAACGTTCTGGTGAAGTTCCGGTGGAATTTTGGTGAGTTAAAAACTCAGTTTTGGCACAGTTAAGTGACGAAGAGATTATCTAACTGTAAGCAAACACAATAGTGTAAAGTCTGAAGTAAATCAGTTCAAAATTGAAGCTTGAAAGAAACTCAAAGCTTTCTATAAAGTGAATTTTAGTTTTTCACTAATACAGTTATAAAGTTTTCAGTTTCAGAAGGTTGCTAAGCTACTGATGATTATAGAGATGTTCTAATATCACTCTAGCTTAGTTCTGTTTGAGGCGTGGCAATTTTCCGCAGTCTTGTTAGTGAACAAGCTTTTGTCACGAAATCAATAGTGGTATCAGAGCAGTGAGATCCAAGAAGTGATATCAGAGCGGAAGGATCCACAAGCAGTATCATAGCAGTAAGATCAACAAATGGTACCAGAACACAAAAAGTTCTGAAGAGCAGAAAAGGTTTCTCAGAAGAAGAAACGGAAAGAGAATTTGAAGAATTCTCATAAAGAAAGGTGAAAGTTGAAGAGGTCGATAGCAAACAACATCAAGAAGTGTTCCGAAATCATTCTCAAGGTAAAGGTTTACAAAAGGTAAAATCCTTTAACGTTACACTCACCGGAAGTAACAGAAACAAGAAGATCATGGCAGATCATATCTCAATTGATAAATTGGACAGAGATAATTATCCGGCATGGGTAATGCGCATGGAAGCCTTTCTTATGAGTAAGGACTTAATGATATATGTGACAGGAGAAGAGAAGAAGCCGACTTTTGAAGATGATAGTCAACCGAAGAAAGAAGAGTTAGAAGCCTTGAAGCTATTGCAGAAGAAAGATGCAATGGCAAGAGCATATATGTACAATACCATTACAGATCATCTATTACCGCATATTAGAGGTCTGGAGAAAACAAAGATATATGGAGTGCTTTGGAAGATCATTTCCAAAATACGACAAAAGCTAGAAAGGCTAGCTTATGGTCGGAGTTCACAACGTTCAAGAAAAAGCAAAGTCAAAGCATTAGTGATTATGTCACTAAGATGAAGGACTTGGCAGATAGTCTTGCATTGATTGGTGAAGTTATTGAAGACCACAGGTTAATAGCGCAAGTGCTTGCAGGTTTGAGAGGAGATGAAAGGTGGAAACCTTTCGTACTCTCAACTGAACTTTCTTTAAATCATTTTCTACCAGATTTAAATCAGTTGCTTGGACTAATGCTAACGTTTGAGCAAGATTTGAAGACAGATGGAGATAAAGGACATAGTTCGGCTATGTATGCAAAGAGTAAGAAGAAAGGTGATAAAGGTAAAGAAAAAGATGAAGAAGAGATGACTGCTCAAGCAAATTATGCAAGAGGAAAAGGTAACGTCAGAAAAAGAGGTAATACAAAAGGTGGAGGTAATCAGAAGAAGACTTGCTGGATCTGCGGATTAAGCAATCACTTGGCTCATGATTGCTGGCATAATTCTCAAGGATCAAGTCAGAATCAGAATAACAATAGCAGAGGTAGAAGCGGAAGATATCAAAGAGGAAGACAAAGCCAAAGAGGCGGATATGGTAGAGGTGGAGCAAGAAGTTGGGGACAGAATCAGTCTCACAACACTACCTACTACAATTATGCAAATGATACGTAGAATGACAGTCATACAACGTTGATGATGAACTCGGTAAGTGTGACAGAAAATGAAGACCTCAAGGTATTCTATATTGACTCTGGTTGTTCAAATCATTTGTCAGGAAATATAGAATTGTTGTTGAAACTAGAAGGAGGAATTTCAAATCATACAGTACAGACAGGTGATAACACAAAACATAATGTAAGGTCAATTGGAAAGGTAAAATGTAAGAATGGAGCTGACCTACTAACAAATGTTTTGTATGTTCCAACAATTCGAAGAATCTGATCAGCGTGGGTCAGATAGTAGAAAAAGGTTTTCAAGTCAGGTTTACAAACGAAGGAGTATTTGTTGAAAATCCAGAGAATGGATACAATTAGATTGTCCATGGTAAAAAGGAAGGTAGACTTTTTACTCTTAAAGTACAAGGGAATGTTGGTCAAGCCTTGATCACACATGGTGATGAGGTATTCATAGAGTTAGACCTCAGGCATAAGAGGTTAGGACATTTTAATAAAACAGGAATCAAAACTATGGTAGAGAAACAATCTGTGAGAGGATTACCAAATATGAAGAATCAACATATGATTCACAAGTGCGAAGCCTGTCAGATGGGAAAAGCCCACAGGTTACCATTTCAAAAAAATGGTTACAAACACGATGGTGTGCTAGAGCTCATACATACAGATGTATGGGGACCAACGAAAGAAGGATCTATCAGTGGTTCAAGGTACTACATTCTTTTCATTGATGATGCAACAAGATGGATAACTCTTTATGTTTTAAAAGAGAAATCAGAAGTATTTGGAGCTTTCAGACATTTTCATGCATATGCTGAAAGACTTACAGGACAGAAACTTAAAAGACTAAGGTCTGATGGAGGAGGAGAATATTTTTCTCGAGAGTTCAATGATTATCTGCGGAGTACATGTATCAAAAGAGAAATAACTTGCAGGTATACATCGCAACAAAATGGAGTAGCAGAAAGGAGAAATCGAACTCTAGTTGAGTTTCCAAGAGCAATGCTAAAGGAGAAGAATTGTCCAAACTATCTTTGGGCTGAAGCTGTAAATACAGCTACATACTTGGTAAATAGATTACCATGTACAACTTTAAATGGGATGACCCCTTATGAAGCTTGGTGGGGTAAGAAACCAACCCTTGATCATTGTAAAGTGTTTGGATCAGTCGCTTATGCTTGTGTACCATCACAACTTAGACATAATCTTGAACCAAAAGCTGAAAAATATGTGTTCATTGGATATGATGAAAAACAGATGGGTTACAGGTTATGGAGTCCTCTAACCAAACATTTTACTGTTTCCAGAGATGTGACATTTGATGAAGGAAAGAGCTAGTATACAGATAAAGAGCATAGTGTTGAAACACTTGAAGAAGAGATAAGAAGGAATGAAAAAGGTAAATCACATATGCAGGTGAATGGAGATGAAGATCATATGCAGGCAAGTACGTCCAAGATCGGATCAGGTATGAGAAATGAAGATGGATCAAGATTTGATGAAGATGTGGATTCAGATACACATGAAGAGTTTGAACTAAGAAGGTCAAACAGAGTAAGAATACAACCAACAAGGTATTCCTATGACACTTCTTATTTGACTCAGAAAAACTATGCTTACTTAGTAAAGGAGGACGAAGAACCTCTGAATTGCAGTGAAGCAAAAGGTATGAAAAATTGGGAAGAAGCAATGAAGGAGGAGTTCAATGCTCTTGAAGAGAACAAGACCTGGGAACTTGTTCCAAAACCAATGGTAAGAAAGTGATTGGAAATAAATGGGTTTACAAAGTTAAGAAACTTGCAGATGGAAGGATAGCCAGATACAAAGCTAGACTGGTTGTCAAAGGCTATGCTTAGACACATGGCATAGATTATGATGAGACATTTAGTCCGGTGGCAAAGATGTCAACCATAAGGACATTGATTGCTGTAGCAGCATCAAAAGGATGGAAGCTAAGTCAGCTGGATATAAAGAATGCATTTCTGAATGGATATATATCAGATGAGGTTTATATGGAACAGCTGGATATATATCAGAAAAACTATGCTTACTTAGTAAAGGAGGACGAAGAACCTCTGAATTACAGTGAAGCAAAAGGTATGAAAAATTGGGAAGAAGCAATGAAGGAGGAGTTCAATGCTCTTGAAGAGAACAAGACCTGGGAACTTGTTCCAAAACCAAATGGTAAGAAAGTGATTGGAAATAAATGGGTTTACAAAGTTAAGAAACTTGCAGATGGAAGGATAGCCAGATACAAAGCTAGACTGGTTGTCAAAGGCTATGCTTAGACACATGGCATAGATTATGATGAGACATTTAGTCCGGTGGCAAAGATGTCAACCATAAGGACATTGATTGCTGTAGTAGCATCAAAAGGATGGAAGCTAAGTCAGCTGGATATAAAGAATGCATTTCTGAATGGATATATATCAGATGAGGTTTATATGGAACAACCTGAAGGGTTTGTAAGTTCCAGTTACCCAGAACATGTTTGCAGGTTAAGAAGAGCTCTCTATGGATTGAAGCAAGCTCCAAGAGCTTGGAATTATAGACTTGTGAAGTATCTCAATGACCTTGGATACCAAAGCTCAAAGGCTGATGCAAGTCTACTCGTTAAGAGAACAGATGAAGGTATGATCTACATTTGTATTTATGTAGATGACATAATATTCACAGGAATCTCAGATGAAGGAATCAAGAAGGTAAAGAGGCTGCTTGAAAAAGAGTTCAAGATCAGTGATCTAGGAAAGTTATCATACTTTCTTGGAATGGAAGTCACATATACAGATCATGGTGTATATGTTTCACAAGAAAGGTATCTCCTAAACTTATTGAAGAAGTTTAACATGGAGAATTGCAGAGAAGCTTCAACACCGCTTGAAGTAAATCATAAACTTAGCAAATATGGTGGTGCAGAGTTTAAAGATATGAGGAAGTATCAGTCATTAGTGGGAAGCTTAATTTATGCTACACTAACAAGACCGGATCTCAGTTATGCAATAGGAGTTCTCTCACAGTTCATGCATTGTCCGAAGGATCAACATTGGGTTGCAGGACAAAGAGTTCTTAGATATATCAAAAGAACTATAAAGGAAGGATTATATTATCCTTATACGTCAGATATAAAGCTGAGAGCATACAGTGACTCAGATTGGGCAGGAAGTCAAGATGACAGAAGGTCCACACATGGGTATATGATATACCTAGGAGATAAGCTTGTAAGCTGGTGTTTGAAGAAGCAACACACAGTAACTTTATCGTCAACTGAAGCAGAATATAAAGGACTTGTGGAAGCAGCTAAAGAAGTGATATGGATGCAGACCTTGTTCAAAAGCATGGGTATTGATCAAGGTATACCTATCATACATGGAGACAATATGAGCTCGTTATATCTTGCAGCAAATCCAGTATTTCATGCAAGAACAAAACACATAGAAATTCAATATCATTTCCTAAGGGAAAAGGTAATGGAGAAGGAGATTGAAATAGTATTCATCCTACAAAGATCAGATTGCAGATATTCTGACAAAGAGCTTGGATAGAGTAAAGACAAGCAGATTCAAAGAAATGGCAGGGATAAAAGAAAAGAAGGATATATGAAGATCGGAAGATGCAAATTAGTGATTCAAGGGGAGCTGTTGAAGATTCACTCACTAATTATGCATAATTACATAAAGACGAAGGAAAGCAGAAACAAAGTCAGTTAGAAAAACCAAAGCCTTAGTGAAGGGACAAATTCACGTTTGTAATATACAGCGTAGAAACTTCTAGAACTAGAATTTGAATCTCGGATCAAAATGTATATAAAAGAGAGCATAGAACCGGAATGAGAGAGAGTGAGTGCACGTATAGCAGATATAGAGATATAGAAGACGCTAGAGATCACGTATGTAGAGATGAATAACAAAACCTGAAATGTCGGGTATTTGTCTAAGAGAGATGGTAAGGAATAACTACTCAGAGTAGGAGAGTTTTTCCATAGCTATGAGCAAAGTGAGGCCAAGCTATTTTTGTACACATCTTCTCTAATAGAAAACACATGTTCATGTGGAAATATCTGAGCGCATTATTTTCGTGTGAAGAAGTCTAAGAGATTTCATGTTACTGTGAAAGTTAGTTAACAGTTACAGTTTTCTCAATAAACGTTTTCCGGTACTTCTATGAGTTAGATCTCAAAGTACAATGTAAAGTTTTGTATGAGATATAGCTTATCTTGTAGCTATAAGTCTCTACTATAAGTTGATCAAAGTTTTCGGTGAAAAGGAACACGTATACACAGTACAAAGTCTGACCGTAAAGAACTGATGAAGTTTTTCCTTAAACTTCAGATAACGTTCATTCAGTAAAGGAAGTTCACGTATTACTTCCTTACTTCATGTATACATATTTGAAGTAATTACAAATAGAATTGCAGTTAATTTCGGTAGTATTTCGATGAAATTTCGGTAAGATTACAGTGACAGTTTGGTAACATTCTAGTGAAGTTTCGATGGAATTTTGGTGAGTTAAAAACTCATTTTTGGCACAGTTAAGTGACGAAGAGATTATCTAACTATAAGCAAACACAATAGTGTAAAGTCTGAAGTAAATCAGTTCAGAATTGAAGCTTGAAAGAAACTCAAAGCTTTCTGTAAAGTGAATTCAGTTTTTCACTAATACAGTTATAAAGTTTTCAGTTTCAGAAGGTTGCTAAGCTACTGATGATTATAGAGGTGTTCTAATATCACTCTAGCTTAGTTCTGTTTGAGGCGTGGCAATTTTCCGTAGTCTTGTTAGTGAACAAGCTTTTGTCACGAAATCAACATATATGTATCACAAGAAAGGTATCTTTTGAATCTTCTAAAGAAGTTTAACATGGAGAATTGCAGAGAGGCATCAACACCACTAGAGGTCAATCATAAACTCAGCAAATATGATGGTGTAGAGTTCAAAGATATGAGGAAATATCAATCTTTAGTGGGAAGCTTGATTTATGCTACACTAACAAGACCTGATCTTAGCTATGCAGTGGGAGTTCTTTCTCAGTTTATGCATTGTCCAAAGGATCCACATTGGATTGCAGGTCAAAGAGTTCTTAGATACATCCACTACAAGAAAAAGGGGGGCGTAGCGACACCCCCAAATTGGAAAAAAAACGGGAACCGTCGCTTATGCGACGAGGTCGTCGCATAAACGACGGTAGGAATTTCGAATTTTTTTTCCCCGACCTTCGTCGCATAAGCGATGCTAGCATCACTTATGCGACGCTAATTAAAGAGCGTCACTAATTTCGTCGCTGCCTAGCGACGGTGTGAGCGATGTTGGCAAACTGCAGATTGTCGCATATGCGATGCTCTGGAATGTAAAAAAAAAAATTTGATTTCTCCCGGCACATTTGTGCCGGGACTTGGACGCGAGCAAGAAGAGACGGAGAGAGAGAGAGAGAGACAGAGAGAGAGAGAGAGAGAGAGAGAGAGAGAGAGAGAGAGAGAGAGAGAGAGAGAGAGAGAGAGAGAGAGAGAGAGAGAGAGAGAGAGAGAGAGCACGAGAGAGAGAGGGCCGCACAAACTAATAGCAAGCAGGTATGCGCACACACACACACTTACACACACATACATATGTACACACACACATATGCACACATAGACACACACACACATACACATAGACACACACACACATACACACAAATACACACACATATACACACATACACAAATAAGGTTGCATACACACATGCACACATAATGCATACACATGCACACACATATACACATACATATACACACACATACACACATACACAGACACATACACACACACATACACACACACATACACACACACACACATACACACATACACACACATATATGCATACACACACACATAGAGAGAGACATGCACACACATACACATACATGCATACATAATGCATATGCATATGCATACATCCATACATACTTACATGCATACACACACATATGCATACATAATACATATGCATATGTGTACATACATACATACTTACATGCATACACACACATATGCATGCATAATTCACATGCATACATACACATACATAATGCATATGCATACATACACATACATAATGCATACACACACATATGCATACATAATGCATACACACACATACACACATATGCATACATACACACATAGACACATACACACATAGACACATACACACACATAGACACATACACACACATAAACACATACACACTCATAGACACACACACATACACATAGACGCGCACACACATACACACATATACACACACATACACACATAGACACATACACACATAATGATGCATTCACACACATACACATGCATACACACATAGACACACATATACACACACACATAGACACACATATACACACACATATACATACACACTCATAGACACACATAATGATGCATTCACACACATACACATGCATACACACATAGACACACATATACACTTACACATCCAAACATACACACTCATAGACACACATTCATACACACACACATCCAAACATACACACTCATAGACACACACACATACACACAGACGCGCACACACATACACACACATATACACACACACATACACACATACACACATAATGATGCATTCACACACATACACACATAGACACACATATACACACACACATACACACATACACACATACACACATACACACATACACACATACACACATACACACATACACACATACACACACATATATGCATACACACACATAGAGAGACATACACACACACATGCATACATATGCATACATAATGCATATGCATACATACACATACATAATGCATACACACACATATGCATACATAATGCATACACACACATACACAAACCTATGCATACATACATGCATACACATACACACATAAACACATACACACACATAAACACATACACACTCATAGACGTGTAGCGACACATACACATAGACACACACACATACACACACATATACACAAACACATACACACATAGACACATACACACATAATGATGCATACACACACATACACATGCATACACATACATATGCATACATACATGCATACACATACACACAAACACATACACACACATAGACACATACACACATAAACACGTACACACTCATAGATACACACACATACACATACACATAGACACACACACATACACACACATATACACACACACATGCACACATAGACACATACACACACACATGCATACACACATACAGACACATATACACACACATACACACACATATATGCATACACACACATAGAGAGACATACACACATAAACACATACATGCATACATAATGCATATGCATATGCATACAATGTACATACATACTTACATGCATACATAATGCACATGCATAGATACATACACACACACAGACACATACACACATAGACACATACACACACATAAACACATACATACTCATAGATACACACACATACACATAGACACACACACATACACACACATATACACACACATACACACATAATGATGCATACACACACATACACATGCATACACACATACAGACACATGTACACACACATTTACACACATATATGCATACACACACATAGAGAGAGACATACACACACATACACATACATGCATACATATTGCATATGCATATGCATACATACATACTTACATGCATACATAATGCACATGCTTACATACACATACATAATGCATACACACACATACACACATATGCATACATAATGCATATAAATATGTATACATACATACGTATATGCATACATAATGCACATGCTTACATACACATACATAATGCATACACACACACATACACACATACACACATACACACATAATGATGCATACACACACATACATATGCATACACATATGCATACATACATGCATACACATACACACACATAGATACATATATACACATAAACACATACACACTCATAGACACACACACATACACATAGATACACACACATATACACACACATACACACATACACACATACACACATACACACATACACACATACACACATAATGATGCATACAACAATACACATGCATACATAGACACACATAATGATGCATACACACACATACATATGCATACACACACATATGCATACATACATGCATACACATACACACATAGACACATACACACACATAGATACATACATATACATAAACACATACACACTCATAGACACACACACATACACATAGACAACACACACATATACATACACACATACACACATAGACACATACACACATAATGATGCATACACACACATATGCATACATACATGCATACACATACACACATAGACACATACACACACTTAGATACATACATACACATAAACACATACACACTCATAGACACACACACATACACATATACACACACACATACACATAGACACACACACACACACATATACACACACACAAACACACATAGACACTTACACGCATAATGATGCATACACACACATACACATGCATACACACATACAAACAAATATACACACACATACACACATACACACATATATGCATACATACACACATATATGCATACACACACATAGAGAGACATACTCACACATACACATACATGCATATATATACATACATAATGCATATGCATATGCATACATACATACATGCATACATACACACACACATATACACATACATACACACACACACATATACACACACATAGACACATATACACATAATGATGCATACACACACATACACATGCATAAACACATACACACATATACACACACATACATACACACACACATGCATACATACACATACTTAATGCATACACACTTACATATGTACACGTATATATATATTGATTTCTAACCATTTTGTTTTATATGTTAGGTATTATGGATCCGAGTAGAGAGAGAAAGGCGAAACTCACTCTCATAAAAAGTCTTATGAGAGCAAGAGTTCTGTCTGATACTCTAGGGGCCATAATGCGTGATTACGTAGAGATGTCTGATGAGGAGCTGGATTATACGATCCAGATGCTTACCCAGCGATCAGACGAGGGCTCTTCTGCGGCTCCACATGTAGGAAGAGAGCTACCTGCTCATAGGTATGTTTTGTTTTCATAAACTTTTTTTAATGATATTATAAACACATAATTTTATTTATTTCTATCTATCTATTTTCAGGACACCTATACCACCTCCAGTACCTGATAGTAGAGCAGAGTTGCCTATGAGGACATGCATAGGCACCTTAGGACTAGAGTGCGACATAGAGCCAGAGGGGAACATTGTGTACATAGGGAATGGATTGGAGTTCAAGAGAAGAATGCGGGCACTATGCGACTCTTACTTGCGCTTTATCCACTTACCGTGGAAGTAAGTAAAAGTTTTACATATAAATTGAAATATATATCTTATGTTTTATTTACATTATGTTTTTTATTTTTGTAGTGAGCATGATGAGAGGGATAAAAAATACGTACTTAGTTCACTTGAGACAGAGTTTGGGACAGGATGGTCGCTTAAGTGGTGTTTAAAAGAGATGCGGACACTTATGAGTCATCGTCGCGACAATGCACGATATGCACTGCTTTTATGTATATATATGTGGATATGAGTATGTGTGTTTGTGCATGTATGTATGTATATGAGAGAGAGAGAGAGTGAGACTAGAGGTATAAATACATGCATACACACACATATACATCATACATGCACATTTACACACATATACATATACATGCACATTTATACATACACACACATACATGCACATTTTTACACACACATACACATGCAATGTTACACACATATAATGAATACACATAGACACATGCACATACTCACATACACATACACATATTCACATACACATACACATGCATAATCATATGTACACACACATAGACTCATATATTCATATTTACATGCATATATACATGCATATATACACACAAAACACATGCATATGCACATATAGATAAACATACATACACAACACATGCATACACATAAATAAATAAATAAATAAATAAACAAATAAATCCTATTTCAAAAATCCTAAATTGAAAACACTAATTTCGATATTAGGGTTTTGAAATCCCTAATTTAAAAACTCTAATTCAACCTTTTAGCCATATGTTTGAAGTATATGTACACCTCCGACGTCCTACTAGAGAGATGTCTCTCCTCCCAACCTTATGCCTCTATATATAGATACTCAAATCAACGAGGATCATAATATATGTAAAGATATATACACATCATGTAGATAGGATACATAAATATAAAATGGAGTAGATATATTATGCATCACACATACATGCCTAAATGCACACATAAATATATATATACATACTAACATATTTACATGTACACATTTACACATAGACATATATACATGTACACATCACATATACATGCCTACATGCACACATAAACATATATATACATGCATACATATTTACATGTACATATTTACACATAGACATATATACATATATACATGTACACAATTATAAACACTTGCATATATTACATGAATACATGAATATTTTACATAAATGCATATGCATATATACACATATGCATATTTAACACATGTATACAAATATCACACACATGCAAACACATACATATACATGAAATACATATATATGCATACTAACACATGTATACATATAATACACATGAATACACACACATATGCATACATACATGATAAAAATTTGCTCCTCGAAGCTAAAGCTATATATAAAATAATTAGGCATACCCCCGAGCTTCATGTTCTAACTTAGAAGAACATGATTTCATCTCTCTAATAGGATTCATCGTTATTCAAGTTAATAAAAAAAACCTATTATCTGATATCCATTCAGAAGCTTCAAGTTATTGATCAATAACTAGAGTAGAATTTACTATCTAATCTGCTCATATGTTTTCATTATTGCCATCATTTTGGTAAGACATCAATATAGTCTCATCTTCATTATCCTTATTGATTTCATTTATTTCTTCTATTGTTAAATCTATGTTCTCATGAATCACATCATCTATTGATGGATTAATATCTATTTCTGGTAATTCCTCTTCCTCATCAGTAGAATCAGCATGTAGAGAATTATCCTCTTCATCAAAAAGATTAGTATCATTATCACGTATAATGATTCTAATTTCTATTTCAGATGTTAATGTATCAGTATCTGATGTTGAATCATCAAGAGGACTTTCTTCGATCTCTCTAACAATAAACTGTTCAAACAATGACCTACCTCTAGGTTGCACATGAATGACTTGCCACCAAGGATGAGCATCTAGGTTTTTATAAAAAATGCTTGTTCAATATGCCTAGGAAGAATATATGGTTCTTTAGTAGATCGCATTACCTTGGAAGAATCAATTGCCCAAAACCTAGATAATTCCTTTCTTAATGTAGAATTAATACCTTTATACTCCGCTCAAAACCAGTCAACCTTCAAAATGACCTATCAAAATATATAACAACAAAAACCCATTATTAGGTGCTTAAAAAAATAACTAAATCTAAAAAAATATATATAAACTTTTTTCTACCTGTTTGACTCTACGAAATGAAATTTCGTAGATACCAACAATAGTTCCTATGTATCCAAGTTTGCTATCTATAAGGTTCGTGTCTTTTGAGCTAGCACGTGATAGTTGCTTGAAAGAAGCAACAATACTAGAATCCTCTGTTTTACGTAAAGAATCAATGGCTTTGATTCTAATATGCTGTCCAAAAGCACACATATCAGTGAACATTCGAGCTTGCAAAATAAATTCAGTTAGTAAATAGAAACTAACATACATATATGAAAAAAATAAAATATTATTTTAATAAAATTACCTTTCGTTCACAACCGATCATTAACTCTCTTTGCTCATCTGAGATTTCTTCATTATTTGCGTTGGCACGTTGCAAACGACTATATAGCCAATCCGTGAAAGAAGGTATATCTGTAATCTCATTATTATCGAGATTACGTCTAGATCTTTTGTTTTTTTGCCTTTTACTTCGGAGACTTTGAAGTTCCTCGTACTCGCTAAGGAATGCTTGCATGCATTCGCTATTATATGCTACAAAAGTAGAAACATCATTTTTTTCTTGAAATGTAAATAAGAATGGAACCCCCTTACCTGATAATACCTCATCTATTATTTTTGAAGAAGACTCGTTGGTCCATGCACGTGGAGCTTCTTCATGAACTCTTTCAAGGTACTCACTAACGTAATACATGCACTCTTCAAGCATCCAACCCTTTGCCATGGATCCTTCTGGTTTTGCTCTTTGTCGCACATAACCTTTTAGTATTCCCATAAATCGCTCGACCCAAAACATCCATCGAGTGTTGACAACACCTGCAATCTCTATCTCATCTACAAGATGGACTAATAAATGAACGTGAATATCAAAAAATGAAGTAGGAAGTTCTTTTTCCATCAAACATAGTAGCTCTTTGCATTCACATTTTTTTTGTGGGATCGAATTTTTATCGATCTCTTTGGATGTAATCCACCTATACATATCATAAAAACAATTATAAAGAAGTTAATTAAAAAATAAAACATATATTCATACATATTAAATATAAAAGTATCATAATTATTTTATAAGTGATCCAAGACGATAGATCACATCTCGTACTCATTTTGTTGTACATCCATCGATAACCAAAGGTAAAATATGTTTCAAAAAGTTATGCCAGTCATGGGTCTTTCACCCAGATAAGCTCTTATCATCCATAGTAAACATGTTTTGAAACGATGCTCCATATCCTGTAGGAGTCTTAATCAATTGAATTCTATTGTTGATAGTCTGTATCTCTTTTGTTGTAAGTACCCAAGGAGCATATGCATAAGTTGTTTCTTGTCGATGTCTATCAAAAACTGGCCATAACTTTGGTTTGGATTTTTTATCTTTCAAATCATTCCTTGATGCCTATGGTATCTTTTAGTCCAAGAAGATGCTGCCATAGTGAATAACCAATATTTTTGAATATATGCATAGGATCAAGAAGATGACATACTTTTAACTCTTTCCAATACTCCAAAGAATACCATATTGATATGTTCTCTGCGAGTGCCAATTTTCCTTTACCTCTGTTCACATACTCATTATCTGAATCATCACTGAAGATTTTTGCTTCTGGATCTATCAGAGGTCCATCTGTCCATTTTTAATACCAATCCATAAGCGTCATAGGTTTTGGATACTAGCCTGTTTCAAGCTTTCCATTGAAATGTATCGCTTCTCTTTTAGATCTTAATGGATGATCATCAGGCAAGAATCGTCGATGTCGAAGATAAATATTTTTATTGAGATTCTTACTATAGATTGATCTCAACCAATCAACACAATATGGACAAGCTTTATAACCCTTAGTAGATATTCTTGCATCATGGAAAATGATAAAAATTAGATTAAATCATATTTATTTACATGCATATTGAATAAAAAAATTACATCAATACCTGAACAAACGCCATATCCAGGAAAATCGTGAATAGTCCAAGCCACAATACCACGAACCGTAATATGTCTTTCATTGATTCTTTTTGATACATCAATGACATTAATACCTCTCCATAACTCTTGAAGATCGTCAATGAGAGGAGCAAGATATACATTCACATCTTTAACTTGTCTTTTGCCTGGGATTAAAAGTGAAAGCATTAAATGTTCCTTTTTTAATGCTAAGATATGGCGGAAGATTGTAGTTTATGACTACCACTGGCCATGTTGACCATTTACTGGATTTCATGGAGAATGGATTAACCCCATCTAATGCAACTTCTAACTTTAGATTCTGTGGATTTTGTGCAAATTCAGGCCATGTAGAATCAATATGCTGAAAAGAAACACTATCATGAGGAATTCTGATTATTCCATCAGTACTTTTGTGATCATATCCCCAAGTCAAAAGCTTTGATAATTCGGGGCTTTGAAACATATGTCTACTCTGTGGAGCCAATGGAAAATGTCTCAATACCTTTTTTGGGATTTTACCTTCTTCATTATATCGAGGAGATTGACATTTGGGACATGTCAAAGAGTCTGCATATTCACCTCTATATAAAATACAATCGTTAGGACATGCATGTATACATTGATAATCTATACCAAAATTGTTGATTATCTTCTTCATTTCATCATGTGAGATAGGAAGAATATTCTGACTTGGTAAAAACTTTTCAGATAATAACCTGTAAGTTTATCAAAAAAAGATTTATTAAAAAAGGTAAATAAATAAATATACATATATACATGTAGTTTTTTATTCTTACTTTAGATAAGGCAAGAACAAGAACTTGAATTGAATGCACACTTTTTGTCCGTGCATCTTTTAAAACTATTAATGCATCTTGCAAAATATTTACACAAAATTTGATTGTTTTGGATGGCAGGATACGATTGTTTGTTTTAGAGGATATGAAGTATGTACCTTCATTGAATGATTTGTCGATTCACACTTTCAAACTAAACATATGTGTGAATCGACAAATCATTCATATCCTCCAAAACAAACAATCGTATCCTGCCATCCAAACAATCGTATCCATTCAATTCAAGTTCTTCTTCTTACCTTATCTAAAGTAAGAATAAAAACCTGCATGTATTTATATATATATATATTTATGCATATATATATAAATAGATAGAAAATTGAAAATTATACCTTAATAGTGTCGAAACAGATACATTACTCCATCCAAAACAATTTTGAAGGTTGAGAATAAGTAAGCTCGCACTTAGCCGTGTCAAACGACTTCCTTCATATACATGCTTTAGACATTTCTCTCGAAGATATTTCTCATTTTTAGAAATATCAATGCTCTCACTGTCATTTTGATACCAATCCTCAATAAAATATGCCATGCCATCATCTTCATCATTGTCACACAAATCTTGTACTTTATCGTCTTTTGAATATAGATCTTTCAACTTTGCATATTGCACAGGATTAGTTTTGCGTAGCCTCCTCATGGAAGCTTCTGATAGTCGTGGTCTTACTGGTAATTGTGAATGCTGTGGATAAATATCATCAACATCATACGTTGGAATCTACACATATAAATAAAACTCATTAGTATTCCATAAATGAATAAAAAGTAAACTTCAAATATAAAATTAAGTATATAACTTATTAAATATGGATAGAAAATTTTTATTCTCTCTAGCTAAAAGGTGCTCTCGGAGGTCTACACCATCCATAATTCACTAAAATGACATAAGAGTGACTTCAGAGTTCAGAGGCACATACAAATCCTCTACAATAAAGAGACCACGACCAGCATTAGTAATAGTGGATGGAGCAATCATATAGCGGTTACCCCAAAAGTTGAAAACCTCTCCATCTAAAGGAAGTGGTCCTCTATTCCATCCTCCATATCTTCTTCTATCATATGTTTGTACTAAAGAACGATCATGAGCTGGCAATGGATAATCTCCAGCCGTTTCATTCTCTAAACCAAGAGGTAGAGGATTTCTAGAAACCTCTGCTTGTAATTGATGAACAACAAGTCCATGACGTGTATGAGGTATATTAACATTATGAGAAAAATCATCATCATCATCATCATCATCATCGAGCAAGTATTCCTATATATCAACAATAACTTGATTTTATATATGGTTTTTAAATAAAATAATGACATTAATATATATAGAAAATACATACCCAAGCATTATCACGTTGACTAGGTGATGGTGCACGCTCAAAAGTACCATACTCTGCCTCATGTTCAATACATTCCAATCGTGGTCTTCGATACGTGCCATAACAAGAGTTATACCAACATATAATATGCTCTTCATAGTAAAATTCATCATAATTCCTATCGGAGGACACATGTGAAGTCGTTGCATGGGTAGGAGGTGGTGGAGTACCCTCTGATTGATCAGAATCTGCACATAATAAGAAACATAAAAAAATTATAAGTTATGTATCCATCAAATATATTTAAAATTAAATATTTCATATACTTACAGTATAAAGTCATTGCACGAAGAGGAGACAGTGGTGGAGTTCCATCTGATTGATCAGAATCTACAAATAATGGTATTTAATATTAATAATTTGATTATCTACATAAACAAAAAATTCACATATACATATTTACACATACACACATATTCACATATACACATTTACACATACAAAAATATTCACATATACACAACTACATATTATTGTGGGATAAATGCATGTATTTTGTATGAATGAGTGTATATGCATGCATGTGTGTGTACGTATATATGTGGATATGTATATGTGTGTTTATGTTATATGTATGTATATGTGTATATGTATATATATATGCATGCGTATATGTTTGCATGTATATGTGTATGTGGGTATGTGTATGTGTATGTGTATGTGTGTGTATATATGTGTATGTATTCTGACTTTTTTTTTTGTTTGAGATTAAATTAACAGGAGATATTGTATGGACGAAAAAAATAAGAGGTGAGGTAACATACCACCTTAGTCCTGGCAGTTTTTCGTAGATAGCTACGTCTTCAAGAGTCATTTCCTCAGTAGAAGTTACAAAAATTAATAGTTTATATTTATAATTTTTATATATTTTAGTAATTTTTTATATTTAATTTATGTATATTTTTTCTTGAATAAACAGGCTGCTGCAAAGAAGAGAGTGGAGTCGGGCCACACATCGCACCTAGGCCAAATGGGCCATAATGGTTTTGTAGCTACATTTGTAAGTATATGTGTTATTGTGAGTATATTTTTTATTTTAGTTAAAATGCAAGCAACTAATGTTTTTTATTTGTTTCATTACAGTTGAAGGATTATGGCCGATATCCTACGAAACAGGAGATCGAGTATGCTACACATTTTGGATATCGGCGTTTGAGCGAGTATATACAAGATCATCCTGATGCCTTTGTGAGTATTTTTAAATTTTATATAATTATTTTGTTTTTATGAATGTTTTAATTATTTTATTTATTTATGTTTGTTATATGTAATACAGGAGTATTATGGAGAGACAAATATGGATGAGGTGCAGAGACAGACACAGGAGGGACCATCTCGATCGTCATAGGGTGATCATGACGAGGAAGATCAGAATGATCATGATATTGCTGATGATGATGATGATGATTAGGATTTTAGTTGATTATGACATTGGATCATATGTATTTACATTGATATACATATATATATATATATATATATATATATATATATATATATATATATATATATATATATATATATATATATATATATATATATATATATATATATATATATATATATATATATATATATATTTATTTATTTATTTATTTATTTATTTATTTATTTATTTCAGTTATGTTTTGAATTGTGTGTATGGTATTAAGTAATGAAGAGTTTTGTTCTATTGAATATTGTTATTATTGTTTATATTAGGCATGTGTTTTAATACTTTAATTATGTATATGTGTGTATATGTATGTATGTGCATGTGCATGTATAAGTGTATATGTGTGTATGAGTATGTGCATATGCATGTGTATGTATGTATGTGTATATGTATATGCATGTATATGTATAACTCTATGTGTATATGTGTGTATGTGCATGTATATGTGTATATGTAGGTATGTGCATGTGTGTGCATGTGTATATGTGTTTTAATACTTTAATTATATAATTCATTCATATGTGTGTACCTAAGTGTATATGTATGTGTGTGTATATGTATGTATGTGCATGTATATGTGTGTGTATATGTATGTATGTGCATGTGCATGTATAATTGTATATGTATGTATCAATATGTGCATGTTCTTGTGTATGTGTGTGTATATGTATATGCATGTATATGTATAACTCTATGTGTATGTGTTTGTATGTGCATGTATATGTGTATATGTAGGTATATGCATGTGTGTGTGCATGTGTATATGTGTTTTAATACTTTAATTATATAATTCATTCATATGTGTGCACCTAAGAGTATATGTATGTGTGTGTATATGTATGTATGTGCATGTGTATGTGTGTGTATATGTATGTATGTGCATGTGCATGTATAAGTGTATATGTGTGTATGAGTATGTGCATGTTCTTGTGTATGTGTGTGTATATGTATATGCATGTATATGTATGTGTGTGTATATGTATATGCATGTATATTTATATGTGTGTATATGTATATGTATATGTATATGTATATGCATATGTGTATATGTATATGCATGTGTATATATATGCATGTGTATATGTATGAAACATGCATGTGTATGTGGATGTGCATATACATGTATTTGCATATATGTTAATGTGTGTATGTGTATATATATATATATATATATATATATATATATATATATATATATATATATATATATATATATATATATATATATATATATATATATATATATATATATATATATATATATAATGCATGCATGGACGTCTTTTTATGTGGTTGTAGGAACGTTTGTGCATATGCATGTGTATATGTGTGTATGTCTAAGTGTATGTGCACATGTATCTATGTGTATATATGTGTATGTGTGAAAGTGCATCTTCATCATGTATGAGTGTATGAGTGCATATCAATAAGTGTGAGTATGCTATGTAATGAAAATAACACAATTCAAATGATCTACAAAGAATAAAAATTGTACTTACAATTGTTAGCCATACTTTTTGCTTGGTTAGCTTCTTGAATAACCTGCAATAAAGAGAGAAAGAAAAGAGAGAGAGAGAGAGAGAGAGAGAGAGAGAGAGAGAGAGAGAGAGAGAGAGATCTAGAGAGAGAGAGAGAGAGATCTAGAGAGAGAGAGATCTAGAGAGAGAGAGATCTAGAGAGAGAGAGAGATCTAGAGAGAGAGAGAGAGAATTCAAAGAGAGAAAGATGTAGAAAGAGAGAAACAAAGGCAGAGGGAGACAATAAGAGAGAGCTTAGGCAAAACAACAATTCTGCATATACTTGCTTCAGCTCGTAAGCGCAGCGCAATTGTGAACGTTGGAGAGCTCTTCGATCGGATGCGTGAAAATGTCGATCACAGAGCCTCCAACGTTTTAATTTTTTTCCGTCAACAGATCGTCGTGTAAGTGATGCTATTCGTCGTCGTATAAGCGACAATTTTTAGTGTCGCTTATGCGACGGCATGTAATGTCGCCTATGCGACGCAAGAAAGCATCGCTTATGCGACGCTTTTAAATTGCGTCATTTTAGCGACATTGTATGGGAACGTCGCAATCCTGTCGCGTCACAAGTTGCAAATACCGTCGTTTTATGCGTCGTTTAATCGACGGTCCGCACGCGACGCTAATTACGATGCAAGTTGCAATTTTATAGCGACGAAATTCTGTCGCCTTAACCATCGTTATACGCCCGTATTCCTTGTAGTGATCAAAAGAACTTTGAAGGAAGGATTATATTATCCATTTACATCAGATACAAGGTTGAGAGCATATAGTGACTCAGATTGGGCAAGAAGTCAAGATGATAGAAGGTCAACACATGGGTATATGGTATACATAGGAGATAAACTTGTGAGCTGGTGTTCAAAGAAGCAACATGCAGTGGCCTTATCATCAACTGAAGCTGAGTACAAAGGACTTGTGGAAGCAGCAAAAGAAGTGATATGGATGCAGACCTTGTTCAAAAGCTTGGATATTGATCAAGGTATACCTATCATACATGGAGATAATATGAGTTCATTGTATCTTGCAGCAAATCCTGTATTTCATGCAAGAACAAAGCACATAGAGATACAATATCATTTCTTGAGAGAAAAGGTAATGGAGAAGGAGCTTGAAGTGGTATACATTTCTACAAAATATCAGATTGCAGATATTATGACAAAGAGCTTGGATGGAGTGAAGACAAGTAGATTCAAAGAGATGTCAGGAATAAAAGAGAAGAAGATTACATGAAGAAGTCAAAGGATGCTAATTAGTGATTGAGGGGGAGTTGTTGGGGCTTCACTCACTAATTAGACATGAATATATGAAGATACATAAAGGAAGAAGAAAGACAAAGAGAAGTGAAGGCAAAGCACTAAGAAAACTAAGCCTAAGTGAAGGGATAAATTCACTCTTGTAATATAGTGCAAAATTAAAGTTTAGTCTTGGCATAGAACTTCAAAGCTTACGAGTTTGAGTCTAGGAGTATGTAGACTATATGTATATAAGTTAATTTGAGTTGAAAAACATATAGAGAACTCAATTTTGTAATCCTTGAGTAAATAGAGAAAAGTCGGGTTTTTCTGAGAGAGATGTTGAGGAAAGTCTACTCAGTGTATGAGAGTTTTCCATGGCTATGAGCAGAATGAGGCCAAGCCATTTTGTACACATCTTCTCTAATAGTTAACACATGTTTGTGTAGAAGGATTTGGTCTAATTCCTCTTGTGTGTTGAATTCTAACTGATTTCATATCAGTGTGTAAGTTAGTTGACAGTTATGAGTTTTTTGGCGCACTTTTTCCTGATTTCCTTAAGGTCAAATCTCACAGTACAGTGTAAAGTTTTTCATGAGTGATAGCTCATTTTAAAGCTACTACCTTCAACTACAATTGGCCAAAAGATCTTTACAAAACGGGATGCATACTCAGAGAAATGAGTCTAACAGTGAATGTATGTCAAATTGATGAAGTCATTTTTCAGATTTCAGCCATAGTGCAAATGTTGAAGTGAATTCAAAAGATTTTGAAGTTATTACTTAAAAGTCTTGCTTGGTATGTGTTGCTTAACATTAGCAAGAAATTCTATTATCAAAAGATCAAAAGAATTTGTACAAATCAAGCTAACACAGATCAGATTTGAAGTTAGAAGAAAAGGCACAGATTTCTAAAAAGTGAAATTTTTTATTTCACTAAGTTTGGTGGTAAAGTTTTCAAATGGAGAGTGTTACTAAGCTAATGATGATTACAGAGGTGTTCTAATATCACTTTAGCTTAGTTTTTGTGGTGTTTCATACATCAACATAAATCACTTCCATAATTTTAAACCCATGGTGGAAAAGCAGATAGGGAAGTCTATTTAGACATTAAGATATTATGGAGGAGGTGCATACATGTCAAATGAGTTCAGCAACTTTCTTAAAAGTCATGTAATTCGACATCAATTTTCATGCAGATACACACCAAAACATAATGGTGTTTCTGAACAAAAAAATAGACATATTGCGGAAATAGAAAGAGCCTTGATGGCTGAGAAGAATATGCCTCATTGTTATTGGGCAGAAGCTATGCATACTGCTGTATATATCATGAACATAACTCCGATTGCTGTTGTACATCAAGTTACACCTGAAGAGAAGTTTATAGGTAAAAAGCCAAACTTATCACATATGAAAGTATTTGGTTGTATTGCATATGTACATGTTCCAGATGAGTTGAGGACGAAGCTTGATCCAAAAGCAAAAAAAATGTATCTTCATTGGATACTCCCTTGAAAAAAAGGGATATAAATATTATAACCCACTCACACGATAGGTGAAGGTGAGCAGAGATGTGGTATTTGATGAAATGTCAAGCTTCTTTGCAAATTCCAAAGATGGGCTTAATCTTGAATCAAGTGACAAAGAAAATGCTGAAAATTTGAGTGCAAAATCTCAAGTTTTGAGTGGACTGGATGTATCATCAAGCAATAGTTCCAAATCAAATCCATGGAGTGGAAGATTGTGTGGAAATTTCAGTCCAAAAAATTTCTCTAATACATCTAAGAAAGGTAAAGAAAAGCTTTATATTGGTAGTAAAGCATGTGTAGGTTTTGAAGATGTTGATGGAGATTCAAGCGGTTAAGAGAAGAGACTTGATGAGGAACTTGGATTGCCCTCTCTAAAGACTCTAGGAGCAAGAAAGGCACATCCAGATGATACAAGGAGAAGTGACCCAGGACCAAGAAGATATGGGAGGATGCAGAATTCAGTGCAACGATTGACATATTATAGTTACATGGCTCCTCATTGTGCCTACATGACAAAGGTAATACAAGATGCTGAATCCTTTTATTTTGAAGATGCAATTGGAAATGCAGGTTGGGAAAAAGCCATGGATGAGAAGATGGCTACACTTTATGGAAATGATACATGGAAGTTGGTTCCATTGCCCCAAGGAAAGTGGGTTTACAAGGTAAAGCATAATGCTAATGGTAGCATAAGCGAGTACAAAGCATGATTGGTAGAAAAAGGATATGCATAAACATATGGAATTGACTATGAGGAAACATTCATCCCTATAGCTAAAATGTCTACTGTTAGAACACTTGTTGCATTAGCTACAACAAAAGGATGGACTTTGCATCAGATGGATGTGAAGAATGATTTCCTACATGGTGAGTTACAGGAAGAAGTATACATAGAACATCCATAAGGATATGAAGATTCGAAGCTTTGTATGGGCTTAAGCAAAAGGCTTTGTATGGGCTTAAGCAAGCTCCTCATGTGTGTGTGTGTATGTGCATGTGTGTGTATATGTCTATGTGTAAGTGTATCTGCATATGAATGAGTATGTGTGAGTATATTAATTAATGAAAATAAATCAATTTGAATGATATACAAACAATGAAAATTATACTTACAATAATTTGCCATATTTTATGCTTGGTGAACTTCTTGAATAACTTGTAATAGAGAGAGAGAGAGATCAAAAGAGAGAAGGAAAAAGAGAAAGAGAGAGAGAGAGAGAAATTGAAAGACAAAGATGTAGAAAGAAGGAGAGAGAGAGAGAGAGATTCAGAAAGAGATTGTTGGACCTCATAAGTGAAGCACAGATTTGAATGTTGGAGAGCTCTTTGATCAATTGCATGCAAAATGATGATTGAAGAGCGATCCAACATTTTATTTTTTTAATAAAAAACTATTGTCAGATAAGCAATGTAAAAGCATCATGTATGTGATCATGTAAAGCATTGCAACAACAACGCTCAATTGTGTCACATAAGTGATGCAATTGAGTGTCGCATATGCAATGCTCCCTTCTGTGAGTCACATAAGCGACACTAACATAGTGATGTTATCGTGAATGTCACTATGAGCATAAAAAACAATGTCAAAAATAACATTGAGATTAACGTTGTTTAGATGGCAGTGTGTGCTTGATGCCTAGTCTGACGAAATGCAAAAACAAATGTGTCATGTTAACCATCGGTATGTATTTCTTGTAGTGTTATGCAGCTCCACGCTTGTAATACAAAATTACGAGTTGCACTACTAAAGTTACTATAGAGTTAAAGACACATAAAGGTAACGCTATTGCTTGTCACTGTGCCACCATGGTCAAGATAGCAAAACTAGAAGGTGAAGTCAAAAATGTCTGAAAAAAGTTGAAATGTGCACATAATCATGATTTTGACACCCAATAACCAATTGGTGAATTATTAATAGATGCACAAGCAAAATTTGTGTTGTACAATGCCCATGTGGTTTACCATTATGATCCAGTTGACATTCTTCTAGATCGTCAGGAAGTGTCTATCGTATTAAGGGTTGTACAAAGTAAGATCTCTTATGTGTTTAAGATCATATTGAAGATTTATTTGCCATCAAGGATTAAGCCTAGTGATGAGGATGTGAATGGCAATAATGCACAATCTTATTTTTTGGGTTTAGGTCATATGTGCATGCCAAAATTGTTAGCTGGAGTGACACACATGTAAAATACATAATAAATCCTTAGTACTCAATAGTCAAAGGGATGTAAGTACCAAAAAGGTGCCATGAAACGATGTAATTGTCCTCTATTATGAAAGAGATTCCATTATGGAGAGTAATAGATGATGATGGAAAGGCACAATCCATGGACGCTATGACTTGCTATGACTTTCGGTGTTGGTTTTGCTATATAACTTAGTAAATTGTGTGGTGTGCAGTGTGTGATGTAGAATTTGTTACTTTTAATTTTTGTGTGTTGAAATATGCAAAAGTATGTGTTTGTTGTATGACTAAGGTTAGGAATCACCTTTTAGTTTATTGAGTGCGAGGACATGTGGCACTCATGCACTAGACCACTTGAGTGGTTTCATGAAGAGAGAGAGAGAGAGCTTTATTTGGTGAACACAAGGCATAATGGAGAACCCATCATTTTTCTCTTGTACGTGAAGTCATGTGTATAAGGAGTCGAGCCAGACGTGTGAGAAAAAGTGGGATTAAGGACTCATCGAGAGAGTTTTCTATCATTGGTATGAGAGCAGCATGCAAATGGAGGCATGAGAATGGTCAGACAAAGCCACATCCATGAATGGAGGCACTCAAAGGAGGAGGATCCAGCCACCCACGTGAAGAGGGGAAGCCAAGGAGGCGCCACCCTTCTCCTCTCTCCCTCATCCTTGTGATAAAAGAGTGAAGGGGAAGACTCACTATATGAAGAGTTTCTATGTGTCAAAAAGTTCCCATGTTGGATAAATTGACGTCCATGCATGAACCATTTGATTTTTGGAGAGGCTAGAAACATGCCATTAAAGCTTGCACAAAGGATGTACAAGTGATATTTTTTCCAATTTTTCAAGGTTATTTTGAAGACCTTTTCTTCTACAAAGGGCCAAGAAGATTATGCATACATGCTCTTTTAAGTATGAATTTTGAAGTTTCATCATCAAAAGTATTTTCATGCATCATTTTATGATCTTTTGAGAGGTCCAAAGTAACCCCTTGGCAAAATTTACCTTTTCTATTGCCACTCCACCCCACATCTACACCCTCAATTTCGACAAGGCTTTAGTCCTTGGTCAAGTGTACGATTTCCATGATTATGTTTTAGATCTTGAAATCTTTCTTACAAGCTTTTTTATGACATGAGCAACACTAGATTTGGATACTTTATTGCATGTCAAAAAGTCTATTCAATTTCTCTATACATTCTAGGTACACCTTCTTGAGCCTTGAAATTGGGGAATCTAGAAGTCCAATGCTATTTTTTCGATTGAAAATACATCATCAAGTTAAGTTCTAGTGTTGGACAAAATCTCTAGGACTAGGGAGGGAAAATTCTCTCATACTTCACTTGTTTTTGCGATTTTGGTGATTTTATGGTGTTTTTTTATGCCAGCTTCTTTGAGCCAATTGGACATTTCAAATTCAATTTTGGGATTGGCAAGGGATCAAGACTAGAGACTAAAAGCTTGGAGGATCATTTTAAACTTGCATGTAATGCTTTGGAGATCATTAGGCAAGTGTTATTGAGCTTTTCTTTTTTACTTTTACTTGATTTGTTTCCTTATGTTTGTGAAAGCTATTGAAAGTTATGAGAAAATCATTTCGTACAATCATGAGAAAAGATTTTGTTTTGGATGTAGTAATGAGACAATAGTTTACTACTTTTAAAGGGCATGATTTCGGCAAAATGCTTCAAGTTCACTAGTTTTTGGAAAGATTTTTGGAAAGATAATGTGTCATGCAAGAATTATTCCATATTAGTGGTAGTAAAATAAGGTAAATAAATCGATTATGTGGCTTTGATATATCAAAGAATCTAAGAGGAGGGACAAGTCAATGAAAATTGGACTTTACTTCTTAACATTATATGAACAAAGAGTAGAACAATGGAATCCTTTGTATATCTAATCAAGAAATGATTACAAAGCTCATAGGCAAGTCCGATCTCCAACTAGCTAACCTCCAAAATGAGCTCCCTAGCCCCTTTTATAGTTTTTGAGTAGTTTTGGACTAGTTCACTTCTTGAAGTGGAGCCTGGTAGGCCTTGAACATCATGTCCAAGCCTTCTAGAGTAGGATCCGTCAACATCGATCCTGCTCTACATTGCAGTGGGATGAATGGCAAGGCTTGAGAAGGCATTTGAGATGCAAGCTCTATTATTCTTATTTTCATTTATCTAAGGCTCCCTTCTAATTCACTCAATTTCTATGTCCATTGTCTCTTCATTCTCTCTCTAGTCTCCTTCCATGATCTTGTTCTCTTTTTAGTTATGCTCTCTAACTTACTAGCCTTTGGCTTCTTTTCCTGACTTATTTTTAGAGTCTTCTATAGAGCTTGTGCTCTAGTGACTACCTATATAGGGGCAATATTTGTCACACTTCTGTTGGGTTCAACTACAAGCCAATCACATTGACTGAAGTAATCTTTTGCATGTTGGCTGGATTTCTTGGACAATCTCTGAGGAGATGCTCTTTTCTACAATTGGGACAAAAACCCTGGATCACTATGGGTTGAGGTTGTCCTAGTGGAGGAAACAAACAAACATGTATAAAGTGGTCTCCCTCACATATAAATCATGGTCCTCAAGGGGCTTGAGGTCTCATTTATCTCAATTGGGGCCTTAGGTTCAGGTTTGTATTCATTAAATTGGAATACTTGAGCTTCCAACTAGTTTTCAACACTGGTGCATCATACTGATAGATCTCATTATGCGTAGGTGATTCTATGTAGTAATCTAGTGGGCTATCTATGTAATAAAGTAAGTCTATGATCGAAAGGTCTGATCGATTTAGACACGTTTGAAATCGAACATCGTTTGGTCACCCGTGTGTATGACCAAATATCTTGAGACTAGACTTATGTAGTAGGTCACATGCTCTTGTAAACAAGTGATCCACTTAGCTTAGAGGTTAAGTATCAAGGGTGTGAAGGAGGAGTTCTTGGATTCAACCCCTCCATGGGGTACATGGGGAGATTATTTTTCCCAAAGAGCTCTAGAACATTCTAGAAGCATCCACTTGAGTTAACTTGAGTTAACTTGAGTTAACTTGAGTTAACTTGAGTTAACTTGAGTTAACTCGAGTTAACTGGGACACTTGGAGCACATGCAGTTACATGGCCAACACATGGATGGTTAGTATCCACCAACCCAAGAAGGCAATCCTTTGGAGAGAGCTATATATAGAGGCATATATTTGGGAGGAGATTCATCTCTCTAGCACATGGTGGTGGTCCTAATCTTCATTCTCTTGCATTAGTATGAGTCAAAGAACTGAATTTAGGCATGAACTCAATCTCAAGTGAAGCATTATTTGAGTAAAAACCTCATCAAAAGAAACTCGATGGACCGACACACTGATGTTAGATATCACACTAGTATCTTGTGGTTGGATGATGTTTTAGATTTGCTCTGAATCTTTTTGAGAATCTAGTTTATTTCTCTTAAAGATATAAAAAATGCTTCAATACCACTGATCTTTGTGAGGTTAAAGTCTTGATCAGTCATCTATAATTTGACTCATAGAAACTTTATGCATCTTTAAATTTTGAATTGATTGTATAGAGTTTTAGTTCTTTCCTTCCGCTTTTCGAATCTTTTGGATTTCACTTAGATATGGTCTTTGATTCTTTTCATAGAAGTCCATGGTTAGCCGATTGGAACAAGATAACTAAACTAAACATCCCAGATAGATGTTTTGTACAAGAACCCTTTCAATCTTTAGAAGATGTCAATATTACATTGACCTATTCATTTGATTTTGCTTCAAGTCAGCTAGCATAACTATAATAACTTTCTAAAGTCTCGTACACTCTAGGATAGAAAAGTTAGGAATTGCTCACCAACTTGACGATTCCCAAGAACTAAAAGCTATAGTCTTTTGAGCTATAGTCTTTTGAGAAAAGTGTCCTCAATTGGATAATTTTCATTTTGGATTTGAATTGTTCAAGTTATAGTATGGTTGACCAAAAGTATATGGCAAAACTTCCTCTTGCAGTTTACATAGGATTTTCAAGCCCATTAGGACAAAGTAGTCCTCCAATCTGGTGTAAAAATCAAGTAACTATTGGTTAGGAGTAAACCATTGTACAAACATCCAAGTTAGATGTTTGGGCCAACCAACCTTCAAGTTTTCCAAATCAAATTCAAGTGAATCAAGAGCTCTCAAAGTCTTGATAGGGATAAGAATCCCACCTTAGTTACTAAGACCATGCACCAGTCATGGCCAAAAATGGACTAGTAATTTCAATCCACCTAGTTCACATGTTTGTGTGTCGTTCCCACCTAGTAAAACAGTGAATTAGCTAAGGATTTTATAAGAGCCACCCTTATTATTCATTCGATACTTTTTACTTTGAACAATTTATCAAATTGCAAAGTTAGATCGTGTTTTGAATCATTAGGGCAAGGATCCCACCAAATAGATGAGACATGTTCTTCTAGTTTAGAACATGAGGCTCGAGGGTTGCCTATAGTGTTTATATAGCTCTATTTTTTAGGACAAAAATATTTTTCTAAGGGGGGAAGAATGTAATAAAGTAAGTCTAGGATCTAAGGATCTCGCTTATTTAGATAGAGCTGAAATTGAACATTGTTTGGTCACCCATGTGTATGACCAAAGATCCCGACACTAGAATTATGTAGTAGGCCATGTGCTCTTCTCAACAAGTGATCCACTTAGCATAGTGGTTAAGTCTCAAGGGTGTGAAGTAGGAGGTCTTGGTTTGAATCCCCATGGGGAACATGGGGAGAGTATTTTGCCCAAAGAGCTCTAGAACCTTCTAGAAGCATCAACTTGAGTTAACTTGAGTTAACTGGGATACTTGGTGCACATGCAGCTACATGGACGACACATGGATGGTTAGTATCCACTTGCCCAAGAAGGTAGTCCCTTGGAGAGAGCTATATATAGAGGCATATGGTTGGGAGGAGAGTAATTTCTCTAGCACATGGTGGTGGTCGTAATCTTCATTCTCTTCCAATCTAAATGGGTAGAATCAAAACTTTGAGCATTAGCATCACTATATGAGATCATAAGGGATGCTCATAATGTGTCTTTGTTCAAGTTATCCTTTACTACAACATATTTTACTGAAATTACATTGGTTGGGGGTGGTGGTTGTTGACCTAACACTAGTTAAGGTCTCTATTGTGCTTGATAGTGTGGTTGGTATGGTTGTTATGGCATATGTTGCCACGAGGAAGGAGATATGGAAGAGAGCTCAGATACACACTCTTACAATCAAAGAGAAGCACACACACACAAATTGAGGCAAAGAAGAATGATCTTCTTCTTCTTCTATCACATAAAAGGAATGTACAAGAAAAACCTAAAACAACAATACAACCAGTACAATATATAATAGTACATATGGAAAATCCTAATATCCATGAATGAGTGAGCTAGCAAGAAACAAATGTGCCATCACTCTCGGTAGATAAATCTAGTAAAGCTCAACAAAGTATCCATGGCATATACCGACGTGACCACTATATATGTCAGAGAAATGAAAAAGTGATACGTGTCATCCTGGATCATCACATGTTGAGCTTAATATCTCAACACTCCCCCTCAAGCTCAATGTCATGTCATGTAATCCAAGCATCTTTTGAAAATTCTTTAGCTTTTGTGCTCCAAGTGCTTTAGTGAAAATATCAACAACCTGCTCATCCGTTCTCACATAAATAAGATCAATATCTCCTACTAATACCTTCTCTTTGATGAATTGATAATGTACCTTGATATGATTTTTTTCTAGCATGAAAAATAGGATTCCATGCTAACTATATGCTGCTAAGATTAACACAATAGATGGTGATAGGTGTTTGCACTTCCACACCTAAATCAGCAAGTAGCATCTCTAGCCATGATGCCTCAAATGTTGCCATTGAAGCACCTCTATACTCAACCTCTATACTCTACAAAGCAACGGTGGGTTGCTTCTTACTGCTCCATGTAATAGTTGCACATCCAAGTGAGAATAGAAAGCCACTAATAGATCTTCTATCTGGAATACTACTAGCCCAATCTGCATCGGTGTATCCATGAACCTACAAATCTACACCAACTTCATAAAACAATGCATAATCCAAGTAGCACTCACATAACATAGAGTGCACCTCAAAGCATCTAAATGTGGCTTCCTGGGAACCTACATAAATTGACTTTCAAATCCAACAATGTAGCTAAGATCAAGTCTTGTAATTGTGAGATATATCAAACTTCCCACAATTTTTCTATACATAGTAGCATTTTCCAATGCCTCACTTGATGTAGTATCCAACTTCAGATTTTGTTCTAATGGCATAGAAATTGGCTTGCAATCATCCATACCTTAGTTTTGCAACATACTCAAAGCATATTGCCTTTGTGACATCCATATACCTGTTTTTGTATGTATAAACTCAATGCCCAAAAAGTGGTGCAGCACACCAAGATCTTTCATGTCAAATTCTTGCATAAGAAGTTGCTTTACCTCTTTAATGCTTTCTTCATTATCACCACCTACAATCAAGTCATCAACATAAATAGCCACAATCGTGATGCCATCATCACCCTTCCTTGCATTTAGTGAATGATCTGCATCACACATAGAAAACCCAATGGTGGTTAACTAATTAGTAATCCTTGCACGCCACGCACGAGGAGCTTGCCTAAGGCCATACTAAGCCTTTTGCAACCTGTAAACATATCCTGGGTGCTTTGAATCTTCATACCCTTGTGGCTGGTCCATATATACTTCTTCTTGTAACTCACCATGTAGGAAAGCATTCTTCACATCCATTTGGTGCAAGTTCCATCCTTTTGTTGTAGCTAATCCAAGCCTGTCTAGTGTAACGAACAGGGTAAATTCTAATGGGTGCAGTTGTTTGACAGTTGTGCTGACTAGTCTCTCTTGTGCTTGGTTCCTCACTGAGGCTGTTTTTGGATAGAACACTAGTCCTGTGATTGATTGGATTAGAAGGTTGTATGCAATCGAGATTTGGTGTATCCTCACATGAAGTACTCGATGAAGAAGTTCCCATAGTGCGAGTGAACATACATTCATCATCATGTTCATTTAAGTGAGTTCTCGGTTCTATAATTTTGACTTTGATTGGTCGTTCATCTAGCATGCTGAATACTTCACGATGTCCTATCTTGGCCGAGATGTATCCTAGGGCCAACTGAATAGTTACTTCATATTCGTATATCCAATCATGACCTAATACAAGCTCTTCTAATAAATCCTGGTCATGACATACTAAGAGTTGTTGTTCCATTGTGTTGTTTCCGAGATGTAGAGGTAAGGTAATCTCTCCTATACATTTGGTAATTTTTCCTCCTATTCCAATCAGCTGTGCCTTAGATGGACGTAATTCTTCCTTGAGTTTCTGAGTCAATGAAAATTTGATACAGTTTATAGCAGCTCCTGTGTCAATGAGAGCATCCACTAAGTGGTACTCTTTTGTTCCAGCGCCCAAATTCAAATATGGTTGCGTTCTTTGCTGACCTAGGTCTTTAGTGGCTCCAAAATTAGCCATTGGGATGAGTTCCTCGCCTAGCCGATATCTCTCATCTCTTTCTCTCATCCACTCTTTTCTTTTCCTGCTTCGTTCTAGTGCTTCTTGTCTAGCTTCTTCTCGTATTCTTTCTTCCTCTATACGCCTATTTTTACCCATTATTAATCATGACATTATCTCTTCTGTTATTGGCTCTAAATATTTTTTCACTTGACATCCACTGATATAGTTTGGCAATACGTCTCCATCTAGGGTTGCTAAACTGATGGCTTCGCTTGTGGATATGCGATCGATGATTAACGGGCCATATCCCCTTTTTTGTAATTTCTTAGCATGTTGTTTCAAAGTATAAATCAATACTAAGTCTCCTTCCCTCAAAATTTTATCTTTGATATGAGCATCAAAATAGGCTTTCTGTCGCCTTTTTGCAGCATAAATCCCTCCTACCACTTGTAACCTCGTTTCATGTAACTTCTCTATTTGATCCAATTGAGCTGAGAGTTCATGTCCTATCCACTCATAAGTTGTTGCAACTCTGAGAGTGGGTATTAAGAAATCAATTGGCAAAATAGCATTCTGTCCATACACTAAGTTAAAAGGGGTAGTGCCTATGGCTATTTTGTATGCTACTCGGAATGCCCATAAAGCATGATGTAATTGTTTATCCCAATCAGATCTACCATTATTGATAATTTTCGTGAGAACTGTGCACAAGATTTTATTTGAACTTTCGGCTTGTCCATTAGCTTGCGGGTGATATGGGGCTGATTTCTTATGAATTACCAAGAATTCATTCAGTAAGGTTTCTATTACTTCATTCACAAAGTGCGTGCCTCTATCACTCACAATTTCTATCGGTAGTCCAAATCTAGTGAAAACGTTCTCAAAGAGAAACTTGGCTGTAGTTCTTGCATCATTTTTCTTGGTTGCTTTGGCTTCAACCCATTTGGTCAAATAATATGTGGCTACAATTATGTACTCAGCATGAGATCCTTTGGCTAGTGGGCTAATGGGTCCTATGAAGTCTATTCCCCATTTAGTAAAAGCTCTGGCACTCATCATGGGTTTCAGTGGCATTTCATCTCGTCTAATTGGATATTTCGTTCGTTGACAAGTATCACATCGTTGAACATACGTGGCTGCATCTTGATGTAGAGTTGGCCACCACATCCCTGCAAAGAGAATCATTTTTGCAGTTTTATGTGCAGAGAAATGTCCTCCTGTAGCTCCTGTATGTGCCATCTCTAAGACAACAAGATACTCGTCTTCATGAATGCACATTCGTAAATGATTATCTCTCCCTCGCTTAAAAAGTTGTTTTCCTATGAGAACATGGTCCTTGCTTTGTTCTACAAGTGCACGTTTCCTTGCTAGCATGGCTCCTTTTGGGTATTCTTGGGTCTTCAAGAACTTTACCAGAGGCATGCTCCATCTCGGTGCTACAGTGGAGTAGCATAAATTAGAGTTCTCTTCTGGATTCCGTTCTTGACAAGTTGGGCAGGCTGATACATAATTATGTGTATCCCTTTGCATGGTTGGCCAATATATGCCTAATCTCTTCAGTGTTTTCCATGTTCCGGTTGCATTTAAATGAGTTCTCCATTGATTTACATGTGCTTTTCGAAGCCACATTTCTTGTTCCTCCTCTTCCACACATCTCATGAGTAATCCACTTGATTCTTGGTGATATAGGCTTCCAACAATGATATGAAGGTCTTTAGTCTTCCATAAATCTTGATTTTGGTTTGGTGAGATCCCATGTTTAGGTCCATATGTGAGTATTGGGATCAACTTTTCTGCCCATTGGGGACATATTTCGAGGTTAAATAGGTACGTGTCAGGCAGATCATTTGGTACTCCTATGGGTGGTTCTCCATGTGTCATTCTTGATAAGTGTTCTGCTCTAATGTGGGTATTCCCTTTCTTGACAACTACTTCAAAATCAATTTCCATCAACAATAGAAACCATCGTACTAGTTGTCCCGTATTACAAGGCTTATTGACTAAGTACAATAGGGCTTGATGATCAATGAAGAATTTGAATTTGTTTGCCAATAAGTAGTGTCGAAACTTCTTCACTACGTACACCATTCCTAGGCCTTCTCTTTCGGTAGTGGTATAATTGCGTTCTGCTTGATTCAACTGTCTACTGGCATAGGCTATAGGGTGATCTAACTTTCCTGTATCTGCGGGTTGAGCTAGGATGCAACCAATAGCAAACTTGGAAGCATCTACGTGAATGTGAAATGGTTTGTTCCAATTAAGCACTTGAAGGATTGGGGCTGAACTTAATCGACTCTTTAATTTGTTAAAGGCCTTTTCACATTCTTCAGTCCAGGTAAACTGAGTCAATAATGCATAAAGAGGTCTAGCAATTATGGCATACATATGTATAAATCTTCGGTAGTATCCTCAATGTCCCATAAATGCTTGTACTTCTTTAGCAGTCTTTGGTCTCGGTAAGTCCAGAATTACTTTGATCTTGTCTTCATCAGTTGAGATTCCATTCTTAGAGACAATATGTCCTAATATCTTTCCTTGTCGAACCATGAAGACACACTTTTCTGGATTGAGGCATACTCTATATTGTCGACATTTGGCAAAGATCTTTCCTAGTTCAGGGATATGTTCTGATCGTATAGCTGAATAAGTGCCCAAATCATCCACGTATACCTCCATACTCTTTCTCAGGAACTCCTTGAATACATGGCACATCAATCTTTGGAAAGTGGCTAGGGCATTGGTTAGGCCGAAAGGCATAACCCTAAAAGCGTATTCTCCCCATTCAGTTGCAAAGGCTATTTTATGTTGGTCCTCAGGGGCGATGGCTACCTGATTATACCCTGAAAAGCCGTCCAAAAAAACTGTAAACTTCCTTCCCTGCAACTCTTTCCAAAAGATGATCCGTGATGGGTAATGGGTAACTATCTCTTATGGTGGCAGCATTTACTTTTTTCAGGTTGATGCATACTCTTAACTTACCATTCTTTTTCGGTACAACCACCAAAGGTGACACCCATTTCGTATGTTCAATCTCGTAAATGAACCCAACATCTAACAACTTATCGATCTCTTCCTTGATTTTTGCTGAGTAAACATCATTGTATGTGTATGGTCTTTGTTTGGAAGGTTTAGCTTCAGATGTCATAGGGATTCTATGGGCACAAATAGAAGGGTCCACTCCTTCCAAATCTTTAGATGTCCAGGCAAAGACATCCCTATATTCTCAAATGAGTCGTATCAACTCTTGCTCTTCTTCCAATGAGACATCTTGACCTATAAAAGTACATCTTTCTTCGCCTTCCTCCAAGGTTACTACAATTTTATTAGTTTGTTCCTTGTTGTCATAGGCTATTCCTGGCTATGCTTCATGCGCTAAAGTCGTAAAGGCTACAGCGTAGAAAACCAGATCTGTTTCTACATGATTTAAATTGGGAGGGAGTTTCAATCAGAAATATTGGTGCGGGTATTTCAAAAAAAATTTTCTTTGTTTGAATCTAAGTGGTAGGAAGCCCGTACTTTTCTGTTCCTATTTTTTTTTGAGAGATAAAGATCTTTTGAATTGAAGTAAACATCACGGTGTGGCTTTTTATCCGAATCAGCATTTTGAACAAAGCTTTGCGGAGGTATTTACTTCTTAATTCAAATTGAATTAATGGACTGAAAAAAAAAAGAAACTTTTTTGATTCACCTGAATAGCAATTTTCCTTTCTTCTACTTCATATTTTTTGAAATGGGCGGGCACTTCAAATTGATCTTGAGGCTTGTTTTCTTCATCATCTTTTGCTTTATCTATTCCAAGCTCTTCTTCCTGTGTCATTTCTTGATTTATTTCATTAAGTATGACACTTACTTCTTGAGTTTCATTTTCCGTTTCCATATGTTCCAGTTCCATTTCAATGCTCTCATTATCCTCCTTCCATTCCTTTTCAAGTACTTCTCCTTCTTCAGCCTCTTGAAGAACTACCACGTATAGACTAACGTCATAGCCTTCCTCGTCAATGCATTCATTCATGGTTATCACTTCTTCGTTTACGCACACATCGAGAGTGGCTAGAATCTCCATCCAACCATGAGGTTCGAATTCTTCATCTAGGAATATTTGAGGCATGTAAGTTGGATCTTGTACAAACCTAGCAACTTCTTGCCTGTGCTGCCATCCTTTCCTCCTATCCTCTTCCTTTTTCACAGTTTGGCATATCCATAGATGAGTGTCTTCATTCATCCACGACTGATCACTTGAACCTATACTGTGAATGGATTGCTCATCTTCTTCTTTATGAATCTGATTCCATTGCAAGGGGGGAACATCTTGATACTTGTACATGTGGAGGTTTATTCTTGTTGTGGTTCCTTCATGTTGTAAGTATACTGCATCTTTTCCCTAATCTTGCACTACCTTTAGTTGTCTCATGAAGGGTCTTCCAAGTATCATTTCGTAATTGCTAGCCCTTTCAAATTGACATATCACTAAGGTGTGCTCGAATTCAACTCCGCAAGTGGTAAAAATTACCCGTTCCAATAATCCCAAGGGTCGTTTTGTATGTCCGTCTGCCATTTGTATCTTCATGCGTGTTGGTCTTAGAGCTGGTTTTCCCCATTTCTCCTAGATTTCTTTAGTTGCAATTCCTACTCCTGCTCCAGAATCCAAGATGGATTTAGTGGTATAACCCCTATAGGTAATTGGAAGGCAAGTGTTTCCTTTATCTCCCTCACTGAAATCTCAAACCTTATTGACTGGGATTTTGATTGTGGCCACTTCTTCAGGCATCTCCTTCTCTTCTGTCTTGATCTCCAATTGACTGGTTAATTTCTCCTTCAAATGTGGTTTGACCTTCAAAAGTTCTTCTAATGTCATAGTGCAAGGAATTTTTACCTTTTTAAGGTGTTGTATGATGTCCGATGTTTGGACTGATGGGTTCTGTTCTTGTTTTCTTATTGAGGAAATGCGGTATAATTCAGAATTATGTTCGTATTCTCCTATGTAATTGGGCAAGACCTTTTCACTGTCACTTCCCCTTTCACTTTGGTCAAAGGGTAATAATCTTCTGAATTCAGCTCGGGTATTGAATGTTCTCCTTCACCTCCTGCTTCTAACTCTTCAAAGGGTGGTTCTATTCCTTCCAGTTTCTTCCATCTGTCCTCTTGGACTCTTGCCCACAAGTCTTTAGGCCATTCTCCATCTACTTCGGGAACAATGGATCCTTCCCTTTTATCCTCGCATTGATTTCCATTATGTGTCTCACCTTCTTTGGGTTTCTCGGGATCATTAGGGATGACACACTTTTGGAATTCTTTTTTGGGAATTTGTGAATTAGGTAATTGAAGAACAGGTTTTTCTAAGGTCTATTGAGCTACTTCAATTAATTTTTTGCATATCTCCAATCTTTGTTTCTCTAAGTCACCTCTAGGATATTCTTTTTCATGTTGTTCAATGGTAGGTCTTGCTCTTATTCGTGCTTGGTATGCCTGAATCCACATGGCTAACTCTTCTGGCATGGGATCTGCTAAAACTGATCCTACCTCTTCTTTTTTATACTTTCTTTTTTTGTTTTCTTCTTCAAGTCTCTGTTTTTCTTTTTGAACTTGTTCATTTTTTTCCTTCTCCATCTGTTGCTGTAGTTTCTTCTCTTTTATACTATCTCTACAATTTTCCATCTCTGTGTTCGTTTACTTGTGATACTTTTTCCAGGTTCTTCCGAGTCTTCAACTTCTTGGGTTGTAGGTATATTCACTTCTTTGTCGCTTTGATCATTCTCTCCTTTTTTTTCTAGGGTCTCTCGAGCTTTAGCTCTTGTTATTGCTTTCAATGGCACAGTGTACTCCTTATCACTTCCTGACGACTCTATCACTTCTATCACGTTAATCTACACGTTAGAGTTAACTTTGTTGGGGTTTTTGGGGTAATCTCTAAAAAGGTGTTCTTTACCACAATCACTACAGTATCCTTCCCAAACTCGTTGTGGTGGTGGTGGGTTTGGTAATGTACATTCTTTGATATAATGGTCACCTCCGCATCTGTAACATGGTCCTCTAGGTACAGGCGGTCTATTCATAGGTCGGGGGGGTATGGATGCCCTAGGGGCTGTGTACATTATTGACACATAATCCTGCTCATATCCGTAAGAATTATTTGGTGCTTCCATGCCATATGTGTATGGTTCGTACATCGATCCATATTCTATCATAGAGCTCTCATAAGTGGAATAGTTTCCTTGACTATGGTCATAAGATGAGTCATAAGGTTCATTACTAGACAACGGTGTGGCTGGAACTATTGCTCTCTCTAAGTTTTCTTCAGGTTGAGCTATTTTCACCGGGACAACATTTTGAGGATGGGGCGATTGTTGTCCTAACACTGGTTGTGGTTGAGTGTAACTCTGATAAGCATAGGGTCGTGGTGCTAGTGCCTGCTGCTGATATGGCGGATAACTAAAGGCTTCTCCTCCTTGATCTCTCTGTGGGTATCCATAAGGTCTCATGAGTGGTTGTATGGGTCTTGATTGCCAATTGTAAGGATAGTTTTCTGTACTGTGGTTTGTGTACTTTTGTTCTATGCTGCAATATTGTAGAGGACCCGGAATAGGTGGTCTATTGTATGCGTAGGCAGGTGGTGGGACTACACCCCTAGTACACAAGTGAGAGGGATGATCACCTCCACAATGCATACATCTTCTAAGCATAGGCACTCTCAGTGGGTTGTTGGGGTAGCTCCTCTGTCCTTGAACGATCAGTTTCTTTGCTACTAAGTCGGCTATTTCCTCTACATTTTTCTTAGGGTTTGATGCGCTGCTGATTGAATCTTCACTTTTTATGCTACCTTGAGGTATTTTTAGATCTTCCGCAAGGTTGTCCTCTAAATCAATACATTCTTTCATACACTCTTGCAAAGTTTGAACTCTTTTCACATATACCAGAGATCTTAATGATCCATTCACTAACCCTTCCAAAAACAATGACACCATTTTGTTTTGGGTGGGTCTCTCTTCCACTGGACATCTATCCACATATTGCTTGAACCTTCTTGCTGCCAATCTCACTGATTCTGTAGGAGCTTGCTTAAAACTATGGATCAATGAGGAAGAGTTATTTTTAATCCCAGATTTAGTGAATTCCTCAATCATTTCTTGATAAACTTGTTCCATGTTTTGAAAATTATTTGGGTCTAATGGCTAGAACCAAGCTAAAGCCATGTCTGTCAAAGTTAGACCAAAGGATTCATATTGGATAAAAAAATCTTCCACTTGTTCAGCTCTGATTACTTGCTTGAATTCAGCTATATGATTGTAAGGTTCACTAGAGCCATCATAATGGTTTCTCATGCATTTGGGAACTTGAATAGGTCTTAATCTTCTTCCTGCTTTAGGTGGTCTAGGCATCACCGGGAAAACTAGTCTTCCTATGGGTATACCAGGTCCTCTCACTATAGGTGGTCTATCTGGGATAGGGATTCTATTCCTTGGGTCAACAGGTGGTTGAGGCTGATAGTTCGGATTATTTGCAGGCATAGCAAACTGCACATGGGGTCTAACCGGGATTTCTGTTTGTTGTGTTTGTCCTGACTGTTGATATGAATTATCTTGAAAGGTTCCTTGAGGGTTCTGAGAAGTAGTAGCTTGATCCCTAGGAGGGAACACCGGAATGTTCTGATACTTCAACCCTGCTCTTTCTAACTCTGTTAGAGGCCAGTATCTCCTATGATTTTTGTCCAAATGTGTGATGATGGTGGGGAATACAGGATCTTGTAACTCATAGACAGTAACTGGGTTAGGGGCTACTTCCCATAATGAAGAGTGGGCTCTAAGTGCTCCATTCCATTGATCAAATACACATCCATCAAGGAGTCATCTTGGGAAACCATGTCTCCTCTCCAAACCCTAGCAACAGTAGATCTCCCTCTGGGGGTGGTCACTTGTTCATCATGCCCCTCTGCATTAGGGTTATGAGCATTATCTTCTTCCTCATGTTCGTTGATACTTTCAGGGTGTTCAGTGACTACATACTGGATGTCTCTCTTGTCCATATAAATTCCTCCTGCGTACTTAACTGCTGGCCTATGCACTATGTATGCATCTGAAGCTTTCTTTAATCTGGCCACTGATCGGTTTATACCATCTAGGTAGATAGGTATCTCATTTTGGTTAGTGTTCACATATTCCAAAGGTGTCCGATATTCTCCTTCAATGATTGACATCATGCCAATCATTGGTACGGTATTTTGCATGTCCTTGAAAGCCATGGGAATTTCTTCCTCTGACTCACTAGAGGTTTCAGAATAATGGGAACGGCTACTGGGTTCGGTTACACTTCCTACTGAAGAGATTACACTTCTTCGGCTTCCTAGGGTTCTCCCAGACCTTAGGTTCATTCACTTAAAAGCTCTGATTAACCTTAGCCAACCTCCAGCTCCTAGAGTTCTTCCCTGAGGGTCTGAATTCTAGAGGACAATTTGGTTGGAAAAAGACTGACAGAGAATCCACAATTCACACGATACTTGACCCCCAAAAAAAAATCCACAATACTCGATACTTCACCCAAGCAGAGTGTATCTCGATACTCGATATCTGACACACTAGATGGGTACCATGATACTCGACATTTGAACAAAGCGATACACGATACTTGACCACTTGGTTGGACACGATACACGATACTTGTTATAGACGATACTCGATACTTCAAGAAACACGATATACGATACTTGGAAAACTCGATACACGATACTTGACAGGTATCGCGATCAGAGATCTTGCGATACGCGATACACGATATTCAATGAGAAAATGTCCATGATACTCAACACACAAGAAGTATCGCGAAGAAATTCAAGACGATACTCGATATTCGTCAGGTATCGGGAAAGTGGTCTCCGCGATACATGATATCCAGCAAGTGTCACGATCTGAATTTTACGATACACGATATGTGATATCCGACAAGTATCGTGAGAAATTCTCAACGATAATCGATACTTGACATGTATCGTCAGACCCAATTCAACGATACCCAACACTTGACAGGTATCACGAAGGGAGTTCAACGATACACGATACTCAACAAGGTCAGGTATCACGATACTCAACCACAGGAGATCACGATACTCAGGTATCGCGATACTCGACCGTGGGAGAACACGATACTTGACACTTTTTCAGTTTTTTGCAAGTGTGTTTTGAATTTAAAATGAATATATGTGTTTCTCAAGCTCTTCTACCCTCTCCTCACCAACTGTATCATAGAAATAAACTTTTCTCACCTCTGGATGGCTTTCGCGATACTTACCGCAGATCGTTTCTCTGAAATGCTTAATTTATGTGACAATGATGAGAGAATGGTAAATGTGCTTACCTTGGGGACTCTCTCTGAACTCTCTAACCACCCCGACTCGCTCTGCGCAGCTCAAAAAAGCCCGGATCTTTGCTCACGATACTCGACAGCAGCTTCTCACGATACTTGTTCTAGAGACAAGTGAATTGAAAAATGACATTTTTTGGTTTTTGTACTCTTTTGAATAGGTCTCCTAACTACAAAGACTCAGATTAATAACTACTCTAGCTTCCTAACCTACTCCCTTCTTCCTCCTACTCTACTCACTCCACTCACTTCCCTAGACTAATAACTCACTACCCACATCCAAGAGTGAGAAGTAGTAAGTGCGGATGAGTGTGACTTACCAAAGAAGAGAAATTCACAACTCCTCTACTCGCTTCAGTGCTAAAAGCTACTTACCATCACATGAATGCCTCGGTTTGATTCGACACTTCCCCGGCAACGGCGCCAAAAACGTGTGTACCTAAGTTCCAACTTAGGGACGTGGAGAAAGAGACTATACCTCAATCCCCCTCAAGTACATATAGTGGGGATTCACGCTTTATTTATCAATCCGATGAGTATCAAAACATAGCCGAGTGTATGAAGACATGCATTCAAATGACGATCAACGCACATGAGTTTCCCAAAGAGTGCAAACAAGGCAAAAACTAAACCAAACAAGCTTCAACTGTCAATCATGGTGTCGCGATACTTGGTGCAACAGCCAACAGTAAATTGAGATTTTCTCTTAGCTACGAACTCCGAATATAGCAAATAGCATATGCCTTTTGAAGCTCTCAAGAAGACGCATCCAATGGTGGTATTTTCAATCAATTTTGATGCTTCTACTTCAAGTTATGAGCAAAATAATGAGTCGCGGGAATGACCTTCCTACACTTCAGCACTTCCTACACTTCACACACACCTTAACCACAACAAACAAACACTCTCATGGATAGACAACACTTCTTAACACTCTTTTCAAGCGACACACATGCATACAAGCTTACAAAGAAGATGATACAGAGAGGAGAAGACACAAATTCGAAATTCTATGCTCTTGATTCTCACAATGGCAAAAAGTCTTTATAAAGAGTCACAAATTGAGTTATATACATGTGCCCTAAAAATGGTCCTTTCACACAAGAGACCGGCACTTTATTCACTAAAAAGCTAATTTCCTACTAATTTACATGGGTAGACTACTAATGTTCTATGGGGATGCATCTAGAGGACTCCTCTAGTGCATTTACATCGGAAAATGTATATTACAAAATGATTATGATACAAAAATAAGATTTTCGAATCGAAAAAATTTTGGGGCCCATCTTTTTATCTGCCTTGTGCTCTTCTTAGCTCTGCAACACTTGGTATAGATTATCAGTTTATGCATGCATGTCCTCACGATTGTATTTTATATAGAGGTGAATATGGAGACTCTTTGACATGTCCAAAATGTCAATCTCCTTGATATAACGATGAAGAAGGTAAACTCCCAAAAAAGGTATTGAGACATTTTCCATTGGCTCCACAGATTAGACTTATGTTTCAAAGCCCCAAATTATTAAAGCTTTTGACATGGGGACATGATCATGAAAGTACTCATGGAATATTGATAGTGCAGTATTCCAACAGATAGTCTAGCTTTTCAACATATTGATTCTACATGGCTTGATTTTGCACAAAAACCACATAATATAAAGTTAGGAGTTGCAATAGATGGGGTTAATCTATTTTCCATGAAATATAGTAAATGGTCAACATGGCCAGTGGTAGTCATAAACTACAATATTCCATATCTTAGCATTAAAAAGGAACATTTCATGCTTTCACTTTTAACCCCAGGAAAAAGACAAGTTAAGTGGAGAAGAACAACTACTGAAGGTGTCGGACGGTTGGAGGCAAGGTGTTGGATGTGTCGTAGGTAACATTTTAGATGTGTTGGATGGTTGGAGTCACTGAAGAAGTGTCGGACATCTAGAGGCAAGGTGATGACAATAGAATCGATTGTGCTAAAGGGAGTGTCATTGAAGCAACATCGGAAGGTTGGAGTCACTGAAGCAGCTAGAAGGCAGTCGTAACAAGTGGTGTCCATCACGTGTGACCAAAGAAGCATCCATCACACCTCCTGTCCATTAGGAGTCTCCATCGTGCATCTGGGGCATGTTCATTGCATGTGAGCTTCACGTGACCAATCATTGCCAATCATTATGTTTCCATCCTGCATCAAGGGTATATCCATCACGTGAGCTTCATGTGACCAATCATTGCCAATCATTACATGCACGTCTACAGAGTGTCGATCGCACATGTGCTTCATGTGACTTACCATTACAGTGAAAAGAGGAGTCTCCTTCGCGTATGTGGGGCGTGTCTGAGGTGATTGACAAGGAAGGCGCTTAACTATGCATCGTGATTGAATGGTTGAGCCTCCATTGTGGGGCTAACAGGTTGCCCATCTTGAGGCTTAAGTAATCCTTATCAAGGAAAAGCCTTTATAAAATCGGAATTATGCATATTGATGAGCTCTACAAAAACCAACAAAATATTTAGATTTTGTGTCTCATTCTTTTGTGACCACTCATTCATCATGTTTGAGTTTTTGGTGTCCCCAAGCAAAGAAGTCATTTGCCATACCATCGTGAGCCATACCTTCATGACTTTTTAAAAGAGAAAGAAATCACACAAAAAATGGCGGGGATAGTTTGGCTTAAAGCAGGGTTCAAGAAGGTTTGTTAACTTTTCCCTGTTCCAAGGGCCAGACCGAAACACAAAGGAGTTGATCACTGGAGTGCGATTCGAATTCCCTATCATGGATTTGGCGGCCCCCTCCCTCGTGATAAGCAAGCTGGCCCCGATCAAGGGGGTGATTGGTAAAATGTCCCCTATTTTGGAGGGGGATCTTGTGTTGAGCCTCCCTTGGTCTCTCTTATTAGAGTTGCAATTTTGCCAAAGCAAGAAGAGCTCAACAAAGTTTGTCTCCTTGGACAAGTGTTTGGCCCTAGGCTTCCGCTTGAAACCATGTCCTAGTGGCTTTGAAAAGAGTGGTTCCCCTGTGGGTTGATCACTAGCAAGTGTGAGTTCTTACCAGCTAGTCATATGTTGCTAGTCTTTGAGAATGAAGATATGGCATTCCATGCCCTCAACGTTGAAACCTGGAAACTTGGGCGGGGGACCCTGTGCTTGTTTAGATGGTCCCCTGACTTTATTCTCGACAAATCGAAATCTCTCTACTACCCTCTCTAGGTCGAGATCACTAACCTACCATACTTCTTGTACAACTTCATGTGGGACATCATATCCCCAATCGGAAAGCCATTGGCATCGAGGGAGGATGTGGGAGGTCTCATTTATGAAGGTGCAAGGCACTCTTTCAATGCTTGGTGGCACCCTTAAATTTGTGTCGAGGCTGACCTCAGCATGTCGCTTCCATCAAAGATCAAAGGTGTGGACCTGGGTGAAGGGGATGTGTGGGAACAAGACGTTAGCTACAAAAACCTACCCAACATATGTTTTCATTGTGGCCAACAAGGACACATGCTTAAATATTGCCCACTAAGACAAAGAAGCAAACATAAACAAGAAGCATTCAGGAAAACTCAAGACAACAATGGGACATTAAATCACCTGACAAATGAAGAGGAAGTTAAGGGCTCTCGAAACCTAGAAACCAACTAAGATGGGTTCATGAAAGTTAGAAGAAGAAGGAAAAGAAGTCCTAGGGTGACTTCTGAGAGGAACCATATTCCAGATACTGCCCCCAAACAACTTGTATTGCAATCTGGAAAAGGAGATTAATGAGCTTGATTACCCAGGTAGGAACGAGTTTGAGGTAGACACCAGCGACAAAGTCCTTATTACCAGGGACTTCTGAGAGGAACGGTATTCTAGATAACCCCCCAAACAACTTCTGTTGCAATCTAGAAAAGGAGATTAATGTGCTTGATTACCCAGGTAGGAACCAATTTGACGTAGACACTAGCGACAAAGCCCTTGAGATCCTTGACAACAACGAAACCAATAAAGAGGGCTACACTACAAGCAAAGAAGATGGCTTTACCACTAGTAACGAAGACAATATGGATAGTGAGAGTTCCATCATTGGATTGATTATTTCAAAAACGGTTTCTTGTTCATTCTAACAGGGGGCTTCTCGCAAGGGAAAGCAACCTATTGACTTACCTGGAAAACCCCCACAAGCACAAACTACTAAGTCGGGATCCCCTCCCAATGAAAAAGAAAGAAGAAACCAAGAGGAGAAAGGACAAGGCCCCTTCCCGCAAAGAAGATAACTTATGGCAATGATCATCATCTCATTAAATGCTAGGGGGCTGACAGACCCCTCACATTAGCCTAAACCGTGAATTTATCTATATTCAGGAGACTAAAATTGATGGAGTAGACCTTTAGAAACATCTTAACCATGTCTCCCCGACCCATGTCTAGATCTTGATCTCACGCCCCCGGGGGTCCAATGGGATGATAATTGACATAAATCAATTCTAGTTTGAAAAATTTAAGAACTTCATTGAAGATCAAAGCCATTAGTGATTGCCATTTCCTTTGGTGCTCCCTTTTGATTCATGTTAGTTTTTATGTATGCCCCAAACAAGGAGTTGGAGAGACTGGACACCTGGGCCTCCTTAAACTCGCTCGCCCACAACGTGCTAATTTGCGGTGACTTCAATATGGTGGAGGACCTTGTAGACAGATGGAATAACAAGTACTACAACGAATACGGGTGCATAGCTATGGTTAACGCGACACAATTTCATCGCTATAAAATTGGATATCGTGTCGCAAGAAGCGTCCAGTGCGGAATGCCAATTAAATGATGAAAAATTCGATGTTTTTATCAATGTGTGGTGCGATGGGATATGTAGCGGTTACATCGAGTGTCGCTCAAGCAACGATTAAAAAAAGAATCGCATAAGCGATGCTAGTTTGTGTTGCATAAGTGATGCTAATAATCATCGCATATGCAACACTATCTGCACAGGCATTTATGATGGGTTAGCATCGCTTACATGACAAGTTTTTGATGAAAAAAATTAAAGCATTGGAGGCTCTTTGATCGACGTCTACATGCATATGATCGAAGAGATCTCCAACGTTGCTGAAACAATCGCTTGCAAAATTGTTGTTTTATCTAATCTCTATCTTATTGTCTCTCTCTCTCTATTTCTCTCTTTCTACTTCTTTCTCTCTTTGAATTATCTCTCTCTCTCTCTCTATTGCAGGTTATTCAAGAAGCTAACCAAGCAAAAAGTATGGCTAACTATTGTAAGTACAATTTCCATTCTTTGTATATCATTTGAATTGTGTTATTTTCATTAATTAGTATACTCACACTTATTGATATGTACATATACACTTATACATGATGAAGATGCACATTCACACATATACACATATACACATGCACATACACACACATATATGCACACACATACATGTGCACATACACTTACACATACACATGCATATGCACAAACATTTCTACAACCACATAAAAAGACTTGCATGCATGCATTATTGCATATATACATACACATACACACATTAACACATACTTAAATACATGTATATGCACATCCAAATGCATGCACATGGATGAAAATGGAAATGCGTCCACATGCACTTGTATATGTTTATACACATACACATACATATACACATACGTATATATACGATAGATGCATACATATACATGCATATAGACACACTTACACATATAGATATATACCTACATGTGCATATATACATTTTATATACACATAAATATGAATGAATTATATAATTAAAGTAATAAAACACATGCTTAATATAAACAATAATAAAATCAATAGAACAAGTGTTTTCATTACTTAATACTATACACACAATTCAAAACATAACTGAAATGAACAATATATATATATATATATATATATATATATATATATATATATATATATATATATATATATATATATATATATATATATATATATATATACATACACACACACACACACACACACACACACATATATATATATATATATATATATATATATATATATATATATATATATATATATATATATATATATATATATATATATATATATATATATATATATATATATATATATATATATATATATACACACACACACACACACACATATATATATATATATATATATATATATATATATATATATATATATATATATATATATATATATATATATATATATATATATATATATATATATATATATATATATATATATATATATATCAATGCAAATACATATCCAATGTCATAATCAAGAATCCTAATCATCATCATCATCATCATCCTCATCCTCATCCTCATCCTCATCATCACGAACATCCGCATGTATCTGTGTGAGCACCCTATGAGATGGAGATCATCCCTCTTGTGTTTGTCTCTCCACCTCATCCATATTTTTGTCTCCATAATACTCTTGTATTATATATAACAAACATAAATAAGTAAAATAATTAAAACATTCATAAAAATAAAATAATTATATAAAAGCTAATAGTACTCACAAATGCATTCGGATGATCTCGCATATACTCACTCAAACACCGATATCCAAAATGTGTAGCATACTCAATCTCATGTTTCATAGGATATCGACCATAATCCTTTTGCTACATTGAGAAAAATAAAAAAGAGTAGTTTCTTGCGTTTTAACTAAAATAAAAAATATAGTTACAATAACACATATACTTACAAATGTAGCTACAAAACCATGATGGCCCTTTTGGCCTAAGTGCGATGTGTGGCCTGACTCAACTCTCTTCTTTGCAACAGCCTGTTTATTTAAAGAAAAAAGAAATACATAAATTAAATGTAGAAAATTAATAAAACATATGAGATTATAAATATAAAGTATTAATTTGTATACCTTCTGCTGAGGAAATGACTCCTGAAGACATAGCTATCTACGAAAAAACTACCACGTCTCAGGTGGTATGTTAGGTCGCCTCTTATTTTTTTCCACCATACAATATCTCCTATTGTTTTAATCTCAAATAAAAAAAAAAGAATCAGAATACATACACATATATACACACATATACACATACCCATATACACATATACATGCAAACATATACATATACATATACACATATACATACATATAACATAAACACACATATACATATCCACATATATACATACACACATACACATGCATGCATATACACACATTCATACAAAATACATGCATTTATCCCACAAGAATGTGTATTTGTGTATATGTGAATATGTGTGTATGTGTAAATGTGTATATGTGAATATGTGTGTATGTGTAAATGTGTATATGTGAATATATGTGTATGTGTAAATATGTATATGTGAATGTTTATTTATGTAAATAATGAGATTATTAATATCTAATGCCATTATTTGTAGATTCTGATCAATCAGACGGAACTCCACCACCATCTCCAAATCATGCAAGGACTATATACTGTAAGTATATCAAACTTTTAATTTTAAATATATTTGATAGATACATAACTGATATATATATATATATATATATATATATATATATATATATATATATATATATATATATATATATATATATATATATATATATATATATATATATATATATATATATATTTTTTTTTTTTTTTTTTTTTTTTTTTTTTTTTTTTTTTCTTGTTATAATCAGATTTTGATCAATCAGAGGGCACTCCACCACCTCCTACACATGCAACGACTTCACATGTGTCCTCCGATAGGAATTATGATGAATTTTACTACGAAGAGCATATTATATGTTGGTGTAACTCTTGCTATGGCATGTATCAAAGACCACGATTGGAATGTATTGAACATGAGGCAGGGCATGCTACTTTTGAGCGTGTACCACCACCTGGTCAACATGATAATGCTTGGGTATAAATTAATGTCATTATTTTATTTAAAAACCATATATAAAATCAAATTACTATTGATATACAGGAATACTTGCTCAATGATGATGATGATAATAATTCTCATACTCATAATGTTAATACACCTCGTACACGTCATGGATTTGTTGTTCATCAATTACAAGCAGAGGTTCCTAGAAATCCTCTAGCTCCTGGTTTAGAGACTGAAACGATTGGAGATTATCCATTGCCACTTCGTGATCATTCTCTAGTACAAACATATGATAGAAGAAGATATGGAGGATGGAATAGAGGACCACTTCCTTTAGATGGAGAGGTTTTTAACTTTTGGGGTAATTGCTATATGATTGCTCCATCCACTATTACTAATGCTGGTCATGGTCTCTTTATTGTAGAGGATTTGTATGTGCTTCCAGACTCTAAAGTCACTCTTATGTCATTTTGTGGTTTGATATATGGATGAGGAGATTGGCATCGACTTTCACATTACATTCAGAGCATGAGTACTTATGGAATATGATTGAATGCAAAATCCCTTACTAGTAGAAGGATTTCACATGTAGAAAATGAAAGATTATATATTGATGGAAGACCTTACACGTATGGAAGAATAGCAGGTTTAATAAATAGTAGTTGAGGTTGTTCACATTTCAAGAGCGTGAAAATAGTCATGAATGAAAATACATGAGTAGAGATTTATCAAGATATATAGTTGTCAATGCTATTACTACATTACATGTTGGTGATGAATTATTAGTGAATTATGGATGGCGTAGACTTCCAAGAGAACCTAAGTTTACTTTTTATTCATTTATGGAATATTAATGATTTTTATTCATGTGTGTAGATTGCAACATATGATGTTAATGATATTCTACCACACCATTCACAATTGCCAGTAAGACCTCATTTATCAGAAGCTTCTATGAGGAGGCTACACAAAAGTGATCCTATGGAATATGCAAGGTTGAAAGACCTATATTCAAAACAAGATAAAGTACAAGATTTATGCGACAATGATGAAGATGATGGCATGTAAGATTTTATTGAGGATTGGTATCAAAATGATAGTGAGAGCATTGATATTTCTAAAAATGAGAAATATATTTGACACGAATGTTTAAAGCATGTATATGAAGGAATTTGTTTGACACGACTAAGTGCGAGCTTACTTATTCTCAATGTTCAAAATCATTTTGGATGGAGTAATGTATATGTTTTGACACTATTAATGTATAATTTTTAATTTTCTATCTATTTATCTATATACATGCATAAATATATACATATAAATGCATGCATACATAGACATACACATATATATACATGAATGTATACACACATATAAACATACACGCACATATAAACATACACACACATATACACACATACACATGTTATGAGTAAAGTCAAATTATACATACTTGTATCGAATGAAGATATTTTGTCCATCTAGCCTTTGGAATTGTCCACCCAACCTTTAGAATCTTCCTGACACATTTGCTTCTCCTATTCTAGTTGACCTAATACTTGCGTTGCTAACTCTTTTATGAATTTTTCATACAAATATTAAGTATGAGTTAGCTGTGGAGGTATTAAGTCATTCAAAAAATAGGTGAAGTAAATCTATCTCGAAGATTTTGAAGGATGGAAGAATAATTTTAAAGGATGGGCGGACAAAAAATGTTCAATCAGTGCAAGTTTTTGTTTTTACCTTAGCTAAGGTAAGAACAAGAACTTGCATTGAATGAACACTTTCCATCTGCCCATACCTTAAAACAATTCATCCATCTTCCAAAATCTTCGAGAGAAATTTGCTTGTATTATTTTCCAAATGACCTAATGCCTCCATAGTTAATTGATACTTATCCTTGTAAACAAATATGTAAGTCTTAATTAGCAAGGCAGGTAATAGATTGAGTATGAAATTGGAGACATCCAAATGATTCAGTGGTCTAGGTATCTATATGAAAGTCTGCAAACCACAATAAACAAAAAAAAACAAACAAAATCAAATATACACAACTACACATGCATACATACATATACATACATATACATACATATACATACATATACATACATATACATACATATACATACATATACATACATATACATACATATACATACATATACATACATACATACACATTCATACATACATACACATACATACACATACATACATACATACATACATACACATATATGCACACATACACATACATATATGCATACACATACACATACATATATACATACATATATATACATACATATATATACATACATATATATACATACATATACACATATCAAACACATATACACACATACATATATATACACATATGCATACGTATACACATGCACATTCATATACACATCCACATACACATACACATACACATAAGCATACACATATAAAAAATTATATGCATATACATACTTACATACATACATACACACACACACACACACACATATATATATATATATATATATATATATATATATATATATATATATATATATATATATATATATATATATATATATATATATATATATATATAGTGTGTGTGTGTGTGTATGTGTGTGTATGTGTGTGTGTGGGTGTGTATTTATTTATTTATTTTTATTAATATGTCTTCATGAACTTATAAGTTATTATCTGAAAAGTTTTTACCAAGTCAGAATATTCTTCCTACCTCACATGATGAAATGAAGAAGATATTCAACAATCTTGGTATATATTATCAATGTATACATGCATGTCCTAACAATTTTATTTTATATAGAGGTGAATATGCAACCTCTTTGACATGTCCAAAATGTCAATCTCCTCGATACAAGGACGAAGAAGGTCAAATCCAAAAAAAGGTATTGAGACATTTTCCATTGGCTCCACGGATTATACATATGTTTCAAAGCCCCGAATTATCAAAGATTTTGACATGGGGACATGATCATAAAAGTACTGATGGAATAATCAAAATTCCTCATGATAGTGTTGCTTTTAAGCATATTGATTCTACATGGCTTGATTTTGCACAAAATCCACAGAATCTAAAGTTAGGAGTTGCATTAGATGGGGTTTTTGCAACCAATACATGATGCATCATATAAGACCATAATGGATAATTGGTACCATCCAACTTATCCTCAACAACCAACATATGAAATACATCACTGCTTTCAGTCATGGCCACTAACTAAAATACCTTGATGTAGAAAAATGATTCTATTTCAAAAAGTTGAACAAAATTATCTCACAAGTTCTACTAAACCTATAATAGACTTGGAGGCACTTATAGTGGCAAACCAAAACCTGTATATATCTTTGAAAGATAAAATGGCTTGCATAGGTGCTGCGATAGTGCGTTTGGAGGCCGAAACAAGCTCAGATCGCGATTTTGAAATGACATAGCAAAGGTGTTTTGAATTCCTAATCAGCCTGAGTATGCACAGCAATTTTCGTGCGATTATGAGATTGTGACTGAAGGGGTGTCAATGGCGACCTACTATGATACCAATTGTTGGAGTTTGAGGTCTCTGGAAGCACGCGAACAACACAAGGAAGAAGAAGAAGCTTGGAGCACAACACTCGATACTGATTATATTACCAAGAGAATATACAAAGATAAGTGACATGTTAGGGTTATAGGCATATATACAAGCTAGGGGAAGAAAACCTCCTAAAGAGAGAAAACAGTGCCCCGACGGTCCTATTGTGTTCACACACATCACTACCTAAATATATCAACATGTTCTACTACTACTTATATGGAATAATTCTTGCATGACACATAATCTAATTTAAATTAAAAAAACAATCTTTCAAAAACCAGTGAACTTGAAGCATTTTACCTAAGTCATGTCCTTTCAAAGTAGTAAATTATTGTCTCATTCCTACATCCAAACCAAATTCTTTTTCCATGACTATCCGAAAGGATTTTCTCCACCTCTAAAAGTCAATACATGTTTTTGTAAAAGAATAAAAAACATGCAAATGATTACCTTGTAACTATACCTTTTGCAGAATATTTACCTACACACCTCATTGGTAGAAGGATTTCCATGGCAAATGCACAAAATTCCACAACTACAAATTTTTGAGCCATACTTGTTTTCAACTGAATTTAGAGCAAATTCATATTGAAAATCATGAAAATGAAAGTCCGCAACAACAACTTTCTGAGCCATACTTGTTTTTCAACTGAATTTAGAGCCAATTCACATTGAGAATCATGAAAATTATATTATGATAAAACACTATTGCATAGTGTTTGCTTGATCTCTTCATTACCATGCTCCATGTTTTGTATATGTTGTTGCGCTAACTATGCAGCACTATGCCTCATTGATCTTCATCGTTCTCACATTCTTTCTCCCTCAGTACCTGCTTCAATTAGATGATCAATACTTCGAGACATGTTGGACAACTTAAGTGAGCTCGATAAACATACTTTACTAGAACTACCTTACAAACCTGTGTGATCGTGGATTTTCTTTTCATCGTTAGCTCTTTCAAAACATGAGAAAGAATGTCCGAGCCCGCGTAGCCTAGTGGCTGACACCTTGAAGCTGCAGGAGGATGTCGTCAGTTCAAGTCCTGGCTGGACATGTCCATGAGTCTTTCATGAGGGGTGCCTCTACCTTAAGAGGTTGGGTGTGTGAGTGTGTATTTCCAATTCATTGTACTCTCAAAAAAAAAAACATGAAAAAGAAGCATTGGAAGTCATTGCATACCATCTCTAAGATCCTCGAAAAAGATATGGAACCACTTCGGTCCCCCAAATTTTTGCACCATCGATATCATCATTCTGAAGGATGACATTCTTTTTTATCATTCCGGTGAACAAACTTTGATGATTATCCTCTCCTTTCAACATGCTAAGGTCTTACATCTACATTGAACAAATAAATTTGTATGTGCAAATTGACCATATGGACTAAAAAAGGAAAAAGGACTTCACTTTCTATTGATGATTGTTCAATTCTTCCACTTTCTTAACCATTATAACTTTATGCTAAGTAGTTTGTATTATGATTATATTAACATGTGGGACTGAAAATTAATAGGGCTTGAGGTTTTCTCTTGTCCCTTGTGAGGTTGGTAATGAAAACATTCCTTCAAAATCTTCTAATTAAACTCACGAGATTTTTGCGATTAGTGAACATCATGATTATATGAATCTTGCTTCTTTGTTGTTGCCTATCTTTGACGAGTATCTTGGTTATGAAGAAGATGATTATATGATTGAGGGACAAAAACATGCACCTTTAGCATTTTCTAAGAAAAGTCCACCAACTTGTCCATGCATCCTAAAACTTTCTTTGGCTAGTAGTGATGTTTTCCATTGGATGCATTTCCATAAGTGTCCACGTGTGCATGTCAAAATAAGTGATATGGTCATTGTATTTTTGAGGGTTTGTTAGCCATATTCTTTGGTGATTGGGTCTATGCATGGGAGAAGTTTTTTTTAAATAAAAGGAAGTTTTTTTTTTATTTTTTTTCACATAAATTTCAATAGAGAGCTCAAAGTCATTCCCGAGCACTTTTGTTGGAAATATATTTTTGATACATTTTAAATTAACCTATAGTTGATCTAATTTGAAAAAGAAATAAGGAAGACATAATTTTTTTCTCTATATATTTTTTAGGATTTTGGCCCAAAAGAGATTGGACAATTGTAGAGAAGTTATGAATTCTTTGTTCTTGAATTGGACACTCTTGTCATAGGAATTTCACTTACTATTTTTATGTGGATACTTATGTACACCTAAGTAGAAATTAATTTTATTTGAAAACTTAATGTCCCTTTTTTCAAGCCACCACCTCAAGTAGTGAGATCTAGATTCTTGTGTTGGAGTGGTATAAGAGCTAAAGGAATGGATCCAACTTCTACATTGTTAGAGTACGCATGCAAATATTGTATCATAGTAATTTGAAGATGATTACAATCATGGCCTTGTATGGGCAAGAATGTATAGAATTTATAAAACTTAGTGGCTAAAGCCTTCATGAACATGTCCATTATGTTCTCCTAAGAGGTAAGCTACTCCTAACTAATCTCATGTAGTGAGATCTTGTGACACAAGTGTCACATGGGTAACTAGATTAAATCGGTGTGATGATTTGATTTCTTTTGTCAGTTTTGTTTAGTTTGATTATCTTTATTTTTTGTTCTATGATAAAAAGGAAAGCATGAATCATTTGAAGATAGAAATGGCTATGGAAAAAGAGGATAAAAGCATTGGGCATCTAACGAATAAGAAAGTTACATAAAAGATCCTATAAGAAGATGCAAGAACAAAGAGAAGAATTTCGAGGAGTTGGAAGCTCGGTTTTTTAATTATTATTATTATTATTCTTAAAAGAAGTTGGGCTATAGTGTGCTCTCCCAAACTTTAATTAATAGAAAGAATAATACTATTTCAAGCAAGCGATTGTGAATATGCTGATGTTAAAGAGGCACATAGAGTGAACACACCACTAAGAGAGGAATATCATAGACAAGGTTAAGAGGAACAACCTACACATGAGCAAGAAAGGGAATGGGGGACTTCCACATCATTGGCGTGGGCTATCCAACAGCTAGTAGGGGTGCATATTGTGAAGAAGCTTTGGAAAGTGAAGCAACAACTTAGGTTTCCAAAGCCAATTCCAATAGGCTTGCAACTTGGTCCATTAGGAGGGATTTTTTTTTCAACAACACATATGGCACATCAACCTCAAGTAGTGAACTGCAAAGTGGGGCATCTAGATTTATTAGTAAAAAGGCACTTAGATGCATAGACTCATGTAGGAAAATTCAAAACAAGATGGGCAGCAAGAAGATTTGAAAACCTCTAACCTTGATTTTTTCCCCCCTTTGTTTTCTTTTTTGTGATGTCCACTCGTAGTTCTCATACTCAATATCGGATTCTACCTCTGATTTCATCTCTTGATCCAGGGAATCCTTACCTTGGTAAGAACTATCAAGCTATGACCTATGTTGGAAAAGTTGGACATGATCCAAGGACCAACCAAATCACAAAAATTGTTAAATCATCAAGTATGTCAATGGATGGGACATGATTATAATATTTATTACTATATAAAAAACTAGAGGGAGTCCAAACCTCCACATATAGTGGCCATATTGGAAGCATAAATGAACACGGTGGTCCCCCATGGAGTGCAACCACGAAACCAACAGGGCAGAATAGACCGAGGAGCATAGAAAAATAATGAGTAAAGACTGCAGACATCTGCTAGACCAATCTCTTCATTCACCTACTATGGTTATTGAGTCATCATCAAGAGCCTACATGTGAGTTATGGTGCAAAAATCCTATGAAGCATGGGATAACAATAGTTAATTTATCTCAGAGGACACATGCCACAAGGATACAAAGGGTAAATCACTAGCATAAGCTAATGCTATCATGATTGAGCAATTGGATGAGCTTTAGATATCCAAAGCAAGCAATGGTGTAAAATATTTGCACCCTTATGAATGTGATTATAGTATGTGCATATCAAAGATGGATGAACCAGCCATGTTGGCAGTAACTAGGGTCAAGGCCAAGGAAAAACAATCAAAAGATAATTTGAGAAAAGTACTCAGAACTTAGATAGATTGGATAGCTCAAGGCTAGGTCTGAATAGAGGTATTAGAGGCTTTGATTACCGAAAGCAAGCAACGAGTGTTTGGAAAAATCGAAGGGGATGATCGCATGCAATATCAACATTAGTAGTTAATAATTGATAAATGAAACAAGGGAAAACATATTAGTGAAAGTATATCCAATGAAAGTAGCTCCAATGTCCAATGCATTATTTGAAGCATTGGTAGATCCTTCATTGATTATCAAATTGGGAGAGCTTCTTCAATTAGTACCTCATCTTAAGAAGAAGATAGTACATGAGTTAATGAACATATCAAATGAAAAAATCAACAAGTGGATGAAGCTACAAAACAAGTAGAGGTAGCAATCATGGACAAAGCCTAAGTGTATGTAGATTATCAACTTCGTGATATTGATTTAGTATTCCAAAAATGGGGTACTCATTGATGGTGGTTTTTGCCATAATCACTATGTTGGGAGCTTCATTTGGAGGATTGGGCTTCAATAACTGACCAATGTGAGGTGCAACCATCAAGCATGCTCAGGAGTAAGGAAACTAAGGTATGAAGTTTACCATTGATAGTTAAATTTGTTTTTCTTCAGTTGCAACCATCCTCTTGTTAGGAGGCCATGGTGTAGAGAGTCAAAGGTGAAGGAAATTTGGAGAGCTGATATCATGGTGATTTAGAAAGGAAATTAGAATTAATATATACTCATGAGAGATTTTATGGAATTTTCCCTTGCAAGAACGATTGTTATATGTTGAAGCAGTTGGAGATGCCTTGGCGAACGATGAGGATGAAGATTTATTACTACAAAATAGCATGATTATCCATGTTCTAGAAGTGGATGTAATCCAAATTACTAATTCTATAAGACAACATGATTGAGGGGATTCGTATGAGAGAAATTGCATTAAGCAAGAGGCACAAGCTGAGGATGAAGAGCAACAAGAATTCCAGAATGCAAAAAGGATGTTTGAAGGATTGAAAAAGTATTATTCATACGTAAATCCTGATGAACTACATGATCTAAATTTGAGAGCCAAAGAAAACCCAAAAATGGTTAAAGTATATGTTGATCTTGATCCGGTATTTTGAGAAAATTTGAAAGCACTATTAATTAAGTATAAGAATGTGTTCAAATGATCCTATTTGTTATAAAAAATGGCTAATGTAATTCCAATTAAAAGATTTATGAAATGTAGGATTCATATATCTAGTTGAGAATGCAGAATTCCAATTAAAAGAGTTATGGAAACGAGTTGGATAAGTTATGAAATGCAGGATTCATATATCTAGTTGAGAATGCAGAATGACTATATCTGATTATGGTGGTGGTGCCAAAAAAGAATGGCAATTTTTTAATATGTGTGAATTACAGCAGAAAGCTAAATTGAGTTACAATTACGGATCCATTCCTATTCTCATTTTGAAACACTATTTTAGATTCACTAGCAGGAGCAAACATGTACAGCTTTTTGGATGGGTTTAGTGGCTATAACTAGATACAAATGGTAGAAAAAGGTAAGGGAGAAACCTCCTTTGTGACATAATGGGGATGTATGCATCAAATAAGATGACATTTGGACCAAATAACGTGCCACCAATGTTTCAAAAAAGGGTAATGCAAGTTTTTTATCCTTTCCTTAACTAGTTCATGAAAGTATTCCTACATGATTTCAATGTGGCAAGTAAGTGAGTTAAACATCCTTGCCATTTAGAACTATGTTTGCAAGATGTCCAAAAATTCGCTTCTTCTTGAATATTGGGAAATGTGCATTCATGGTTAAAAGTCGTATTTTTATTGGGAAATATTATTAGTAAATAAGGGATTTCTATTGATATCCAAAAGATCTATCAAATCATGATGTAGAGCCCCCCAAGAACTGTTAAACAAGTAATGATCTTTTTAGGACAAGTAAAGTGTCATGGTTGCTTACTTCGTTATTTGGCTAATGTTTTTACCCATGTTCGTAGAGTAGGCCAACAAGGAAGAAAAAGAGCAGATAGTAAGAGAGAATAACAAGGTGGAATGAGCGGATATGGAGTCAATGCATATTTGGGCAAGGAATAGGCCTACTTTTTTTTTTAAATCAATCATACAACAAAACAATGATTTTTATTGCTACATTTCATTTGTAAATAACCATTTGTGGTAGATCTAATTCCATTTTTGTAAAAGGTGAGGAATCCTCGAGCTTGAGGAGTGTTAGAAGAGCCCATGTATCAATTCTTCATAATTTTTAGAGGTCATATGAGCCTTCAAAATGGGCTAGGAACCTAATTTTTACCTAGGCTACGCACTAGGTCTAAACTATTATTGCCCTAAACTAGTTCAAACTTCTCCAAAAACTATAAATGGAGCTAGATAACTCATTTTTGGAGGTTAGCTGGTTGGAGACGGAACTTGCCCATGAGCTTTGTAATCATTTCTTGATTATATATACAAAGGATTTCATTGTTCTACTCTTTGTTCTTATCTTGTGTGCATGTGCATGTGTATGTGTGTGCATGTTAATGTGCTTGCACTTGTGCATTCCTCTCACTCATGGTGGTCATACCATCCTCATGAATCCACATGTTGACATTTACGAGGTAGATCTCCTCCATGTTGGTGCTCCCATTGTGCTACGGTGACACCAAATTTGGCATCGTTGTCGGGGAGCATGATTTGAGAATGGGCACATGATGGTAAAACATAGAGTCTTGATGTTGGAATCCTAGGTAAGTAGGTAAATATTCTATTTTTCTTAGTTTTTTTATCTCCATCACCATCTCTACCATCTCTACTCACCTCCTACCTCCATCTCCTTGACCACAAAAATTTTAGCTTTTTTATCATATTACCTTCTCCCACTTTATTTCCCTCAATTCACTTGTGAGGGAGATTGAGAGAGAGAGCTATTGCATTGATTCTTTTTGTGTGATTTTTCAGATTTTTCTACAAAGATTGATGCCGTCAAGAGCTCTCGCATAATCATCGGGTACGACAAAATCCTACTCGTAGCCTGAGAAGAAGAACTCCATCTATCATGATGGATAGAAAAGTCATTAATTTGTATCTCAATCATAGGTGCAATAGAGCACAAACCATGTTGATTCCAAAACACTATTCATAGACAAAATATTCCCATGTTTTTTTGTTTATCATGATAGAAACTATCTATCATGATAGAAAAAAAGGTATGATAGATCCTAACTATCATGATCGACACTGTCTCTTGCAATAGGCAGACCCTCGTGATAGACTATCTATTGCCATGGACACATCTATCATGACAGACCAAATTCCATGATAGACTATAGACGATGGACACTGTCATATATTTTGAAAGGTGAACCGATTTTCCATCCACATAAGTCTACTAACTCCCATGGTTAGCATGGAGCTAGATCCTCTCATGTCTTAGAAAATCAAATGGAGAAGTTCATAGAGTGATCAAAAGTAAGTTTTGCAAATCCTTTAGGAAGAGAAACATCAATACTAGACATTGATAGATTTGAACAAGAAAGACCTAGAGGACATATGCACCAAAGATGCATGGATGATTTCCCATGATAGAAGGTAGCAAAACTCCACAAGTGTAGATGATTCTGAGAAGTTGTTCATGGTCCAACATCACATGATGAATACGATGTTTACTGATGTTTCGAAATGGAATGGTAATGTATGATATGTTGATTCAAGTGCTTCAAATCACATGACCAGTCATGCGGAATGGTTTAGTAGTTTGCGAAAGTTGCGAGTTCCTAGATATGATGAAACAGGTGATGACACATCACACCCTATCAAGCATACAGGAAACATAGCGTTATCTATGGAGGACGGGAAGGTAAAACATCTTGTTGATGTGCTGCATGTTCCAAATATAATGAAGAATCTCATTTCTGTTGGACAAATGGTTGACCAAGGATTACAAGTCATATTCAATGTTGATGGGTTATATGTAGAAGAGTATAAATAGGATGGATGATTGATTTCCAAAGGAAACAAAGTGGGTAGGATGTTCACCTTAAATGTGAAAATTCTCAAAATGAATGCAACCATGTTTGCAAAAGGTGTAGGAGTTATTGTTAATATAGAAATCTAGCACAAACGAATTGGACATGCCAATTCGCAAAAGTTGAAATTGATGCAGTCAAAGAAGATTGTCAATGGACTACCAAATTTCAAGGTTGTAGAAATGCAAAAGGTATGTGCAACATGTCAATTTGGTAAATAATCAAGAGCATCATTTCCGCATGACAAGCATGTTAGTGAAAATGTGCTAGAAATAGTACATAGAGATGTTTGGGATCCTGCAGAGACCACATCTATGGGCGGTTGCAAGTTTTATGTTACTTTCATTGATGACCATACACAGGAAGTATGGGTATATGTCATGAAAGAGAAGAGTGAGGTGTTCACTCACTTCCAGAATTTTAAAGCTATGGTGGAAAAGTAGACATGGATGTATAATGAGACATTAAGACCTGATGGAGGAGGTGAATACATGTCAAATGAGTTCAACAATTTTCTAAAAAGTCATGGAATTCGACATCAATTTTCATGCAGGTACACACCACAATAGCATGGCATTGCTGAACAAAAAATAGACATATTGTAAAAATGGCAAGAGCCTTGATGGCTGAGAAGAATATGCCTCATTGTTATTGGTAAGAAGCTATGCATACTATTGTATATATCATGAATAGAACTCTGACTGCTAGTGTACATCAAGTTATACTTGAAGAGAAGTTTATAGGTAAAAAGCCCAACTTATCACATATGAAAGTATTTGGTTGTATTGCATGTTCCAGATGAGTTGAGGATGAAGCTTGATCCAAAAGCATAAAATTGTATCTTCATTGGGTACTCCCTTGAGCAAAAGGGATATAAATGTTATAACCCACTCACACGACAATTGAAGGTGAGCAAAAATGTTGTGTTTGATGAAATGTGAAGATTCTATGTAGATGCCAAAGATGGATTTAATCTTGAATCAAATGACAAAGAAAATGCTAAAAAATCAAGTGTAGAATCTCAAGTTTTGAGTGGACCGGATGCATCACCAAGCAATAGTTCCAATTGAAATGTCATATAATATTATCAAAAGGTTAGGATCACCTTTTGGAGAAGGATGCCATATGGCATCACATGGGCATTTATACCACTTGGTAGAAGAGACATGATGAGGTCTCATTTGGAGAGTCTCTAGTTGAGAACAAGAGAGAACACATAGAGCAACTCGACGGTTGGGTAGAAAAAGGAACACTACTCTGTGTGTGGTCAACGTGGATCGACAAAACGACAACCAAAATAGATGTTGAGCTCGCACAGCTTCGCTACAATGATATCAAAGCATCTAATCAGTCATAATCGCACATGCATCAGGTGGGAATTGAATCTGCACCAGCTATTTGAGGGATGGATGGTCTATCCAATTTTCCCACGTGGACTTCATGAAGATATAAGCTACACATTTAAATGACTGCTGAGTACTCGTGAGATTCAAGATGCATCCGCACGGTGATGGCTTATGGATATAGGCAATTGGAACCAGGTTTATGTATTATGTTCTTTGAATTGTCTATTATCATAACATGAAAAGTTGATGTTTAATGTAGTCTAGTTGGATTAAGCATATCTTAACTAATTCTTAAGAAGGAAACACCTAAAGATTGCACTGTAGCAAAGTGCTATAATTCTATGATGCATGGTGAAAACATGTTGGTACATGTTTGTCCATGTTTTTGCAATAAGCTCAGAGCTTTATGCACAATCTTATTAATTCATTAATGGCATCTTATACTTCATAAATTTTCTTCTTCAAAGGGAGAGTGCATTAATATATATTTTATTGCACACACACACACACATATAAGTCAAGCTCATTATGCTCTCAATATTGAGGAGGTAGCATGTGGGAAAGGATATATTCGTGCCTCTATAGTTATATAAGAGCTTTTGAGAGGAGGAAGCGACAACATCCTTATTCTAAGGATGTACTGAATTTGAATTTTTCCTAATCCTCATTTTCTGAGGAAGAAATGAATGGATTTGAATAATCAATGTTGGAGGGAAAATTATGTGTGTGGGGAGTACGAGATGTGTACTCCTATTAAAGTTAAGGATTCCTTCAAAATACAATTAAGAACAAGCTATAGGTATCTCCAAAGTAGCTATGTTCATGATTTTTCACATAAATTTCAAGTACTATTTTTGATAAGTAGCTATTTTCGAAAAGGGAAATGAAGTGGGATTTCTCTTAGTTTGGTAGGAAAAATCATGCATACTTTTAGTCTAGTGTATTGAATTCCATATAAGAGTAAGAAATCAAAAATATATTTCAGTATGATGGGAGTTTGAACCTCCACAAAATCCCCTTCCATCATTGTTTGAGGAAAAGTTACTTGAATTTAAGAAATTCCCATTTTGGAAGAGGAAAAAAGAGGTGCATTGACTATGGATGGATGGGAAAAAGTAGATATATTGAGAGAATATCATATGGAATTCACAATGGAATCATTAGATACATTAAAATATAAGTTAAGGAAGAATTTTACTTCCTCAAAGACCCCCTTCCCGCACTTAATTTGCAAAAAATTTCAGATGTTAATTTTTGTTGAACTCCACTTTTGGGAGTAAGAAAAGGGACTATTTAAGAGGTTTCCCATGGATTAGAGTATACATACATAATGTATGATGTATGTATTACCATGGAGAATAAGAAAAACCAAGAAAAATCCACATTAGGATGGATTAGAAGCTTGCTAAATTCCCATTGTTAAGTTTTGGCGTGAAACTAAAAATCTTGATTTAGGCCTCTTTTGGGGAGCAGATTAGCATGCATGAAGGGAGGATTTGGTGAGGTGAAAATAGGCCCAGGAATCTTCATATATTTCTCTCTGAGATTATGGAGAGAATTTTAGCATTTGCTTGATGCAAGAATGCTTTTGGGCACCCCAAAGATCACATTTTCACACTTTTTCCAGCCCCTCCACCAGTCTACTAGTTTGGCATGTCTCGCTTGTAAAGGCTATATCTTGGGCTAGGAAACTCCAAATTGGATGTGCTATGGCTCATTTCTAAGAGCACAAAGTTAACTCTCTGTTTAAGAAATAAATTTTGGATATTATGTATCTTTGTAGGTCTATACAGGTCTGCAAAGTCTGAATAGTTTTTGGCAACTGCCTTCCCGAAGCCATACTTTACCAATCGAGAAGTTGATTGAAGCAATTTCACTTCGAGCCACTTTCATATGATATGTATCTCATTTTATGATTATTTTAACATCCTAAAAAAGTTTTTTTAGTCTAAAGAAGGATTACATATGCACCTTTTGGGTAAATTTGCATTATTTTGGTAATCATTTGACCATGCTTCATGTTTTGGGAAGTGATCCGATGTATTCGGGCACTTCAAAGTTTATGTTAGGATCTGAAGAGGAAGGTGTAGAGGTCTCAAAGCTCATAAAAAAGGATTGGATGCATGCAATTCCAATACCAAACCATTCAAGGATTTATGGTTTATATTTCAAGATTTTTACTTTATATTATGGCATGGTTTGTATGTACATGCATGTATTGAAATGCATACATCAAAGTTGATAATTTTTCTAATTCTAAAAGTATGGACCAACTTGCTAGGAGTACACCTTTTTATTATTTGTAGGAAAGATCATTGCAGGAACTACATGGTTACACAACAAAGATATTGTTGCTAACATTTGTTTTTATTTCTTTGTAGGTTATGGAGTTCATGTATGAGTATATGGCGTGCATGCCATGGGCTTGCCAAGCCCTATGTTATATTGGATGGCATGTGTGCCATTGAGTTTATGGTTAAATTTTTTTGGGACTCCATCTCCTTGGGGAAATGTTGTCCAAATTTTTCTCACCACATGGCATTAGATACGCACTTGCCTTTAGGTAAGAATGTTATAGTATGGTAACATGCCTTTTCTGCAAACATCAATAAGATCTAGGCATGCTTATAAGCATGTATTTGATGGACTTAGTACCATCACAGTATTACAGATAAGGAAACTTCATTAGAAATAGGATCCCTACACATAATCCTTATGGATTTTAGACCATAGGATTGCTAAGGGGAAGGAGTTATACCTTGACCATTAGGAATGTGCACAAGAAATCCTATAGGTTATAGGAAGTTTTTTTTAATATAAAGGAAGTTCGGCATTAGCCTACTCTCCCGGACTTGAATTAAATAAAGAAACAAAAGTACAATAGAAGGGAACTAGTGCCCACGGGACCCCCCGAGTCCCACAAAGCAGGGGAAGCTTGTATAGAGCCTAGGTTGCATTACAAAGAAGGTTAATCACCCTCTCATCGCCCTCATGCAGGGCCCATTTGGGTTTGAGCTTGTTGTTGATCAAAAGGAGGACTTGATGGTGCCTGAAGGGGGGGGATTTCTTACTGTTAACAATCCTTTTGCCAAGGAGGAATAGTGATTTCTCAATCGACCACTCCCTGGGGGGATCACCGAAGTTGAGAGCACATCTTTCCCGCCATATTTTCCACAGGACTTCCCCTCTGATGGCGTTCCAGAGTGCCGCGGAGCAGCCGATCGCTTCTCCCAAAAGTACTTGTTTCCAGCTAAGCTGATTTTGAAGTCTGATTATCATTCCAACCGTCTGCCAGATTCTGCTGGAGTTGGGGCAAGTAAAGAAGATGTGTGGGACATCTTCGATAGACCGGTGGCAGCGTTTGCACCAAGGAGGGATCCCACAAAGTTTGCTAGCCTTATGGTTGGTCCAAATTCCTCGATGAAGAATTTGCCATAAGAGGACAGACTTCTTAATTTCTATAAGGGGGTGCCAGATACCCATGAACTTCATGTCCCACCAAAGCCGCGTCCAAGACAGGCACCACTTCTTGTTGAGGTTGATCTAATGGTCAATCGTTTCTTTGATGTTCGGGATTTTGAATAGGCTATTCCCATTGTGCCATTTGAGCCCAAGTGGGTTTGGTGTGTCGTGTCCCATGAGAAGGCGAGTCTTGTGACGATCCCATGCGAGACGTCTGCTTTGCAAAGTGTTCCATTCTTCGTACGAGATGTTGATGCCAGGGTCAATATCCTCGAAGTTGATCCAGCTGTTGGTGTCATGTTTCCAGAGGTGTTTCCATTTTTTGAAGCCTTTGTTCCATAACTTCTTGGCATTTTGAATGTTCCAAGACTCCACACTCCGGATGCCATGTATCGGAAACCAGATAGAGTCGTTTTGTCTGATACCTGCCGCCCACTTCCAGTCCTCACTAATTCTTGTGAAGCTTTTGACTTTATTCCAGCCCTTCCAAAGGGAGCACACGAGATTGGAGCCTTTCGGGAAGACGGGGATCGGGGAGAATAGCAGGGTCAAGATGTCAAGATTCTTCCAGTTTGGGAACCCCATGAGAGCCAACTCATTCTTGTTTCTGAAGATCAGCTTGGCCCACGAGGCCTCCTTATTGCACCAAGCCTTAAACATCCACTTGGCAGCCAGTTTGTTAGCCATACACCCAATGTCCAGGATACCAAGCCCCCCGTTATCTCTAGAGCTAGTGCAGATGGCCCATTTGATTTTAGGCACCCCCCTTCTGTTATGATCACCCGTCCAAAGAAAGTTTCTACAAATACTATTCAGTTTGGACAGGCCTTGCTCATTCGGTCTCCAGCATGACAGGAAATAGATGGTAGAAGAGAGGAGGAACGTGTTGATAACCATCGCACGCCCAGCGAGATTGATTTGCATACCTCTCCAATAGTTAAGCTTGTTTTCGAGTTTGGCCAGCACCCAGTTCCATCGCTGTTCCATGGAGATGCCAAACCCCAAGGGGATTCCGAGAAGACGAAAGATTTGGCCCTGCGGAATGATTTGATAGCCATGATCAATGAGAAGGCCGGGATGAGGTCCCACAATAGCTCTAAACGCGGTCTTGGAGTGGTTGATTCTGGATCCAGAGGCTTCACAAAAGGTAGCAAGACACCTCCAGAATGTCTCCAGGCTGGTATTATCATTGTGAACGAACGCGTTCATATCATCGGCAAATAGTATCATGGTGATTTGACTGTGGTCGTGAGGCAGCCGGAGGCCTTTGATATTGCCAGCCTCCACATGATGCGCCACAAGCCTGCTAAGCCCCTCAGTGGCGATGGCAAAAAGAAGGGGGGCCAGTGGGCACCCTTGTCTAATAGATCTTCTAAGTTTGATCGCCTTCGAAAGTTTGCCGTTGACGTTAATTTGGGTCGTTGCGTTTCCGAGAAGGGTCGCGATCATCTTGGTGAATTTCTGGCTACATCTGAGATCTTGGAGCGACTGTAGAATATAGTCCCATTCTAGCCTGTCGTAGGCTTTGTCAAAGTCGATCTTGAGGAAGACCACGATTAGACTCTTTTGCAAATTGAATACCTTCCCAAATGTCCATAATGGTTTCCAAGATAGACCTGCCTTTGATGAAACCTTTTTGGTCCTCACTTAGCCACGATCGCAGGTGGCACGAGATTCTGTTGGCAATGACTTTGGCGATGATCTTGTATCCTGTTTGGAGCATCGTAATAGGCCGCCAGTTCTCGGTTCTGTTCTTTTCCCCTTTCTTGTGTATTAACTTGATAATTCCATTATTGAGGCAAGCAGGAAGAGCATCAAACTTTAATGCTTCTTGCCAAACCATCCGAAGAGGGGTGGCAACCACCAGCTTGAAGGATTTAAAGAACTCGTTAGTGAGTCCGTCGGGTCCCGGGCTTTTACTGAGAGGGAAGGCATCAATGACCTCAATAATTTCTGATTCAGAGATAGGGGCATGAAGCAGGGAGAGGAGGTTGGGTGGTATCCTACGGGGGGAAACCCTAGAAATGGCTGCCATACAGTCCCTTCTATGGTGGGAGAGGGAGTTCGAGGTTCCAAAGAGTCTCGTGAAGTGCCCTTCGATGATGCCAAAGTTACCTTCTTCCGAATTGCATACATTGCCATGTAGGTCTAGCAATAGGGGGATCGATTCTCTGCTATGTTTCCTTTTAAGGATATGGCACATCTCTTTGGTGGGCCTGTCGGCTTTGCCAGCCCACCAATCCTTGAAGAAAATTTGCAAATTTTTCCTTTGTATTTCTTCCTCGTATCTCAACACCGCTCTGATTTTTCGGAGACCTTTCTGGGCTTGATGTTTTCCTTTGTTCACTTCCTCCTCGAGCCTCCAGAACTCTGACTGCTAGTGTACATCAAGTTATACTTGAAGAGAAGTTTATAGGTAAAAAGCCAAACTTATCACATATGAAAGTATTTGGTTGTATTGCATATGTGCATGTTCCAGATGAGTTGAGGATGAAGCTTGATCCAAAAGCATAAAATTGTATCTTCATTGGGTACTCCCTTGAGCAAAAGGGATATAAATGTTATAACCCACTCACACGACAATTGAAGGTGAGCAAAAATGTTGTGTTTGATGAAATGTGAAGATTCTATGTAGATGCCAAAGATGGATTTAATCTTGAATCAAATGACAAAGAAAATGCTAAAAAATCAAGTGTAGAATCTCAAGTTTTGAGTGGACCGGATGCATCACCAAGCAATAGTTCCAATTGAAATGTCATATAATATTATCAAAAGGTTAGGATCACCTTTTGGAGAAGGATGCCATATGGCATCACATGGGCATTTATACCACTTGGTAGAAGAGACATGATGAGGTCTCATTTGGAGAGTCTCTAGTTGAGAACAAGAGAGAACACATAGAGCAACTCGACGGTTGGGTAGAAAAAGGAACACTACTCTGTGTGTGGTCAACGTGGATCGACAAAACGACAACCAAAATAGATGTTGAGCTCGCACAGCTTCGCTACAATGATATCAAAGCATCTAATCAGTCATAATCGCACATGCATCAGGTGGGAATTGAATCTGCACCAGCTATTTGAGGGATGGATGGCCTATCCAATTTTCCCACGTGGACTTCATGAAGATATAAGCTGCACATTTAAATGACTGCTGAGTACTCGTGAGATTCAAGATGCATCCGCACGGTGATGGCTTATGGATATAGGCAATTGGAACCAGGTTTATGTATTATGTTCTTTGAATTGTCTATTATCATAACATGAAAAGTTGATGTTTAATGTAGTCTAGTTGGATTAAGCATATCTTAACTAATTCTTAAGAAGGAAACACCTAAAGATTGCACTGTAGCAAAGTGCTATAATTCTATGATGCATGGTGAAAACATGTTGGTACATGTTTGTCCATGTTTTTGCAATAAGCTCAGAGCTTTATGCACAATCTTATTAATTCATTAATGGCATCTTATACTTCATAAATTTTCTTCTTCAAAGGGAGAGTGCATTAATATATATTTTATTGCACACACACACACATATAAGTCAAGCTCATTATGCTCTCAATATTGAGGAGGTAGCATGTGGGAAAGGATATATTCGTGCCTCTATAGTTATATAAGAGCTTTTGAGAGGAGGAAGCGACAACATCCTTATTCTAAGGATGTACTAAATTTGAATTTTTCCTAATCCTCATTTTCTGAGGAAGAAATGAATGGATTTGAATAATCAATGTTGGAGGGAAAATTATGTGTGTGGGGAGTACGAGATGTGTACTCCTATTAAAGTTAAGGATTCCTTCAAAATACAATTAAGAACAAGCTATAGGTATCTCCAAAGTAGCTATGTTCATGATTTTTTCACATAAATTTCAAGTACTATTTTTGATAAGTAGCTATTTTCGAAAAGGGAAATGAAGTGGGATTTCTCTTAGTTTGGTAGGAAAAATCATGCATACTTTTAGTCTAGTGTATTGAATTCCATATAAGAGTAAGAAATCAAAAATATATTTCAGTATGATGGGAGTTTGAACCTCCACAAAATCCCCTTCCATCATTGTTTGAGGAAAAGTTACTTGAATTTAAGAAATTCCCATTTTGGAAGAGGAAAAAAGAGGTGCATTGACTATGGATGGATGGGAAAAAGTAGATATATTGAGAGAATATCATATGGAATTCACAATGGAATCATTAGATACATTAAAATATAAGTTAAGGAAGAATTTTACTTCCTCAAAGACCCCCTTCCCGCACTTTTTGCAAAAAATTTCAGATGTTAATTTTTGTTGAACTCCACTTTTGGGAGTAAGAAAAGGGACTATTTAAGAGGTTTCCCATGGATTAGAGTATACATACATAATGTATGATGTATGTATTACCATGGAGAATAAGAAAAACCAAGAAAAATCCACATTAGGATGGATTAGAAGCTTGCTAAATTCCCATTGTTAAGTTTTGGCGTGAAACTAAAAATCTTGATTTAGGCCTCTTTTGGGGAGCAGATTAGCATGCATGAAGGGAGGATTTGGTGAGGTGAAAATAGGCCCAGGAATCTTCATATATTTCTCTCTGAGATTATGGAGAGAATTTTAGCATTTGCTTGATGCAAGAATGCTTTTGGGCACCCCAAAGATCACATTTTCACACTTTTTCCAGCCCCTCCACCAGTCTACTAGTTTGGCATGTCTCGCTTGTAAAGGCTATATCTTGGGCTAGGAAACTCCAAATTGGATGTGCTATGGCTCATTTCTAAGAGCACAAAGTTAACTCTCTGTTTAAGAAATAAATTTTGGATATTATGTATCTTTGTAGGTCTATACAGGTCTGCAAAGTCTGAATAGTTTTTGGCAACTGCCTTCCCGAAGCCATACTTTACCAATCGAGAAGTTGATTGAAGCAATTTCACTTCGAGCCACTTTCATATGATATGTATCTCATTTTATGATTATTTTAACATCCTAAAAAAGTTTTTTTAGTCTAAAGAAGGATTACATATGCACCTTTTGGGTAAATTTGCATTATTTTGGTAATCATCTGACCATGCTTCATGTTTTGGGAAGTGATCCGATGTATTCAGGCACTTCAAAGTTTATGTTAGGATCTGAAGAGGAAGGTGTAGAGGTCTCAAAGCTCATAAAAAAGGATTGGATGCATGCAATTCCAATACCAAACCATTCAAGGATTTATGGTTTATATTTCAAGATTTTTACTTTATATTATGGCATGGTTTGTATGTACATGCATGTATTGAAATGCATACATCAAAGTTGATAATTTTTCTAATTCTAAAAGTATGGACCAACTTGCTAGGAGTACACCTTTTTATTATTTGTAGGAAAGATCATTGCAGGAACTACATGGTTACACAACAAAGATATTGTTGCTAACATTTGTTTTTATTTCTTTGTAGGTTATGGAGTTCATGTATGAGTATATGGTGTGCATGCCATGGGCTTGCCAAGCCCTATGTTATATTGGATGGCATGTGTGCCATTGAGTTTATGGTTAAATTTTTTTGGGACTCCATTTCCTTGGGGAAATGTTGTCCAAATTTTTCTCACCACATGGCATTAGATACGCACTTGCCTTTAGGTAAGAATGTTATAGTATGGTAACATGCCTTTTCTGCAAACATCAATAAGATCTAGGCATGCTTATAAGCATGTATTTGATGGACTTAGTACCATCACAGTATTACAGATAAGGAAACTTCATTAGAAATAGGATCCCTACACATAATCCTTATGGATTTTAGACCATAGGATTGCTAAGGGGAAGGAGTTATACCTTGACCATTAGGAATGTTCACAAGAAATCCTATAGGTTATAGGAAGTTTTTTTTAATATAAAGGAAGTTCGGCATTAGCCTACTCTCCCGGACTTGAATTAAATAAAGAAACAAAAGTACAATAGAAGGGAACTAGTGCCCACGGGACCCCCCGAGTCCCACAAAGCAGGGGAAGCTTGTATAGAGCCTAGGTTGCATTACAAAGAAGGTTAATCACCCTCTCATCGCCCTCATGCGGGGCCCATTTGGGTTTGAGCTTGTTGTTGATCAAAAGGAGGACTTGATGGTGCCTGAAGGGGGGGGATTTCTTACTCTTAACAATCCTTTTGCCAAGGAGGAATAGTGATTTCTCAATCGACCACTCCCTGGGGGGATCACCAAAGTTGAGAGCACATCTTTCCCGCCATATTTTCCACAGGACTTCCCCTCTGATGGCGTTCCAGAGTGCCGCGGAGCAGCCGATCGCTTCTCCCAAAAGTACTTGTTTCCAGCTAAGCTGATTTTGAAGTCTGATTATCATTCCAACCGTCTGCCAGATTCTGCTGGAGTTGGGGCAAGTAAAGAAGATGTGTGGGACATCTTCAATAGACCGGTGGCAGCGTTTGCACCAAGGAGGGATCCCACAAAGTTTGCTAGCCTTATGGTTGGTCCAAATTCCTCGATGAAGAATTTGCCATAAGAGGACAGACTTCTTAATTTCTATAAGGGGGTGCCAGATACCCATGAACTTCATGTCCCACCGAAGCCGCGTCCAAGACAAGCACCACTTCTTGTTGAGGTTGATCTAATGGTCAATCGTTTCTTTGATGTTCGGGATTTTGAATAGGCTATTCCCATTGTGCCATTTGAGCCCAAGTGGGTTTGGTGTGTCGTGTCCCATGAGAAGGCGAGTCTTGTGACGATCCCATGCGAGACGTCTGCTTTGCAAAGTGTTCCATTCTTCGTACGAGATGTTGATGCCAGGGTCAATATCCTCGAAGTTGATCCAGCTGTTGGTGTCATGTTTCCAGAGGTGTTTCCATTTTTTGAAGCCTTTGTTCCATAACTTCTTGGCATTTTGAATGTTCCAAGACTCCACACTCTGGATGCCATGTATCGGAAACCAGATAGAGTCGTTTTGTCTGATACCTGCCGCCCACTTCCAGTCCTCACTAATTCTTGTGAAGCTTTTGACTTTATTCCAGCCCTTCCAAAGGGAGCACACGAGATTGGAGCCTTTCGGGAAGACGGGGATCGGGGAGAATAGCAGGGTCAAGATGTCAAGATTCTTCCAGTTTGGGAACCCCATGAGAGCCAACTCATTCTTGTTTCTGAAGATCAGCTTGGCCCACGAGGCCTGCTTATTGCACCAAGCCTTAATCATCCACTTGGCAGCCAGTTTGTTAGCCATACACCCAATGTCCAGGATACCAAGCCCCCCGTTATCTCTAGAGCTAGTGCAGATGGCCCATTTGATTTTAGGCACCCCCCTTCTGTTATGATCACCCGTCCAAAGAAAGTTTCTACAAATACTATTCAGTTTGGACAGGCCTTGCTCATTCGGTCTCCATCATGACAGGAAATAGATGGTAGAAGAGAGGAGGAACGTGTTGATAACCATCGCACGCCCAGCGAGATTGATTTGCATACCTCTCCAATAGTTAAGCTTGTTTTCGAGTTTGGCCAGCACCCAGTTCCATCGCTGTTCCATGGAGACGCCAAACCCCAAGGGGATTCCGAGAAGACGAAAGATTTGGCCCTGCGGAATGATTTGATAGCCATGATCAATGAGAAGGCCGGGATGAGGTCCCACAATAGCTCTAAACGCGGTCTTGGAGTGGTTGATTCTAGATCCAGAGGCTTCACAAAAGGTAGCAAGACACCTCCAGAATGTCTCCAGGCTGGTATTATCATTGTGAACGAACGCGTTCATATCATCGGCAAATAGTCTCATGGTGATTTGACTGTGGTCGTGAGGCAGCCGGAGGCCTTTGATATTGCCAGCCTCCACATGATGCGCCACAAGCCTGCTAAGCCCCTCAGTGGCGATGGCAAAAAGAAGGGGGGCCAGTGGGCACCCTTGTCTAATAGATCTTCTAAGTTTGATCGCCTTCGAAAGTTTGCCGTTGACGTTAATTTGGGTCGTTGCGTTTCCGAGAAGGGTCGCGATCATCTTGGTGAATTTCTGGCTACATCTGAGATCTTGGAGCGACTGTAGAATATAGTCCCATTCTAGCCTGTCGTAGGCTTTGTCAAAGTCGATCTTGAGGAAGACCACGATTAGACTCTTTTGCAAATTGAATACCTTCCCAAATGTCCATAATGGTTTCCAAGATAGACCTGCCTTTGATGAAACCTTTTTGGTCCTCACTTAGCCACGATCGCAGGTGGCACGAGATTCTGTTGGCAATGACTTTGGCGATGATCTTGTATCCTGTTTGGAGCATCGTAATAGGCCGCCAGTTCTCGATTATGTTCTTTTCCCCTTTCTTGTGTATTAACTTGATAATTCCATTATTGAGGCAAGCAGGAAGAGCATCAAAATTTAATGCTTCTTGCCAAACCATCCGAAGAGGGGTGGCAACCACCAGCTTGAAGGATTTAAAGAACTCGTTAGTGAGTCCGTCGGGTCCCGGGCTTTTACTGAGAGGGAAGGCATCAATGACCTCAATAATTTCTGATTCAGAGATAGGGGCATGAAGCAGGGAGAGGAGGTTGGGTGGTATCCTACGGGGGGAAACCCTAGAAATGGCTGCCATACAGTCCCTTCTATGGTGGGAGAGGGAGTTCGAGGTTCCCAAGAGTCTCGTGAAGTGCCCTTCGATGATGCCAAAGTTACCTTCTTCCGAATTGCATACATTGCCATGTAGGTCTAGCAATAGGGGGATCGATTCTCTGCTATGTTTCCTTTTAAGGATATGGCACATCTCTTTGGTGGGCCTGTCGGCTTTGCCAGCCCACCAATCCTTGAAGAAAATTTGCAAATTTTTCCTTTGTATTTCTTCCTCGTATCTCAACACCGCTCTGATTTTTCGGAGACCTTTCTGGGCTTGATGTTTTCCTTTGTTCACTTCCTCCTCGAGCCTCCAGAGTCTGTGGTAAAGAGCTTCCCTACGAGCCCGCCGCACGGTCTCGAGCATCTTCTTAGTTCTGATCATGATCTTTCGAGACTTATCGACAGCACTTCTCCAGCACTTGGCTGGGGACAAGCCGGAGGCGAACGCCACCTTCCACACATCGGCAATTTCTTGATGGACGGAGGGGAGAGAGAAGGTGGTAGCATTGGCATGGAACCACGGAGCCTTGCGGATCTTGTTGGAAGGCTGAAAAGTGATAACGATCGGGTAGTGATCAGAGATAGTGAGGTCAGTGTGTTGCGAGATGGCGGGGTGGCCCCACTGATGAGTAAAACTCTGAGAGATGTAGCATCTGTCGAGTCTATCTTTCCTCAGGTCCTCGCCCGCTTGGAGATTTGACCAAGAAAAGCCATTCGAGTCTTTGTATTCAACCAAATCCAGGTGAAGTTTGGTCCTGTCCCACGTTTCTTTCTCCCGACTGTCGATGACCCTGCCCTTGCCCATCCATCTATCCATAGGGCCCTCCACCATGTTGAAGTCTCCACAGATAAGCACGTTGTGGGGAAGCGAGTCTAAGGAGGCCCATGTGTTCAGTCTCTCCAAATCCCCGTTAGGGGCGTACAAAGAAACCATAGTAACGCAAAGAGGAGCACCAAAAGAAACAGCGATCCAACGGTGGCTTTCATCTTCAATGAAGTTCTCAAGCTTTTCAAACCAGAGTTGATTAACGTCGATAGACGTTCCACCAGATCCCCGCTGGTGCGTCGTCGAGATCCAAACATGGGTCGAGGAGACTTGTCTAAGCCGTTTATGGAGGTCTTCTCCGTCGATTTTAGTCTCTTGAATACAAATAAAATCTGGGTTTATGCTGAGGTCGCGGAGCCATTGACCAATGATGGTCGCTCTACAGGGGTCGGTTAGCCCCCTAGCATTTAACGAGATGATGATCATTTTCGTAGTGATCCCTCTTTGCGGGAGGGAGCTTTATCCTTTCTTTTCTTGGATTCAGCTTTCTTTTTCGCTGGAATCGGATCCCGAGTTAGCAATAGGTTCTTGTGGGGGCTTTTCCAGGGTAACTCCATAGGTTGTTTTCCTTTGCGGGATGCCTCTTGCTGGGGAGACTTGGGCACCGTATTCGGCACCGTTTCCGGAATAGTCGATCCGATGATGGAACTTTCACTATCCATGTTGTCTTCGTTACTAGTGGTGAAGCCGTCTTCTTTGCTTGTAGCGTAGCCCTCCTGGGAGGTTTCTTTATTGTCAATAATCTCTAGGGCTTTGTCGTTGGTGTCAACCCCATGTGGGTTCCCACCTGGGAAGTCGAACTCATTGATTTCCTTTTCCAAATTGCCATACAGGTTGCTAGAGGGGGTAGCTGACAAGTTGTTTCGCTCGCGATTTGCCCTAGGGCTTCTTTTCCTTCTTCTTCTGACTTCGATGAACCCGTCATCATTGGCTTGTGGATTAGGGAGGACCTTGCCTTCCCCTTCTCTTGTCGAGTGGGTCGAAGCACCTTTGTTGTCTTGAGCATTTTTGGAGGCATCTTGAACGCGCTTGCTTTTTTGTCTCAGAGGGCAGTCTTTAATCCTGTGGCCTTGTTGGCCACAACGAAAGCACGCGTTGGGCAGGTTTTTGTAGCTGATATCTTGCTCCCATACCTCCCCTTCGCCCAGGTCCACTTTGATCATCGATGGAAGCGGCATGCTGAGGTCGGCCTCGACACAGATTTGGGGGTGCCACCTAGCATTGAATGAGTGTCTTGCACCTTCATAGATGAGACCACCAATGGGAAGTTGCATAGAGGCACGGGAGATACATTTATGATAATCTCCAATGTAGTGAAGATTTACTTATCTTCACAAGAGTCTCACAGTATGATTAGGAGGCTATGGGGTATTATTAGGAATACCCAAAGAGTGACTAATTTCAATCATGCACATCACTTGACCAAGTAGTGAAGCATTTTTGCTACACTACTAAGGAAACCAATTAGATGGGATCACATAGATGGGTTTCATGAGACAACATCAATGGGTGCTTATGTAATTCGAGTGATGGTTAGGAAGGCCATAGGCATGGCACTAGCTTTATGATTTAGAGCATAGATCCCTCAGTCAAGAATATTTGGGGTACCCAATACATATATGTATGTTGGGATCTATAGAAAGGTATATGGACTCAGTCTTGGTACCTAGGAACAAGTTAGTTTGGAATAAGAAAGGGATATCCACTATCACATGTTGATTAGAACCAAAATAACTAGTTCAAGGACATCGGAATCATTTGAGTCCACATATATGAGTTGAGGAAATAGGATTCATTAGAGTCCACTTACATATTCCATTATATATATGTGGAATATATATTCGGTTTAGTGTAGGTATGACATCATGAATTGGAAGAAGTTTTCACTGGTATGGGACAGTGGAAACGACTTCCCTTTGATCCCTCTTCTTCTATGGCCATGGAGAAAAGGACTCATGATTCATGGTAGAATATCTCACTAGATCATAGGATAGCTCTTTGTAGACATCTCCAAGTGTTGCTACATGAAATCCACAAAGTGGAAGATTGCGTGGAAATTTCAGTCTAGAAAATTCATCAACTACATCGAAGAAAGGTAAAGAAAAGCTTTCTATTGGTAGTAAAACATCTACAAGTTTTGAAGACATTGATGGAGACTCAAGTGGTTTAGAAAAGAGCCGTGATGAGGAACTTGGATTGCCCTTGGTCAAGACTCTAGGGATTAGAAAGACACATGAAGATGATACAAGGAGAAGTGACCCAGGACCAAGAAAATATGGGAGGATGCAAAATTCAGTGCAACGATTGATGTATGACAATTATATGGCTCTTCATTGTGACTACATGACCAAGGTGATACAAGATGCTAAGCCTTCTTGTTTTGAAGATGCAATTGGAAATGCAGATTTGGAAAAAGCTATGGATGAGGAGATGGCTACACTTTATGGAAACGATACATGGAAGCTAGTTCCATTGCCGTAAGGAAAGAAACCCATAGCCTATAAGTGGGTCTACAAGGTAAAGCACAATGCTGATGGTAGCATAAGTAGGTACAAAGCATGATTGGTAGCAAAAGGATATGCATACATCATAGCCTATAAGTGGGTCTACAAGGTAAAGCACAATGTTGATGGTAGCATAAGCAGGTACAAAGCATGATTGGTAGCAAAAGGATATGCATACAACATAACTACTCACGACATCAGAAGGAACGACAAAATAAAAATACAAGTCATGTTGGACGCCCAGAAACACCAAAGGTTACTAAAGTATGGATACCAAAGAAGGTGGTAGCTGCCCAATCGGCCCGAACGTGGATATGGATTCCCAAGTCACGTACTCCAATGACAATCATCAAAAAGGATGAGACAAGGCACAAGGAGAATCAATATGATCTAAAGGCAAAACTACAGAAGATAAATCGTTACAGGATAAAGCAGGGATCTACATACGATTCACACGTCGCTCCAAGATTCAAAGAACATACTAAACAGAAGCACCACATGAGAAGCACCACATTCACCAGGAATGTTGGGAACACAATCCGTCCCAACAGAATAAAGCAGATTTGGATTCCGAAAGACAAGACAAGCTGTATACATCTACCAAATAATTCGAGTTGCACACATTTGGAGTTACAAGAACCCAAAGTATGCATGATAGGGCCACACTACAAGGCCAAGCATTCGGCACAATTTTGACTATTGAGACTTGGTGTTCTACCTTGTACTGAGGTGGGCTCTTGCCCTTTGCACATGTATTTTTACCATCTTTAATTCATCCTTTTTGTTTTCTCAAAAAAAAAACAAGTAACAGACATCATAGTATTTTTCTTTCTATTTTCTCGAGTAGATGAATCCCCTTCTTTCTGCATTCAGTTCAAAGCACGCCTTCAAGGAAGAAAGTAGATCATAAAATTGTTTATCCCTGTCTTATTTCATCCTTGAGCTTGTAAATACTTTTGAATCAATGAGGCGAGGAACATCATTTCCCTTGAGACTACATCTTCTGTGCTCGTGTGATTTATCAGAAGAGGTTTATTTTTTGCAAAGCATGATCTGGTCATACGCTGGAAATTTTTGTCTTTTTCATTCAAAGACTGTTATTCCATGATATCCATGCTTTCTTTTAAGCTTCTTCTGGAAGGCAACATGCTAAATTTTCCCAAATCATCCATCTACTTTTGTTCAAAGATTCAAACCAATCTAGGCATGTACAAGAGGTCAAAGGTAATGTTCAACATTGTTTTCTACGGACTTCACCTAAACTTAATCATATTCTCCTACTTTCATCTATGGCCATAATCCTCATAGTTAGACTATAAAGATCAAAATATCATTATGAGCTGCTAGGTGTGGCCTTGCTTCCATCTTATGTTTATCCTGGCTAATGGAATCTAGAAATTTGCATTGACCGCGTGCCTCAAGTTTGGCCAAAGAGGACACCATCTCAAATTTCTACATGCATAGCAAACTAGAAAAATTCAAATGACCAAAGTGTGCATGCCAAAGCTTTGCATATGAGATAGAATCGGAATCTTGAACTTCATATACTGAATCATTCACAAATTATATATAATCTATGAGCTTATACAACCCATGACATAAGATGCAAGAAGCAATAATGGTATCAATATTTGAGAGATCATGAATTGTACACCTATCATCAACAAATTTGATAACCAAGCTAATCTTGACTAATGTTGAAATTGACAACAAATTTTTCTTGGTCCCTGGCACAAACAAAGCATCTGACAATGTGAAAGAACTACCATCAGCAATAGTCAAAAGAATCTTACCAATTCTCATGACATGATAAGAGGAGTTTTTGGTGCATGTGATAGTATTCCCTGTAGGAATGAGCTCAAATGAACTAAAGAAACAACGCTATGAGGTAATATGTTTGTTTGTCGCACTATCAAAGTACCAAACATTTGAGTCTACTACAGACATACAAAACTCATGAGAAGATGGGTCATAACTAGAAACAATAGTAAATGCATATTCTTCATTCTACACAAGATTAACAGACTCTATTTTAGGTGTAGAGGCATCTGCAACAACCATTCTAGTCTCTTTCTTCTATTCCTCTTTTGCAACAAGTTTTGGACAACTCATTATGGCATGATCGTTTCCTTAAGAGTATTTGTAAAATAATTTTTGCTTTTGTGTTTTCTTCTCATCTTTATCATCCTTCTTTGATTGTTCAAAATTAGTAGATTTTTGTTTACTAGTAGATGAGCTCCATTTACCTTTGCCCTTCTGACTAGCTAGGAAAGCTTGATCTCCAACATGCATAATACACCTGTTCTGCCTAGACTAATCATCCTGCAACAAAACAAAGACTAAATCCTCAAATGTTAAGGCATTTGGATTTCCTTTCATCATCAATTGAAGAGTAGAAGAAAAACTCTGATATGAATTTGGAAGCCAGTCAGAACAATCTACACAAGTGAATTGTCTGGTAAGACTTCATCAATAGAAATCAACTACTCCTTCAAATCTTTGATCTTTGTCAAAAAATTGTCCATGGAATATCCTTCATTCATGTGCTCACTCTCCAATTGTTTTCGGAGGTAAGCAACACAAGCCCCATTTCTTGCTTGGTATAAAGTGGTAATTGTATCCCAAGCATCCTTTGCTATCTTGCAAGAGAGAATGTGAGGGATAATAGCACGTTTGGCAAACAAAACTATCAATGCATGTGCATGAGCATGTTTGCCATCCTAACGAATTAGTTTCTCTGCAATAGGTGCATCAAGTACTATAACATGAACAAAAAGTTGAAGATCCTCATCTTCAACACCATCTGCATCACCCTCAATGACTATATTTGAAGGTGTAGTAGGTCATTTTTCAACACCTTGCATAATATTCCACAATCCTTTCACTACCAATACATGACACATCATATATGCCCATAATGGGTAATTAGTACCATCCAATCTATCCTCAACAACCAATAGCCACCCTGATGCAAAAAAATGATTACATCTCGAAAAGTTGAACGAAATTTCGTTGATGGGCTTTGCTAGATTTGTAGTACAGTTTGAGTCATTTGTATTGAAGAATCAAAACCTATATATATCTTTCCCATAACAGGATGAAATTTCCTACATAGATGCTATGATAATGCATTCGGAGGTTGAAACGATCTCATATAATAATTTTAACACCACATAGTGAAGCTATTTTGAACTCATAATCGCCTTGAGTGTGCTCACCAATTTTCATGCAATTTTGAGAGTGTGATCGGAGGGGTGTCAACAATGCCCTAGATGAAGTGGCAACCTACCCTGGTACAATTATTGGAGTTTGAGGTCTAAAAAAGCACGCTAAAAACATAAGGAAGAAGAAAAATCTTGGAGCACAACACAAAATACTAAATGTATTACCAAGTGAATGTACAAGAATAAGTAACCCGTTAGGGTTATAGGCATTAAAAAACTCTTAAAAAGGGAAAAAAGTGCCTTGATGGTCGTAAATGTGTTCACATACATCACGACCAAAATATATCAACAGACAAAGCTTTGGACATTAAATATGGTCTTCAATAAGACTTCACTTGTAACATCAACTTGAAAACCTATTGTCCATGTCCCATAGGCAGATCTATTTCACTACAAGGCATACGGGTGTATAGCGACGGTTAAGGTGACATAATTTCGTCACTATAAAATTGCAAAATGTGTTGTAATGAGTGTCGCGCGCACACCGTCAATTAAACGACGAGCCAAACGACATTTTTTGCGACTTGTGGCACAACGGGGTCTGTGACACTCGCATAGAGCATCGCTAACACGACGGTTTTAAATAGTGTCACATAAGCGACGCTTTTTTGCATCGCATAAGCGACTCTTTTTTGCATTGCATAAGCGACGCTTTTTTGCGTCGCATAAGTGATGCTTTTTGGCATCGCATAAGTGATGCTAAAACATGTCCCTTATGTGATGCCAACTACAATGATTTTTCGATGCGTGGCATCGCTTACACGACGATCTATTGATGGAAAAAAATTAAAACGTTGGAGGCTCTTCGATTGGCATTTTCACGCATCTGATCGAAGAGCTCTCCAACGTTTGCATTGCACTTACGAGCTGAAGCAAGTATATGCAGAATTGTTGTTTTGTCTAAGCTCTCTCTTATTGTCTCCCTCTGTCTTTGTTTCTCTCTTTCTACATCTTTCTCTCTTTGAATTCTCTCTCTCTCTCTCTCTCTCTCTCTCTCTCTCTCTCTCTCTCTCTCTCTCTCTCTCTCTCTCTCTCTTCTGTCTCTCTTTATAGCAGGTTATTCAAGAAGCTAACCAAGCAAAAAGTATGGCTAACTATTGTAAGTACAATTTCTATTCTTTGTATATCATTTGAATTGTGTTATTTTCATTAGATAGCATACTCACACTTATTGATATGCACTTATACACTTATACATGATGAAGATGCACTTTCACACATATACACATGCACATACACACACATATATACACACAGATACATGTGCACATATACTTAGACATACACACATATACACATGCATATGCACAAACATTTCTACAACCACATAAAAAGACTTACATGCATGCATTATTGCATATATATATATATATATATATATATATATATATATATATATATATATATATATATATATATATATATATATACATACACACATTAACATATACGCAAATACATGTATATGCACATCCACATGCATGCACATTCACATGCATGCACATGGATGCAAATGGAAATGCATCCACATACACATGCATGTTTCATACATATACACATGCATATACATACATTATACACATATATATGCACATACGTACACACACATATACACATGCACACACATGCACATACCTACATATACACATATACATGCACATACACACATATACACATAGAGTTACACATATACATGCACATACATATACACACACATACACATGCACATGCACATACTCATACACACATATACACTTACACATGCACATGCACATACATACATATACACACACATACACATGCACATACATACATATAAACACACATACATATACACTTAGGTACACACATATGAATGAATTATATAATTAAAGTATTAAAACACATATACACATGCACACACACATGCACATACCTACATATACACATATACATGCACATACACACATATACACATAGAGTTACACATATACATGCACATACATATACACACACATACACATGCACATGCACATACTCATACACACATATACATTTACACATGCACATGCACATACATACATATACACACACATACATACATATACACACACATACATATACACTTAGGTACACACATATGAATGAATTATATAATTAAAGTATTAAAACACATATATACATGCCCACACACATGCACATACCTACATATACACATATACATGCACATACACACATATACACATAGAGTTACACATATACATGCACATACATATACACACACATACACATGCACATGCACATACTCATACACACATATACACTTACACATGCACATGCACATACAAACATATACACACACATACACATGCACATACATACATATACACACACATACATATACACTTAGGTACACACATATGAATGAATTATATAATTAAAGTATCAAAACACATGCTTAATATAAACAATAATAATAATCAATAGAACAAAACTCTTCATTACTTAATACCATACACACAATTCAAAACATAATGGAAATGAATATATATATATCAATGTAAATACATATAATCCAATGTCATAATCAACTAAAATCCTAATCATCATCATCATCATGATCATCATCATCAGTAGCAGTATCATGATCATCCTGATCATCCTCATCCTCATCGTCATGATCACCCTGTGATGATCGAGGTCATTCCTCATGTGTCTGTCTCTCCACCATATCTATCTCTCCATAATACTCTTTTATTACATATAACAAACATAAATAAATAAAACAATTAAACCATTCATAAAAATAAAATAATTATATAAATATTAATAATACTCACAAAGGCATCAGGATGATCTTGCATACACTCGCTCAAACGCCGATATCCAAAATGTGTAGCATCCTCGATCTCATGTTTCGTAGGATATCAGCCATAATCCTTCCGTTGCATTGAAACAAATAAAAAAGATTAGTTGCTTGCATTTTAACTAAAATAAAAAATATACTCACAATAACACATATACTTACAAATGTAGCTACAAAAACATTATGGCCCATTTGGCCTAGGCGTGATGTGTGGCCCGACTCCACTCTCTTCTTTGCAGCAGCCTGTTTATTTAAGAAAAAAATACATAAATTAAATGTAAAAAACTACTAAAATATATAAAAATTATAAATATAAACTATTAATTTGTGTACCTTCTGCTTGTTAAAAATAAAGAAGTAAGCTCGTATATATTTTTGCAAAAAGGATTTTCTTCAAGTAGAAGAAAAATACAAAAATGAAAAATAGAAGCATTTACTTCATCAAGTAGTGGAGGCCAAAAGAGAATCATTCAAAAGAGAATCAAATCCAAAAATTGAACTGTAAGAGGAGTGGCTGTCCAAAGTAGTGGAGAAATGATGGAGAAGAGCTCTCAAACTATCATGAGAGTTTTTGGTCACTTGGCTATACAAGAGGCAAGAGAGGACACTCAAGAATAGAGGAAGAAGGCGTGAAGCACCCTTGTAGCTACTTCAATTGTTTTGAGTTATTTCGTTCAGTATACTCTCATAGAGTATGTCCAGCCGCACACCCATTTTTTGGGTAGTCTACTTGTAAGAGTCATATCTCTCAATATATGTATCCAATTTTAGTGTTTAAACATTCGTTGGAAAGCTTATCTTGAGTACTTCCTTTGTTTAGAACAGTTTTATGACATTCTTTATGCTTTGTGAGTTATTCAGGTTTTAGTGAAGTCTAGTTTTCAGCCTAACTGATTGGACAGGTAGTCTGTCTTGAATCAAATAGTTGCCAACTAAAATCTACTTCAAATTGAGTGTTTGATATCTCATTTAAAAGCTCTAGGTGTCTAGTTTGAGCGACCAAAGTTTCAAGTTCATTGGATATTTCAGTTGGTACCAGTTTTCATTTGAAGGTTCTATTGTTGGCAAGAGTCTTGATCCTGAGAAGGTCTTCTACACTTTCCGCTGCGATTAGGAGAGGAATTCTCCAAAAATTGGTATCAGAGCATTGGAGTTTGAAGATTCAAAGCATTGGAAGTGAATTGAAGCAAAGGAGAAGCTAAAAATCAAGGGGGAGCTTCATGAAGTCAAGAAAGAGCGCCACAACATACTTAAGGTAAACTTCAATCTTGGAAGTTTTCAATGGCTGATTTAGGACAACAAGTTGAGAAGTTAGACAAAGATAATTTTCAATCTTGGAGGTATAGAATGATAAATTACCTTAAAGGTAAAGGTTTATGGAGTGTAGTTAGTGGAGACGATCCACAACCGGTGGACATTGAAGATCCCAACATTACTCCGGCACAAAGGAGACAATTTGTTGATTGGGAAGAGAGGAATCGAAGGGTGATGTTCCTCATCTCACAAGTTATTTCTAACACTATGATTGGTCATGTGCAAAGCTTAGAAACAACCAAGGAAGTTTGGGAAGCATTGGAGAAGGTGTATGCTACCTCAACAAGGTCTCGGAGGATGCAATTCAAGAACGAGCTCAACAACATGAAGAAAAGCTCAAACCAAAGCATTAGTGAGTACACATTGAAGATCAAGGAGCTTCGAGATCAGCTAGCATCAGTTGGATGCAAGATAGAAGAGGAAGACATCGTCCAAACAGCCCTCAATGGCTTGAGGAGTGAAGAAAAGTGGAAGCCCCTCATCACAAACATTCTTTACAGAGATCCTCTTCCAACATTTGACGAGATTATACCAAATCTTGTGGCTGAAGAGGTTGCTCAACAAGGAGAAGGCAACAAAGGTAAGGACAGCCATAGTCAAATGTTATATGTAGGAAGAGGTAGAGGAAGGAACTCAAGAGGAGGCTCGAGAGGAAGAGGAAGAAGCTACAACAACACAAATTTCAGCCAACACAACTCGGAGGACAACAAGGAAAACTCAAATGACAACACACATGGAAGAGGTCGAGGAAGAAATAGAGGAAGAGGTCGAGGTTCATACAATCCTCATAAAGGTATAACATGTTATCATTGTGATAAACTAGGACATTATGCAAATGATTGTTGGCAAAAGAATGGAAGGCTGAATGGAGGCAACCAAAGGAGCCAAAATAACTATGCGAGTACATCAAGTGAAGGAGACAAGCAAACCATGCTTGCCATGAAGCATGACTACAACAACTCGAGAAGTGATGACCAAAAATGGTTCATAGATTCAGGTTGCAGCAACCATATGACATGCCAAGGAGATTTATTCACAAAGCTACAAGCTCCAAGTGGAAAAGGATGTGTGGAGACCGGGGATGAAACTCAACACGCAATTGAGCATGTTGGAGATATCAAGCTTGGAGATAAAAAGGTATTGGCTGATGTTCTTCATGTTCCTACTATTGCAAAGAATTTGATTTCAATAGGACAAATGATAGAGAAAGGATATCATGTTATCTTCAATGAAAAAGGCTGCTTTATAAAGAATCCAAAAGAAGGATTCAAGGTCATTGCTCAAGGAAGGAAAGAAGGAAGGATGTTCACTTTGGACATTCAACAACCACATGGAAAGGTGATGTATATTCAGTTTGGAAACAAGAGGATTGTTGAAATTGATTTATGGCACAGAAGGTTTGGAAATATCAACATTCCCAAGCTCAAGGACATGAGCAACCATGAAGTGGTAAGAGGTCTTCCAAGATTCAATGATGCTAGACTACATGAGTTTTGTGAAGCATGCCAACTAGGAAAGCAAACTCGAGATCCATTCAAGAAGAGCAATTATGTGGCAAGGAATGTCCTCGACTTGATACACACGGATGTATGGGGACCATCACAACAACCATCAGTGGCTGGTAATAGATATTTTGTCACTTTTATAGATGATCATTCAAGAAAAGTATGGATGTTTTGCATAAAACAAAAATCAGATGTGTTCTCCATGTTCAAGGGATTTAAAGCACAAGTAGAAAAGGAAACAGGACACTACATAAAGACCTTGAGGTCCGATGGAGGAGGAGAATATTTCTCCAAAGAATTTTCAGATTTTCTTTATGAAAATGGCATCAAGAGACAATTTACATGTAGGTACACACCTCAACAAAATGGAATAGCTGAAAGGAAAAATCGACATATCACAGAAGTTGCAAGATGCATGCTCAACGAGATGAAGATACCACTAAACTATTGGGCTGAAGCAACTAGTACGGCTGTTTATTTGATGAACAAGTTCACAACGGCTGGAGTGCATAATCTAACTCCCAAGGAGGTTTATTCCGGTAAGAAACCTGACCTTACACATCTCAAAGTTTTTGGATGTGTGTGTTATGTTCACATCCCTCAAGAACTAAGGACAAAGATGGAGGCAAAGTCCGAAAAATGTATTTTTATTGGATATTCATCGGAGCAAAAGGGATATAGGTGCTACAATCCGGTGACGAAGGAGCTACGAGTCTCACGAGATGTGGTATTTGATGAGCTAAGACCATGGTTTGGAGACAAAGGGAAAGAGAAGATTCTTGAAGAAGATTGCGAAGATGATGGAGGTGCTGTCCAAGAAGAATTTCAGCAAACAAGCACTCAAATGTCAGGTCCAGAAGCTTCTACATCACTTGGAGAAAGCTCAACATGGAAGGGGAGGCTAAGGAGTCATTCCTCATCACCAACATTAGCTTATGAAAGATCTAAAGCTGAAAGTGCTGCCCAAAATAGTGATTCAAATGCAAGTGAAGAAGAGTATGAAGAGGTGATCACACCAAAGGTAAAGTTGAACCGCTTGAAGAAGCAATGTTCAAAAGGAAATGAAAGGAGGTCTTCAAGAGCAAGGTATCCAATTGAAAGGCTGAGCTATGATAGTTTTATTGCAAAGCATTTTGCATATATGACACAGGTGATCAAAGACAAAGAACCGGATGCATATGAAGAAGCATGTACACAAAAAGAATGGCAAGAAGCTATGCAAGAAGAGATGAAAGCTCTCAAGGACAATCACACATGGGAGCTAGTTCCAAAGGCTGAAGGTATGAAGATTGTTCCAAATAAATGGGTATTTAAAATAAAGAGAAATGCTGATGGTTCTCTAGCAAGGCATAAAGCTAGACTAGTAGCAAAAGGATTCAAGCAAACTCACGTCATCGATTGTGAAGAGACTTTCAGCCCGGTTGCAAAGATGGGAACAATTAGAACCGTGATTGCAGTGAGTGCAGCAAAGAGATGGCCATTGTACCAACTTGACATAAACAATGATTTTCTCAATGGTGAACTTCAAGAAGAGGTATACATGAGTCAACCGATTGGATTTGAAGACAAAACGCATCCAAATTTTGTTTGTAGATTGAAGAAAGCTTTGTATGGGCTGAAGCAAGCACCACGTGCTTGGAATCAAAGATTGGTCGAGTACCTCACAAGGTGTGGGTATAGTCCAAGTAATGCAGATCCCTCTCTCTACATGAAGAAAGAAGAAGGCAAGCAGGTATATATTTGCATATACGTTGATGATCTCATCATAACAGGAAGTAATGTTACAGGAATACAAGAGATCAAAAGGAAACTCGGTAAGGAGTTTAAAATTTCAGATCTTGGTGAGCTGAAATACTTTTTAGGCATTGAGATAGTCTATGGGAAAGATGGCATTTACTTGATGCAAAGAAAGTACCTATTGGATGTTCTTTTCAGATTTGGAATGAGTGAATGCAAACCACTCACTCAACCTATGGACACAAATGTGAAGCTATGCTCAAATGATGGAGAGAAGTTACATGGTGTAACTACATACAGGAGTATTATAGGTTTGTTGATCTATGCTACGATCACAAGACCAGATTTGTGTTATATTGTTGGAGTTCTTTCTCAATTTATGCAAGCTCCAACAAGTGAACATTTAAATTCAGCCAAACAAGTGCTAAGATATGTGAAGCACATAGTCAATCATGCTTTGTTTTATAGATATGATGAAGAATTGCAGGTAAAAGGCTTCAGTGATGCTGATTGGGCTTGTTCGAAGGAAGATAGAAGATCCACTTCAGGTTATGTGTTCATGATAGGAAGCAAACCTATCACATGGAGCTCAAAGAAGCAACCTACTGTTGCACTATCATCTACAGAAGTTGAATATAGATGTTTAGCCTTTGCAACTTGTGAAGCTATGTGGATTAAGAAGCTCTTGGCTGATCTTGATGTGCAGGTGGAGACCATTCCAATTTATGGTGACGACATGTCAAGCATTCACTTGACAAACAATCCAATGTGTCATGCACGAAGCAAGCACATAGAAGTGCATTATCATTATGTTCGAGAAAAAGTTTTGAGCAAAGATATGGATATAAAGTTCATTGGAACTAATGACCAGGTTGCAGACATGCTTACAAAGTCCCTAGATGCTTCTAAGCTCAAGAGGTTCAAGGACGACATCAACTTGCAGGATATGGCTGAAGGTGCAAGCTCACATGTGAGCTTGAGGGGGAGTGTTAAAAATAAAGAAGTAAGCTCGTATATATTTTTGCAAAAAGGATTTTCTTCAAGTAGAAGAAAAATACAAAAATGAAAAATAGAAGCATTTACTTCAGCAAGTAGTGGAGGCCAAAAGAGAATCATTCAAAAGAGAATCAAATCCAAAAACTGAACTATAAGAGGAGTGGTTGTCCAAAGTAGTGGAGAAATGATGGAGAAGAGCTCTCAAACTCATCATGAGAGTTTTTGCTCACTTGGTTATAAAAGAGGCAAGAGAGGACACTCAAGAATAGAGGAAGAAGTCGTGGAAGCCCCCTTGTAGCTACTTCAATTGTTTTGAGTTATTTCGTTCAGTTTACTCTCATAGAGTATGTCCAGCCGCACACCCGTTTTTGGGTAGTCTACTTGTAAGAGTCATATCTCTCAATATATGTATCCAATTTTAGTGTTTAAACATTTGTTGGAAAGCTTATCTTGAGTACTTCCTTTGTCTGGAACAGTTTTATGAAATTCTTTATGCTTTGTGAGTTATTCAGGTTTTAGTGAAGTCCAGTTTTTAGCCTAATTGAGTGGACAGGTAGTCTGTTTTGAATCAAATAGTTGCCAACTCAAATCTACTCCAAATTGAGTGTTTGATATCTCATTTGAAAGCTCTAGGTGTCTAGTTTGAGTGACCAAAGTTTCAAGTTCATTGAATATTTCACTTGGTACTAGTTTTCATTTGAAGGTTCTATTGTTGGCAAGAGTCTTGATCCTGAGAAGGTCTTCTACACTTTCCGCTGCGATTAGGAGAGGAATTCTCCAACACTGCTGAGGAAATGACTCCTGAAGATGTAGCTGTCTACGAAAAGACTGCCATGTCTGAGGTGGTATGTTAGGTCGCCTCTTATTTTTTTCCACCATACAATATCTCCTATTAATTTAATCTCAAACAGAAAAAAAAATCAGAATACATACACATATATACACACACATACACATACACATACCCACATACACATATACATGCAAACATATATGCATACATATATGTATACATATACACATATACATACATATAACATAAACACACATATACATATCCACATATATACGTACACACACATGCATGCATATACACTCATTCATACAAAATACATGCATTTATCCCACAATAATGTGTAGTTGTGTATATGTGAATATGTGTGTATGTGTAAATGTGTATATGTGAATATATGTGTATGTGTAAATATGCATATGTGAATTTTTTGTGTATGTAGATAATCAGATTATTAATATCCAATACCATTATTTGTAGATTTTGATCAATCAGATGGAACTCCACCACTGTCTCCTCATCATGCAACGACTATATACTGTAAGTATATCAAACAGTTAATTTTAAATATATTTGATGGATACATAACTTATATATTTTTTTATTTCTTATTATGTGCAGATTTTGATCAATCAGAGGGTACTCCACCACCTCCTACCCATGCAACGACTTCACATGTGTCCTTCGATAGGAATTATGATGAATTTTACTATCAAGAGCATATTATATGTTGGTGTAACTCTTGTTATGGCATGTATCAAAGACCACGATTGGAATGTATTGAACATGAGGTAGAGTATGGTACTTTTGAGCGTGCACCATCACCTGGTCAACGTGATAATGCTTGGGTATGTATTTTTTATATATATTAATGTCATTATTTTATTTAAAAACCATATACAAATCAAATTACTGTTGATATATAGGAATACTTGCTCGATGATGATGATATGGATGGGGAGATTGGCATCGACTTTCATGTTATGTTCAAAGCATGAGTACTTATGGAATATGCTTGAACGCAGCATCCCTTACTAATAGAAGGATTTTACATGTAGAAAATGAAAGATTATATATTGATGGAAGACCTTACACACATGGAAATATAGCACGTTTAATAAATAGTAGTCGAGGGTTACATAATAGTTCAAGGACTAATTGCACATTTGAGGAGCGTGAAAATAGTCATGAATCACCATACATGAGTAGAGATGTATCAAGATACATAGTTGTCAATGCTATTACTACATTACATGTCGGTGATGAACTAGGATCTTCGAGATCGACGATTCTTGCCTGATGATCATCCATTAAGATCTAAAAGAGAAGCGATACATTTTAATGGAAAGCTTGAAATAGGTCAGTGTCCAAAACCTATGACGCCTATGGATTGGTATAAAAAATGGACAGATGGACCTCTGATAGATCCAGAATCAGAAATCTTCAGTGATGATTCAGATAATGAGTATGTAAAGAGAGGTAAAGGAAAATTGGCACTCATAGAGAACATATCAATATGGTATTCTTTGGAGTATTGGAAAGAGTTAAAAGTATGTCATCTTCTTGATCCTATGCATATATTCAAAAATATTGGTTATTCACTATGGCAGCATCTTCTTGGACTAAAAGATACCATAGCATCAAGGAATGATTTGAAAGATAAAAAATCCAAACCAAAGTTATGGCCAGTTTTTGATAGAAATCGACAAGAAACGACTTATGCACCTGCTCCTTGGGTACTTACAACAAAAGAGATACAGACCCTATCAACAATAGAATTCAATTGATTAAGACTCCTACATGATATGGAGAATCTTTTCAAAACATGTTTACTTATATGGATGATAAGAGCTTATCTGGGTTAAAGACCCATGACTGCCATAACTTTTTGAAACATATTTTACCTTTGGTTATCGATGGATGTACAACAAAAGGAGTACGAGATGTGATCTATCGTCTTGGATCACTTATAAGGTAATTATGATACTTTTATATTTAATATGTATGAATATTGGATATCTTTTATTTTTTAATTAACTTCTTTATAATTGTTTTTATGATATGTATAGGTGGATTACATCCAAAGAGATTGACAAAAACTCGATCCCACAAAAAAAAAAACGTGAATGCAAAGAGCTACTATGTTTGATGGAGAAAGAACTTCCTACTTCATTTTTTGATATTTAGGTTCATTTATTAGTCCATCTTGTAGATGAAATAGAGATTGCAGGTGTTGTCAACACTCAATGGATGTTTTGGGTCGAGCGATCTATGAGAATATTAAAAGGTTATATGTGACAAAGAGCGAAACCAGAAGGATCCATGGCAAAGGGTTGAATGCTTGAAGAGTGTATGTATTATGTTAGTGAGTACCTTGAAAGAGTTCATGAAGAAGCTCCACGTGCATGGACCAACGAGTCTTCTTCAAAAATAACAGATGAGGTATTATCAGGTAAGGGAGTTCCATTCTTATTTACATTTCAAGAAAAAAATGATGTTTCTACTTTTGTAGCATATAATAGCGAATGCATGCAAGCATTCCTTAGCGAGTACCAAGAACTTCAAAATCTCCGAAGTAAAAGGCGAAAGAAAAAAAGATATATACGTAATCTCGATAATAATGAGATTACAGATATATCTTCTTTCACGGATTGGCTATATAGTCATTTGCAATGCGACAATGCAAATAATGAAGAAATCTCAGATGAGCAAAGAGAGTTAATGATAGGTTGTGAACGAAAGGTAATTTTATTAAAATAATATTTTATTTTCTCCATATATGTATCTTAGTTTCTATTTACTAATTGAATTTATTTTGCAGGCTTGAATGTTCACTAATATGTGGGCTTTTGTACAACATATTAGAATCAAAGCCATTGATTCTTTACGTAAAATAGAGGATTCTAGTATTGTTGCTTCTTTCAAGCAACTATCACGTGCTAGCTCAAAAGACACGAACCTTATAGATAGTGAACTTGGTTACGTAGGAACTATTGTTGGTATCTATGAAATTTCATTTCGTACATTCAAACATGTAGAAAAAAGTTTATATTTTTTATGATAGAATTTGTTATTTTTTTAAGCACCTAATAATGGGTTTTTGTTGTTATATATTTTGATAGGTCATTTTGAAGGTTGGCTAGTTTCGAGCCGAGTATAAAGGTAGTAATTCCACATTAAGAAAGGAATTATCTGGGTTCTGGGCAATTGATTCTTCCAAGGTAATGCGATCTACTAAAGAACCATATATTCTTCCTAGGCATATTGAACAAGCATTTTTTTATAAAAACCCAGATGCTCATCCTTGGTGGCAAGCCATTCATGTGCAACCTAGAGGTAGGTCATTGTTTGAACAGTTTATTGTTAGAGAGATCGAAGAAAGTCCTCTTGATGATTCAGCATCAGATACTGATACATCAACATATGAAAGAGAAATTAGAATCATTATACGTGATAATGATACTAATATTTTTTATGAAGAGGATAATTCTCTACATGTTGATTCTACTGATGAGGAAGAGGAATTACCAGAAATAGATATTAATCCATCAATAGATGATGTGATTCATGAGAACATAGATTTAACAATAGAAGAAATAAATGAAATCAATAAGGATAATGAAGATGAGACTATATTGATTTCTTACCAAAATGATGGCAATAATGAAAACATATGAGCATATTAGGTAGTAAATTGTACTCTAGATATCGATCAATAACTTGAAGCTTCTGAATGGATATCAGATAATAGATTTTTTTATTAACTTGAATAACGATGAATCTTACTAGAGAGATGAAATCATGTTCTTTTAAGTTAGAACATGAAGCTCGAGGGTATGCCTAATTATTTTATATATAGCTTTATCTTCAAGGAGCAAATTTTTATCATGTATGTATGCATATATGTGTGTATTCATGTATGCATATGTGTGTTAGTATGCATATATATGTATTTCATGTATATGTATGTGTTTGCATGTGTGTGATATATGTATACATGTGTTAGTATGCATATGTGTATATATGCATATGCTTTTATGCAAAATATTCATGTATTCATGTAATATATGGAAGTGTTTATAATTGTGTACATGTATATATGTATATGTGTCTATGTGTAAATATGTACATGTAAATATGTATGCATATATATATATATATATATATATATATATATATATATATATATATATATATATATATATATATATATATATATATATATATATATATATATATATATATATATATATATATATATATATATGTGTGTGTGTGTGTGTGTGTGTGTGTGTGTGTGTGTGTGTGTGTGTGTTTATGTGTGCATGTAGGCATGTATATGTGATGTGTACATGTATATATGTATATATGTCTGTGTAAATGTGTACATGTAAATATGTATGCATGTATATATATATTTATGTGTGCATTTAGGCATGTATGTGTGATGCATAATATATCTACTCCATTTTATATTTATGTATGTGCATCTACATGATGTGTATATATCTTTATATATATTATGATCCTCTTGATTCGAGTAGCTATATATAGAGGCATAAGGTTGGGAGGAGAGACATCTCTCTAGTAGGACGTCGGAGGAATAGATACAATGTGTACATATACTTCAAACATATGGCTAAAAGGTTGAATTAGAGTTTTTAAATTAGGGGTTTTAAAACCCTAATATCGAATTTAGTGTTTTCAATTTAGGATTTTTGAAATAGGATTTATTTATTTATTTATTTATTTATTTATTTATGCATATGCATGTGTTGTGTATGTATGTGTATCTATATGTGCATATGCATGTGTTGTGTGTGTGTGTGTATATATGCATGTGTATATGTATATATGCATGTAAATATGATTATTTGAGTCTATGTGTGTGTACATATGATTATGCATGTGTATGTGTATGTGAGTATGTGTACGTGTATGTGAGTATGTGTATGTGTCTATGTGTATTCATTATATGTGTGTAATTGCATGCATGTGTATGTGTGTGTAAAAATATGCATGTATGTGTGTGTATGTATAAATGTGCATGTATGTGTATATGTGTGTATATGTGTGTAAATGTGCATGTATGATGTATATGTGTGTGTATGCGTGTATTTGTACCTCTAGTCTCACTCTTTTTTTTTTCTCTCTCTCTCTCACATATACATACATACATACATAAGCACACATACTCATATCCACACATATATATACATAAAAGCAGTGCATACCGTGCATTATCGTGACGATGAGCCATAAGTGTCTGCATCTCTTTTAGACACCACTTAAGCGACCATCCTGTCCCAAACTCTGTCTCAAGTGAACTAAGTACGTATTTTTTATCACTCTCATCATGCTCACTACAAAATAAAAAAATAATGTAAATAAAACATAAGATATTTATTTCAATTTATATGTAAAATTTATACTTACTTCCACAGTAAGTGGACAAGGCACATGTAAGAGTCGCATAATGCCCGCATTCTTCTCTTGAACTCCAATCCATTCCCTATGTGTATACACAATGTTCTCCTCTAGCTCTATATCGCACTCTAGTCCTAAGGTGCCTATGCATGTCCTCATAGGCAACTCTGCTCTGCTATCACAATCTAGAGGTGGTATAGGTGTCCTGAAAATAGATAGATAAAAAGAAATAATAATATATGTTATAATATCATTAAAAAAGTTTATGAAAAAAAAACATACCTATGAGCAGATAGTTGTCTTCCTGCATGTGGAGCCGCAAAAGAGCCCTCCTCTGATCGCTAGGTAAGCATCTGGATCGTATAGTCCAACTCATCATCAGACATCTCTGAGTAATCACGCATGATGGCCACTAGAGTATCAGACGGAACTCTTGCTCTCATAAGACTTTTTAGAGAGTGAGTTTCACCTTTCTCTCTCTACTAGGATCCATAATACCTAACATAAAAAACAAAATGGGTTAGAAATCAATGTATATACGTGTACATATGTATGTGTGTATGCATTAAGTATGTGTATGTATGCATGTGTCTGTATGTATGTGTGTGTATGTGTGTGTTGGTATGTGTGTATGCATGTGTATGTGTGTGTATGCATCATTATGTGTGTATGTGTCTATGTGTCTATGTGTCTATGTGTGTGTATATGTGTGTGTGTATGTGTGTGTGTGTCTGTGTGTATGTGTGTGCGTCTATGAGTGTGTATGTGTTTATGTGTGTGTATGTGTCTATGTGTGTATGTGTATGCATGTATGTATGCATATGTGTGTGTATGTGTGTGTATGCATTATGTATGCATATGTGTGTGTATGCATTATGTATGTGTATGTATGCATGTAAGTATGTATGTATGCATGTAAGTAAGTATGTATGCATGTAAGTATGTATGTATGCATATGCATATGCATTATGTATGCATATGTATGCATGTATGTGTATGTGTGTGTATGTCTCTCTATGTGTGTGTATGCATATATGTGTGTGTATGTGTGTGTGTATATATGCCTGTATGTGTGTATGCATGTGTATGTGTATGTCTGCATCATTATGTGTGTATGTGTCTATGTGTGTGTGTATATGTGTGTGTATGTGTGTGTGTGTGTCTATGTGTATGTGTGTGTGTCTATGAGTGTGTATGTGTTTATGTGTGTGTATATTTCTATGTGTGTGTATGTGTATGCATGTATGTATGCATATGTGTGTGTATGTGTGTGTATATTTCTATGTGTGTGTATGTGTGTATGTGTATGCATGTATGTATGCATATGTGTGTGTATGCATGTGTATGTGTGTGTATGCATCATTATGTGTGTATGTGTCTTTGTGTGTATGTTTGTGTGTGTATATGTGTGTGTGTATGTGTCTATGTGTATGTGTCGCTACGCTTCTATGAGTGTGTATGTGTTTATGTGTGTGTATGTGTCTATGTGTGTATGCATTATGTATGCATATGTGTGTGTATGTGTCTATGTGTGTATGTGTATGCATGTATGTATGCATATGTGTGTATGTGTGTGTATGCATTATGTATGCATATGTGTGTGTATGCATTATGCATGTGTATGTATGCATGTAAGTATGTATGTATGTATGCATATGCATATGCATTATGTATGCATATGCATATGCATTATGTATGCTTATGCATATGCATTATGTATGCATATGCATATGCATTATGTATGCATATGTATGCATGTATGTGTATGTGTGTGTATGTCTCTCTATGTGTGTGTATGCATATATGTGTGTATGTGTGTATGTGTGTGTGTATATGTGTGTATGTGTGTATGCATGTGTATGTGTGTGAATGCATCATTATGTGTGTATGTGTCTATGTGTGTATGTGTCTATGTGTGTATGTGTGTGTGTATATGTGTGTGTATGTGTGTGTATGTGTGTGTATGTGTGTGTGTGTCTATGTGTATGTGTGTGTATCTATGAGTGTGTATATGTTTATGTGTGTGTATGTGTCTATGTGTGTGTATGTGTCTATGTGTGTATGTGTATGCATGTATGTATGCATATGTATGTGTATGCATGTGTATGTGTGTGTATGCATCATTATGTGTGTATGTGTCTATGTGTGTATGTGTGTGTGTCTATGTGTATGTGTCGCTATGCGTCTATGAGTGTGTATGTGTTTATGTGTGTGTGTATGTGTCTATGTGTGTATGTGTATGCATGTATGTATGCATATGTGTGTGTATGTGTGTGTATGCATTATGTATGCATATGTGTGTGTATGCATTATGTATGTGTATGTATGCATGTGCATTATGTATGCATGTAAGTATGTATGTATGCATATGCGTATGCATTATGTATGCATATGCGTATGCATTATGTATGCATATGCGTATGCATTATGTATGCATATGCGTATGCATTATGTATGCATATGCGTATGCATTATGTATGCATATGTATGCATGTATGTGTATGTGTGTGTATGTCTCTCTATGTGTGTGTGTATGCATATATGTGTGTGTATGTGTGTATGTGTGTGTGTATATGTGTGTCTATGTGTGTATGCATGTGTATGTGTGTCAATGCATCATTATGTGTGTGTGTCTATGTGTGTATGTGTGTGTGTATATGGGTGTGTATGTGTGTGAGCATCTATGTGTATGTGTGTGTGTCTATGAGTGTTTATGTGTGTGTATGTGTCTATGTGTGTATGTGTATGCATGTATGTATGCATATGTGTGTGTATATGTGTGTATGCATTATGTATGCATATGTGTGTGTATGCATTATGTATGTGTATGTATGCATGTGCATTATGTATGCATATGCATTATGTATGTGTATGTATGCATGTGCATTATGTATGCATGTGCATTATGTATGCATATGTGTGTGTATGCATGTAAGTATGTATGTATGTACGCATATGCATATGCATTATGTATGCATGTATGTGTATGTGTGTGCATGTCTCTCTATGTGTGTGTATATGCATATATGTGTGTGTATATGCATATATGTGTGTGTATGTGTGTATGTGTGTATATGTGTGTGTATGTGTGTGTATGTGTGTGTATGTGTATGTGTATATGTGTGTGCATGTGTATGCATTATGTGTGCATGTGTGTATGCAACATTATGTGTGTATGTGTGTATATGTGTGTGTATTTGTGTGTGTATGTGTGTGTGTGTCTATGTGTATGTGTGTGTGTGTGTCTATGTGTGTATATGTGTGTGTGTATGCATATGTATGTGTGTGTAAGTGTGTGTGTGTGTGTGTGCATACCTGGCTTCAATGAGATGCGTCTCTCTCTCTCTCTCTCTCTCTCTCTCTCTCTCTCTCTCTCTCTCTCTCTCTCTCTCTCTCTCTCTCTCTCTCTCTCTCTCTCTCTCTCTCTCTCTCTCTCTCTCTCTCTCTCTCTCTCTCTCTCTCTCTCTCTCTCTCTCTCTTCTTGCTCTCGTGTCCAAATCCTGGCACAAATGTGCCGGGAGAAATCAAAATTTTTTTTTAACATTCCAGAGCGTCGCTTATCATGCGACGCTCTAGAACACACGACGTCGCATATGCGAAGCCATCCAGTTTGCCAATGTCGCAAATAACATCGCTAGTTAGCGATGCTATTTGCGGCGCACACATTTAGCGTCGCATAAGCAACGCAGGCATCGCTTATGCGACGAATGCCCGTAAAAAAAAAAATCCAAAAACAGCATCGTTGCTTATGCGACGCTAGCGTCGCATAAGCGACGGTGCTCGTTTCTTTTTCAATTCGGGGGCATCGCTACGCCCCCCTATTTCTTGTAATGTTTGGTGGTAGCCTCTTGAAGTGGAGGTCCAATATTCAATCCCCAGAGTGAACATGTAAAGGGTTATGCCAGTTCAACCCACTGGAAACTCAATTGTAACCTAGTCTAACCCTTGCTTTGTGGAATATGAGGGATACTGCGAGTACTAAGCCAATTCACCTACATAGTTGTATTTTCAAAGTTAAAGCTAAGAGGGTAGGTGCCTAATTGTATTTTCAAAGTTAAAGGCGAAGGAGTAAGTGTGAATCCTCCATTAAAAAAAAAAAAAGAAAAAGAAAACTTGAGAACCTACTCTCTTGATAGGCTGAAGATGTGAAGGAACAACACATACGCTCAAGAAATCCCCTTTATCCCATCCCACGAAGTTAGGAACTTCTACTTTCTCTATAAGCTGGAAATTTGAGGGAAAATCATTAAAAAAATTCCCTTTATCCCGCATATTACAACTTGAACTAATCGGCTGGTCATGAAATTTTTTTTAATATAAAGGAAGTTTGGCATTAGCCTACTCTCCCGGACTTGAATTAAATAAAGAAAAGTACAAGAGAAGGGGACTAGTGCCCACGGGACCCCCCAAATCTCACAAAGCATGGGAAGGTTTTACAGAGCTTAGATGGCATTACAAAGAAGGTTAATCACCCTCTCATCAGCCTCATGTGGGGCCCACTTGGGTTTAATCTTGTTATTGATCAAAAGGAGTACTTGATGATGCCTGAAGGGGGGGGATTTCTTACAGTTAACAATCCTTTTGCCAAGGAGGAACAACGATTTCTCAATTGACCACTCTTTGGGGGAGTCACCGAAGTTGAAAGCACATCTTTCCCGCCAGATTTTCCATAGGACCTCCCCTCTGATGGCGTTCTAGAGAGTCGCGGAGCACCCGATCGCTTCTCCCAGCAGGGCTTGCTGCCAACTGAGATGTTTCTGAAGTCTAATTTTCTTTCCAACCATTTGCCAGAGCTGCCCACAAAATTTGCTAGCCTTAAGGTTGGTCCAGATTCCATGATGAAGAATTTGCCATAAGAGGACAGACTTTTTGATTTCTATGAGGGGGTGCCAGATAGCCATGAACTTCATGTCCCACCGAAGCCGCATCCATGTCAGGCACCACTTCTTGTTGAGGTTAACCTGATAGTCAATCATTTCTTTGATGTTCGGGATTTTTGATAGGCTATTCCCATTGTGCCATTTGAGACCAAGCGAGCTCGACGTGTCATGTCCCATGAGAAGGCGAACTTTGTGTCAGTCCCAGGCGAGACATCTGCTTTGCAAAGTGTTCCATTCTTCGTACGAAATGTTGACGCAAGGGTCAATATCCTCGAAGTTGATCCAACGGTTGGTGTCTTGTTTCCAGAGATGTTTCCATTTTTTGAAGCCTTTATTCCATAACTGCTTGGCATTTTGAATGTTCCAATATTCCACACTCCGGATGCCATGGATCGGAAACCAGATAGAGTCGTTTTGTCTGATACCGGTTGCCCACTTCTAGTCTTTACTTATTCTTGTGTAGCTTTTGACTTTGTTCCAACTCTTCCATAGGGAGCACATGAGATTAGAGCCTTTCCGAAAGACGGGGATCGGGGAAAATAGCAAGGTCAAGATGTCAAGATTCTTCCAATTTGGGAAACCCATGAGAGCCAACTCATTCTTGTTTCTGAAGATCAACTTGGCCCACGAGGCCTCCCTGTTGCACCAAGCCTTAATCATCCATTTGGCTGCCAGTTTGTTAGCCATGCACCCAATGTCCAGGATACCAAGTCCCCCACTATCTCTATGGCTGGTGCAGATGGACCATTTGATTTTAGGCACCCCCCTCCTATTGTGGTCGCCCGTCCAAAGGAAGTTTCTACAAATATTATCCAGTGTGGACAGATCTTGCTCTTTCGGTCTCCAACAAGAAAGGAAATAAATGGTAGATGATAAGAGGAACGTGTTGATAACCATAGCACGACCAGCAAGATTGATTTGCATACCTCTCCAATAGTTAAGCTCGTTTTTTAGTTTGGCTAGCACCCAGTTCCACCGCTGTTCCATAGAGACGCCAAACCCCAAGGGAATCCCAAGAAGCCGAAAAATTTGGCCCTGCGGAATGATTTGACAGCCATGATCAATGAGAAGGTTGGGTTGTGACCCAACAATAGCTCTAAAGGCGGTCTTAGAGTGGTTGATTGTGGAGAGGCTTCACAAAAAGTAGCCAGACACCTCCAAAACATCTCTAGGCTGGTACTATCATTGTGAACAAATGCGTTCATATCATCGGCAAAAAGTCTCATGGTGATCTGACTGTGGTCATGAGGCAAACGGAGGCCTTTGATATTACCAGCTTCCACCTGATGCTCCACCAGCCTACTAAGCCCTTCCGTGGCAATGGCAAAGAGAAGGGGAGCCAATTGGGAGCCAATGGGCACCCTTGTCTGATAGATCTTCTAAGTTTGATCACCTTCGAAAGTTTGCCATTAATGTTAATTTGGGTCGATGCATTTCCAAGAAGGGTCGTGATCATCTTGGTGAATTTCTAACTACATCCAAGATCTTGGAGCGTCTGCAGAATATAGTCCCATTCCAGCCTGTCGTAGGCTTTATCAAAGTCAATCTTGAGGAAGACCACGTCTTGTTTAGACTCATTTGCGAATTCAAGACCTTCCCAGATATCTATAATGGTTTCCAAAATTGACCTGCCTTTGATGAAACCTTTTTGGTCCTCGCTTAACCACGCTCTCAAGTGGCAAGAGATTCTGTTGGCAATGACTTTGGCAATGATCTTGTATCTTGTTTGGAGCATCGTAATAGGACGCCAGTTCTCTATTCTGTTCTTTTCCCCTTTTTTGTGTATTAACTTGATAATGCCATTGTTGAGACAAGATGGAAGCGCGCCAAACTTGAGCGCCTCTTGCCAAACCAGACGAAGAGGGGTGGCAACCACCAACTTGAAGGATTTAAAGAACTCATTAGTGAGCCCATCATGTCCCGGGCTTTTACCCGAAGGGAGGGCATCAATGACCTCAATGATTTCTGCTTCAGAGATAGGGGCATGTAGCAGGGAGCGAAGGTTGAGTGGTATCCTGTGGGGGGAAACCCTAGATATGGCTGCCATACAGTCCCTTCTATGGTGGGAGAGGAGGTTCGAGGTCCCCAGGAGTCTCGTGAAGTGCCCTTCAATGATCCCAAAATTATCTTCTTCCGTATTGCATACATTGCCATTTAAGTCTAGCAATAAGGGGATCGATTCTCTGTTATGTTTCCTTTTAAGGATATGGCACATCTCTTTGGTGGGTTTGTCAGCTTTGCCAGCCCACCACTCCTTGAAGAAAATTTGCAAATTTTTCCTTTGTATTTCTTCCTCGTATCTCAGCAGCGCTCTGATTTTTCGAAGACCTTTTTGGGCTTGAGATTTTCCTTTGTTCACTTCCTCCTCGAGCCTCCAGAGTCTATGATATAGAGCTTCTCTACGAGCCCGCCGCACACTCTCGAGCATCTTCCTGGATCTAATCATGATCTGTCGTGACTTATCGACCACACTTCTCCAGCACTTGGCTGGGGACAAGCCGGAGGCGAACGCCTCCTTCCACACACCAGCAATTTCTTGATGGACGGAGGGGAGAGAGAAGGAGGGCGCACTAGCGTGGAACCAAGGAGCCTTACGGATCTTGGTGGAAGGTTGGAAAGTGATAACGATCGGGTAGTGATCAGAGATGGTGAGGTCGGTGCGTTGCGAGAGGGAAGGGTGGCCCCATTGATGAGTAAAACTCTGAGAAATGTAGCATCTATCAAGTCTAGCTTTCCTCTGGTCCTCGCCCGCTTGGAGATTTGACCAAGAAAAGCCATTCGAATCTTTGAATTCGACCAAATCCAAGTGTAGTTTGGTTTTGTGCCACGTTTCTTTCTCCCGACTCTCGATGACCCTTCCCTTGCCCATCCATCTGTCCATAGGGTCCTCCACCATGTTGAAGTCACCACAAATAAGCACGTTGTGGGGGAGCGAGTCCAAGGAGGCCCAAGTGTTCAGTCTCTCTAACTCCCCATTAGGGGCATACAAAGAAACTAAAGTAAAACAAAAAGGAGCACCAAAAGAAACAGCAATCCATCGATGGCATTCATCTTCAATGGAGTTCTCAAGCTTTTCAAACCAGAATTGATTAATACTGATTACCGTTCCACCGGACCCCCGCTGGTGCACCGTTGAAATCCAAACATGGGTTGAGGAGACATGTCTAAGCTGTTTCTGGAGGTCTTCTCCGTCAATTTTAATCTCTTGAATACATATAAATTCTGGGTTTAGGCTAATGTCGCGAAGCCATTGACCAATGATGGTCGCTCTTGAAGGGTCGGTTAGCCCTCTAGCGTTTAACGAGATGATGATCATTGTGTGAGCCCTCTTTGCAGGAGGGAGCTTTGTCCTTTCTTTTCTTGGATTCATCTTTCTTTTTTGCTGGGATCGGATCCTGAATTAGCAATAGGTTCTTGTGGGGGCTTTTCCAGGGTAACTCCATAGGTTGTTTTCCTTTGCGGGATGCCTCCTGCTACGAAGAACTGGGCACCGTTTTCGACATTGTTTCCAGAATAGTTGATCCGATGATGGAACTTTCACTATCCATGTTATCTTCATTACTAGTAGTAAAGCCGTCTTCTTTGCTTGTAGTGTAACCCTCCTGGGAGGTTTCTTTATTGTCAGGGATCTCTAGGGCTTTGTCGTTGGTGTCCACCTCAAGTTGGTTCCCACCTGGGTAGTCAAACTCATTGATCTCCTTTTCCAGATTGCAATACAAGTTGCTAGAGGGGGTAACTGACATGTTGTTTCGCTCAGAAGTCGCCCTAGGTCTTCTTTTCCTTCTTCTTCTGTCTTCGATGAACCCGTCTGCATCAGCTTCTGGATTAAGCGGGCCCTTGACTTCCTCTTCCTTCGTCGAGTGGGTCAATGCCCCTTTGATGTCTTGAGCGTTTCTGGGGACTTCTTGATTTTGCTTGCTTTTTTGTCTCAAAGGGCAATCTTTAATCCTGTGACCTTGTTGGCCACAACGAAAGTTCGCGTTGGGAAGGTCATGAATAACGAAAGCTCGCGTTGGGAAGGTCATGAATTGATGGACCTTTTAGGCTAAAATAAGATGGTAACTGCTACGAATGCTCCGCACTTCCTCAACAAGGTAACAGACGTGATAGTCTTTTTCTTTCTGTTTTCTCGAGCATTCAGTTCAAAGCACGCCTTCAACGAAGAAAGTAGATGATAAAATTGTTCATCCCTGTCTTGAATCGATGAGGCGAGGAACATCATTTCCATTGAGATTACATCTTCTCTGCTCGTGTGATTTAGCAGAAAAGGTTTATTTTCTGCAAAGCATGATCTGGTCCTACGCTAGAAATTTTCGTTTTTTTCGTTAAAAGACTGCTATTGCATGATATCCATGTTTTCTTTTAAGCTTCTCCTGGAAAGCAACGTGCTAAATTGTCCCAAATCATCCATCTACTTTTGTTCAAAGATTCAAACCAATCTAGGCCTGTGTAAGAGGACAATGGTAACGTTCAACGTTGTTTTCTGCAGACTTCACCTAAATTTAATCATATTCTCCAACCTTCATCTACGGCCATAATCCTCAGAGTTAGACTATAAAGATCAAAATATAATTATGAGCCGCTAGCTGTGGCCTTGCTTCCATCTTATATTTATCATGGCTAATGGAATCTAGAAATTTGCATCGACCAGGTTTGTTTATTGTTGTGATGCATAGCCCTTGTAGACTTTACATTATGGTTTCAACTGTAGGCTTTCTATGTGTTGCCTACTCATGCAGGTATCATGCTTGGTACTACTAGTAGTTAAGCATTTTCTGTTGAAATGTGTAGATATAGTGTTGTTTTTTTACGTGAAGATTCCAGACACAGGTACTGATTGTGTGACGGTCTGTTAATACAGTGGCTTAATATGTTGCAAGCTCTATTGCAGATGCAGACGTATTGGGGGGAAAAAAAAAGTTCTTTTCACATCCAAAGACTGACGTAGTACATTAATTAATGCCCCGACCCAAGGTCTGATCCATCGAATTCCAATTTCCAACCAAACCGTAAGGTGGGTCCCTTATAAGTTATAACGTCTATAAAAGATGGGTTCCTTTCCATTCGATTAGGTTCGTTTTCTATGAAAGAAAAGCTGAAAAGATAAAGTGCTTTTGACCCCCTGGAAGGTTTCCCAGGTTTGAAGCAGAACCTCATGTAAAACAAGTTTGAGAGGGTGAGCTCACAGAGGGCAGCACTCTTTTGCTGACTCATACTGAACCTCATGTAAAACAAGTTTCAGAGGGTGAGCTCACAGAGGGCAGCACTCTTTTGCTGGCTCATACTGAGTGCAGTCCTCTGCAATTCACACAGAGTGGTGGTATTTTTAAACGTTGTATACATCTATATAACTTTATTGGTTGGACAATAAAATGAACCAATAAAATTTCAGTGTTAAAACTACACAAAAATGTACCAAAGAGGGAGGTCATCTCATCCTCTGATGGACCCAAACCACTCGAGTCTATACATGGACCAATACAGGATATCCATGTTGCAGCACAAAGCGTGCCGCCAGTCTGTGTGATCCGAGTCTTCTATCTGTTGTCTGCTGTAAACAGCCTTCAAAGTTCCCTTTTACAGAGGAGAGAGTCGCCTATCACCCACATGGCAGGCGGAAAGTGAGCCTAGCATAAGGGATTCCTCAATCTTACGTCATCCTCATCTTGGGACAAGGCAATGAGATAACTTTAAAGCAATGACAGAAGCACGGACTTCCATCGATTCATGCATGGGTTACTTCATTCAAACAAGAAGTTACACCACAGAATTTTTACTCTTCGTGTTGAATGAGCAAAAGCGTTTGAGGAACAGGCGTCTCCGAGGGAAATCAGGGAATTCCATCTCCAATTTCTGCATTCCCAAGCCTTTAAGCTGTTGCATCATATGCCTGTACAGCACGGCCCCCGCTCTGATTTTTTACTGTATAATATGTTACATGTATGTAAGAGTTTGTGGCGCTTTGGAATCCATTCGATGTGAGCAAAACGTACATGTTCAGATGGAATATAATACATCAAGGAAACTGCACTCCTCTAGTTGCTGTAAAACGGTCGGGTAATGGAAGAGGTATTCTTTGCTGCCCATGGTGTAAACCGAATAGTGAAAATTTTGATTCTCCTGCTGATTAAGCTGCAAAGTATGAATGGAATTTGAGAGTTCCATATCTGTAAGTCAAGTGCGAATGTCATGCTAGCAAGTCTTGCGAGAAAAACCTATTGAATGTTTCGGTAAGGTTGGATTTAGACAAAGCGATACCATCACAGAAGTTTCACCACTTCATCCTCATGTAAGCACTTCATTGGGCCGTTAGAAATGAAATTTATGTGGACACGTTCAAAACGTAGCACTTCTTTTTTCTTTTAAAGAGGAAGTTCGATTGAAGCTTAATCTCCTTTGCGTGAATCAAAATAAGATTGAAAGAACAACTCTACACATGAAGAATGTAGTACCCATGGGGCCCCTATATCCCAGAGCAAGGGTTAAGACCCTTGAAGGAACACTAAGAAAGGAATGTCTGAAGACATTTGGTTTGAGCAGCCCAAAGGCATTACAATTGAGAGATTCATTGGCCTATGGCCCACACATGTCCACCAACCCGAAAGAGGGATTGAACCCATGACCTCCACCTCAAGAGATGAATGCACAACCAATCCACCTACAGTGCATAGACAAACATAGCACTTCTTATGGTGACCCTTTTAGCTAGTCTTTATTAAGGGCACATGTGGGACTTCTTATGTATTGGAGTTTGAGGCCTAGGGAAGCACATGCACAATACAAGGAGGAAGAAGAAGCTCGGAGCACAACGCAAAACTAAATGGATTACCAAGTGAATATACAAAGATAAGTGACCCATTGGGGTTAAAGGCATATACACAAGTCGGGGAAAAAACCTTCTAAAGAGGGAAAAAAGTACCTCGGCGGTCCTAAGTGTGTTCATACATCACTACAAAAATATATCAACAAATCCCCCCTAGGAGTGATATGGTGAACAAGGATTTTGCACTCATGTATGAGGAAGTGTCAAGCTATGTGGAAAGAGATCAAGAAGTAAGCCCAAAGCTTTGTGGCAAGCTTCAAACTTCTTCCTAGGTAGAGCCTTTGTGAAAAGGTATGCAATGTTATCCTATGTGGGAACATATCCGAAACTCATCCCTCCAATAGAGAAACTCTCATTAACATAATGATAATGCACCTCATTATGCTTTGTACAAGCATGGAACACAAGGTTCCTCACAACTTCCAATGTGCTCTGATTGCCACTGAAGATGGTGGTGGTAGAAGACTGACCAACAACCAAATCAGCTAAAAGGTGTCTGAGCCACACACACTCAACAGTTGCTGTGAAAGTTCCCCTACACTCAGTCTTAGAACTAGAAGTGTCCACAATAGGCTTCTTCTTGCTCAACCAAGATATGCATGAGCTACCAATCATGAAGGAAAAACCACTAATGGACATACAAGTGTCATAGCAACTAACCTATCAACATTAGAAAAGCATGTGAATTTGGAGATAGTGTTATTGTTAGCGACCATGTGAAAGGCCAAATGGCCACCAGACACTTTTGTATATGTTCTTTAATAAAACATAATATAGTGACCTGGTCAACCACAGACAGTAAGTTCGACCACATTTATAACACCTAAGAAGTCTGTGTTTGTGCTCCCTATGTACTGTGTTTTTCTGCGTATTGTGCAGTCTTTGTGTAGAGTACCATGTGTGGCACTTGGAGCTCTATTTTCTACTCCGAGGATATCTTCATGGAGCTCTCAAGAAGGAGAGGGTAGTATGGTACATCTTTGTCAAAATACTTCACTGATATCAGAGCTATTTGATGCAAAAGCTTTGTATCTTTTGTGTGAGCGAAGCAAGCACCTACCCACCCACCCAAGGCTTGCGATTAAGGTAGCGACCAAGGCATAAACCTTGGTATACCTTGTCATCTGAGTCACTGAATTCACCGTTGGTATCGTTGGTTGCATGTGAGGGAGGACCTCAACGATCAAGGAAGACAGAGGTTCATAGTACTTCCCGAGAGGTCACCCATCCCAGTACTGTTCCCCCCAGAGCTCGCTTGACCATGGCAATCTCTTGCCACTAAGCTACACTCTTGTGGTGCTTGAATAAGGGGAAAGACTATTGAAGACTGCCGAATTCTCTCCCAGAATCTGACACTTGGTCATCCTTCTTTGAGCCTTAGTGGGATTTGGACTCTTCTAGCTCCATTATCATTCTATTCAATTCTCTATCATTATGGCATTAGAGCTCTCAAGCATGTTTGATGGATCAAGGTCTAGTGCAAGTGTTCTGAGGAGGAGCTATAAATTATAGGGTAAAAACAATTTTGAGATCAGAACATTTGATGGCACAAACTTTTCTCGATGGAAGAATCAGATCAAAGATGAGCTAACTCAGAGGAGGCAATGGAAGCAGTGAATGGAATCTCAAAGAAGCATGTTGACATAGATGAAGATGATTGGGATGAGTTAGATTAAATGGCTAGGTCTACCATTCAATTGCACCTGGCAGATAATGTTTACTTTATAGTATTAGATTATGAAAGTGCAGAGGAGCTTTGGAAGAAGCTATGCAATACATATGAAAAAGAGACGGCATCAAATAAAGTGTATCTGATGAGAAAGTTATATGACCTTCGCATGAAGGACATAGATAGTGTTGCTGCTCATCGAAATGAGTTTGCTGCTATATTCTCCCAGTTATAGGATCAAAAAATGGATATGGATAATGAAATGAAAGGAGTCTTGTTGTTATGCACCTTGCCATCATCATGGGATATGTTTTGCACAGTTATTAGCAATAGTACACATGGTGGTATACTAGTCTATGATAACATATGTGGAGCACTCTTAGTGAGGAGATTTGTAGAAAATCTATGGTTGGCACTCAAAGTGGAGACGCATTTAATATACATGATTCTTACCAAGGAAAGAATCAACAACGTGGCAGGAGCAAGAATAAAGAAAAGAATGGTCAACAGAATAAAAGTAGAAGTAAATAAAGGAAGAGGGATATCGAATGGCATTATTGTCATAAGAAAGGATACATGAAGAAAGACTATTATGCATTAAAGAATGCTAAAGGTAAAGAACAGAATGTTGATGGGCATGTTAAACAGCTACCTACACCATCTACTTCGATAGTGAAGATTGAAGAAATTAATGTTATTTCTGATGATGTTGATGTGTTGACACTTGATAATAATGTGTCAACTTTGGCTCTTATGGCTGATTCTCTTTCCCACACATGGCTACTAGATTCTGGTGCCTCTTTCCATGTGACACCACATAGAGAATGGTTATGTAATTATGCAGCAAAGTCTCTTGGTACCATGAGACTTGGTGACTCTTACCAGTATGACATTGTGGGGATTGGAGATGTGGTTGTGCAGTTCATTGATGGTTCAAAATTTACTAGGCATAATGTACGCCATATACCTCAATTATCACGTAGTTTGATGTCAGTTGGTCAACTTGATGACCTTGGTTACAAGGTGGTCTTCTATGCTCAGACCTTTCGCATATCAAAGGGCAATATGGTTATTACAGAAGGAAGCAAAGTTGGCTCACTTTATCCTTTATTTGTATCACCGAAAGAACACTTATAAGCTGCTACTGAATAGCCCATGGCTTGTATTTGGCATGGCCATTTGGGCCATGAATCATGTAGTGGAATGGAAAATCTTTCTCGTTCTGGCTACTTACCTATGATATCTTTCTCTGATTTCTCATTTTGTGAGCATTGTCAATATGGAAAGCAAACTAGGAATGTGCACAAAATGCACATTGACTCTTCAATTCAGCTTTAGATCTCCTTCATACAGATGTGTGTGGTCCTATGCCCACAAGGTCATTAGGGGGTTCACTTTATTTTATCACTTTAATACATAGTGAATTTAAATCGCGATTTATTCGCCAAAAAAAAAAAGTTTAGTCCGTCCGCGATTTAAATCACTCTGAATTATTTTTTTCCATTTTGGCACAATTTTTATTTGTTGAAGCCTAAAGAGTCACGAAAAAGATGTTTTTTGAAAGTCATGCTAAATAATTCATTCATCTTGACTTTGAGAAGTTCGAGGTCTGTTGTTGTGCCCAAGTTGAGAGAGAGAGAGAGAAACCCATTCTGATTTCCCGCAATCTACTGAGTGCTCTCATCGACATATGTGCAATTAAGTCACGAGTGTTAGTAGCTAGTAGCAAGGTTGCAAGTTGAGCTTTGAATTTTGAATCCATAATCCATTATTTGTTTACATAATACAACCAAAGAGAGAGAGAGAGAGTCTAATCTTCTACTAAGAGAGCCTTTAACTTTGAGTAGTCTTTGACCCTTGAAGCTTCAAGCATAGTACTATGGGTCGTACTCATGCTGATATCCGATCCCATGTTAAGGACACTAGACCTAATACTTGGGAATGCAAGTATTGCAAGGGTATCTTTACATGTAATGCATTGTGCATCAAGGCACACCTTCTTTGTTTGAGAGGTGGTGGCATTGGAAAATGTCACTCTGTGCCTCAACAAATCATGGACTAGACTACAAAATTGCAATTGAGTCAAGGTGTTGGGAGTATGGAAGTGGGTGAAGATTCCCTTGAAACTCATGAGATGCTTCCTAATGTTAAAGAGTCCTCTACCGCACCTTCCAAAAGGGCTCGCACTGATAGTGTGAGTTCGAGTGGTGCATCGGTAGATGTTGTGGCTACTTTGTCTTCACTGGCACGACCACCCTCTAACAATGGTCCCATACCTAGGAACTTGCCAGAGAGCAATTTCTTCATGAGGAGTAGCATGAAGGCATCAATGCAGAAACAAGCAATGGAGCAAGCCAAGAAAGAGATCTGCAAATTATTTATTTATGTGTCATCTCCTTCAATGTAGCGAATACAACTACATGGAAGAGGGCAATGAGAGCTGTCAGTCACATAGGCACTCCTTGGGAAGGATCATCAGGGAGAGTTCTACGTACTAGTGAGCTTACTAAACAAAAGCTTGCAGTAGAGACTGAGGTGTTATCATTGTGTGCTACATGGGAGAAATATGGGTGTTCCATTTTATGTGATGGACGATCTGATATGTGCAAGAGGAATGTGTATCACATTATGGTTTCCTCTTGCAAGGGAACTATATTTCTACATGCCATTCTAGCATATGCACCTGGGACTGTTGTCACAACTGAATTATCTTTGAGTGGATAAAAACCCCAATTTTTATTTTAGGTTGCAACAATCGAAATGATTTAAACGATTAAATCTCAATTTAAATCTTATGATTTAAATCTCTCGATCACACTATGCTTTCATAGATGATGCAACTAGAAAAGTATAGGTGTATCCTATCAAAGAAAAGGATGAGGTATTCACTACTTTCAGAAAATGGGTTGCTTCAGTTTAGACTGAAAAAGGAACTAACCTTAAGGCTTTACATTCATATAATGGGGGTGAGTATCCCTCCCATGAATTCAACCTTTTCTATCAATCTAGAGGAACTCGAAGAGAGTTTACAACTCCTTATACCCTCGTACACAATGGTATATCTGAAAGGATGAATAGAACTATTCAGGATAGAGTAGTTTCTATGTTGCATCATGCAAAAATTTCACAAGGCTTTTGGGTAGAAGCAGTATTGACTACAGTTCATGTGATTAACCTTTCACCTAGTATTGTCAAAGGTCTGAAAGTGGCATAAGAGTTATGGACAGGGAAGTGTTTGGCCTCTGAGTCCAAGGGAAAGTGCCTTTACACAATGATGTTTTACCCAACTCTCCTGAAACTAGGTCAATTTTTGGTTTCCCCTAAGTCCACAAGTTCACTCCAAAGTTTTGATGGAGGAGGCGAGAAAACGCGCGCGATTGGATATCCACCTCCAGTGGTCACTTCCTATAACCTCCCTTTCTTCACTCAGCCCCCTCCTTTCACATTGGGTTCACTCTTGTGGTCCGGTTCTTGCGCGCTTAGGGGTGCACACAGGGTGCCAAGAAAGCTCAGGTGATATCGCGTTTAGCTTTCGACTCACAAGAAAGCAATACTTGAAAACAAGATTTTAGTAGCAACCTATAGACAAACATATCGATTCTTTTTGTGCATCATGAAAGCCGACACATTTCAATCAAATATTATTAGCAACTTATTTGCAAACCATATCCTCTCATATCCTTAATCATCTCATATCAAATCATTTTTCTTCTGTTGTAGCATGAAAATAATTGGTAACCGTAGGGGAGTATATGGGTGTCAACTATATCATTAAGACTAAGACATTTGTCATTGGATTGTTGTTCTTGTTGAGTTTGATCGAAAACAGAGAGTGCCTCGTAAATGCAGAATCACATATATTCAAAGAGTTAATAGCTTACATCGAAGCTCGTGTCAAACTAAAATATTCGCGTCTTTGATTCCACATCCGTCACTGTAATTATTTGATGTCAATACACACACTTTTCATTAGTAGGATCTTCCACGAACTGAACTAGCGACCAGGACATACATTTTAGAAATAAAATTAGCTATATGCTTTGCATACATTCTCACAGTAAAACGAAGTTATTCACAAATAATATAGAACTCTTTCATAAACGTCGCTTTATTTAGCAAACAGGAAAGAGATGAAATGGAAATTGTATATCTATATCAGTGCAGAAATGATTCATGATGCTTTAACAAAGAAATAGATTAAATATGCATATGAAATGCTATTCTCTCACGTTTAGCACAACTGCACCAACGAAAACGCAACTTTGCTTAGCATTCTCAACTTCACGTTCTGTGCACACTATGAAGGTTAATGAACAGAGGCTAATGTGAACGTTTGATCGCCCACCTCAACTCCTTTTGCAACCGTTTTTCAGGAGATAATGTAATTTAGAAAGACAAACTCTCTACACATTAATTCATGGTTATCCCCTAAATGATTCCGTAACATCCATTAACTTCTCTCGATCTCTGCACATGCCTATGTGTGTCTTTTCATTCACGCATTTATAAGTTTAACTTCTATGCTGCTGTTGCCATGATTAAAAGCATGACGAATAACGATTTAACACTTCTCCTCAGCGACAAAACTCTTGTGCTTAACTTTCGCGCAAAAACTTTCACATAGCTAAACAATTACAATATGAACAATTGCACAACTAACAATTGTTAGCAGTAGTAAAAACTGATGAAGATATTCAACTCTGATAAAACTCTTCGTCTGACTTCTCCCTGGTAATTGAATCCCTCAGAACTTATGTTTTCTTATTAATTTGTATCAGCAGATAACGTTCAAGAGAGTAATTCATAACACAGATGAAGACTGAGTGCAGAAGTGATCAGACACCAATGCATAGAGTAAACATAAAAGACATACTTGTTTCAGATTCGCCTTGTGGACACTGTATTTCAGAGACAGAGCCTTTCTTAGAGGACATCACCAAACCGAATTCTCCTCTGCACACGTTGAACTACCGCTACTGTCATGATCACATAATCACCTGAGGCTCGAGCAAACAGGCCACTATTGCCAACACACTGCTACCTTTCCTCTCCATGTGCAAAAGCGGAACTTTTTCTTTCTCTTCCGACCCGATATCAGCTTGAATCTCCCTCCTTTCAGCGCATCATTGTCCACCCTTTCTTCAGATGATCCTCTGAGAGCGGCCACAACCTCATGAGTTCTCCATAGCTCGACTTCTCTTCCTCTCTATCTCTGTTTCCGAATAGCGCAGAAGTATATCCAGCCCAAAACAGTGCTTCCTCCTTCCTAACCAACAATTGAATAGAACATATGAACCCCCCCCCCATGTGTCTCCTCTCTTGCTATATATCGCCAAAATTTCCCGTCCAAGCTTGGTCCCTCATCAATGCCTTCACACACCAGCCCCCTCCGGAGTAATGCCACCCACAGCAGTGGCCGTAAAAAAAAATCCAAAAAAACGGAGGGAGAGTCCTGACAAAAAAAAACCTCTTCCCCTTTTCTGTTTTTTTCTTCAGAACAGTGACAACCACCTCATTCAGAAGGGGATGGCCCCCAAATCAATAAGGAAATCTGCATCATTTTTGTCAAGATTTGAAACAACTTGGTCTGCCATTTTGTAAGTTGTACTTTGGGCCACCTCTAGTAGGCCCCTATGATTGCACAAATTTAAAACAATGGTTAACATAATGCGATCAGGTTCAACGTTTGTCTCTATGACTTTAGACCACTCCATGAGATCATGTCCACCATCGGCAAACCATTAGACATCCCTCGAGCTCCTTGAACCATGTAACAGTTGGCATACATCATAGCCAATGCAGTGCCAGCCTCCAAGGGGTAATACTAGAGGTGCTTCACATGCAGCATGATACGATAATGTAAATTGGAACTAGTTATCGCCAAAAGCTCCTCTTGTGTCACCAAGGGGTTCCCAAGCCTCATGTTCTGCTTCAAAGCATCCAATTTTAATGCGACATTGCATGCCGAAAGCTCCTGCAAACTTAAATCAAACATATTTTCCTGCCAAATAGACCCACATTAGTGCATAAAAACCAACCATTTTGTGAGCTAACATACTCCCCTCTTGTTATTTGCGAAGTCGTCCTCGACAAGCCATTCTTGCTGTAATAAAATCTAAACAACCATGAACATGTCAATTTACAATTGGTTCGCATACCTTTCCATCGAGCCATCATTCCAAGTGGACTTGCACTCATTGAAGCTATTAGTGCTAAAAAAATCACTCATGTATACATACAAATCAGTCACTTCCAAATGATCCAAGGACATGCACATATATGCAACTCCAATTCCACATACATCAAATTGCTCATGCATTCCATTATGAACATAGTCTCAACCAAAATAACACATGCATACCTTTCCATGTTTTACACATTCAACTGTCATTGCGAAAAAACAAAAATGGAACTACCGAAATAAATAACAACAACTGAAATGAATACAACAAGAGATGCAACATACCCAAAATGCATACCCCATTATTGCACCTACCATTCGCTATGTACAATTATTCCATGACTAGACGTTCTCGAAGAATCTCCATCGTCGTCCCACAAAAGCCATCGAGACCCGAGTATATTACCTCGCTAAAGCCTCATCCATAAGTACATATATAGTCTTCGTGCCTTCAAGAATGTTGATTCAGAGGGAGCTGATCTGTCGCAAGCCACCATATACCAATCACACAAGCAATTAACGTTCCCTTCCAGGCGATCGTCGCCCTCTCCTCTCTCTCTCTCCCCCTCAGGAGTGGGGAATAATTTCATAGGTAAATTTTATTTTAATCACACGTTGGCCTACGTGGACATTGGATGCGATTCGTGGACCTGACCACCCGATCAGGTTGATTCCACCCATCTACCAATGCAATGCAGTGCACAACACACAAACACACAATGATAACACATAACATATATCAGCTAGCCCATAACAAAGCTGGATACGGCTCGTGGTCGTGACTACCCAGCCACGATGGCTCCACCTACCTACCAACCCGTTATGGCACGTAGGTAAGACATAAACATATACATCTCAAGCCTATGGCGAAACTAGCTGCGGCTCGTGGTCCTAACCACCCGGCTAGGATAAATCCACCCACCATAGCGCATTGGTACGATCACAGCAACACAAATTTTTTCCTTTTCTTTTCTTTTTCTTTTTTTTTCATAGTGAATTAATTTACCCAAGTCCTGAGAATTAGGGAGAGGAAGAAAGGAATTTCCCACTTACCCACACATGCATGCAAACATATACACTCTAGCCTTTGACAGATTCAACCACCTCTTCACTCCATTCTCTCAATTACAGACACTACATATGTATTCATCGATTTGACTTTTCACTAGGTAACTACGACCAGCTATGCCTTAGTTCCTCCTGTACCTATCCTTAGACAATCTAGAACGTGGGTCTCCGGGATGTCTCATGTAGCCTCACATCGTACTCGCATCCCAACGACTTCCCTAGGGTGAGTCAGGCTCAACTTCAGGAGCTCCGTCATCACTTCCTATTGTTAACACATCTGCCCAAGCCCAAGTGATATCGTTTTCTTCGTTAGGCATTTCCCTCGAAGGGTCGAAATAGTAATATCGATCCCCCGCCCATCCTACATGTCGGGTCAGGTATTCCTCAAAACACTCAATGTAAAACGCAACATCCAAACCCTGGTTTATAAAGCATACCAGCCAATGCGCTTCCTCAATATCATATTCCGTCTCAAAGTCGTCGACATCTATGTCCATGCGGGCGATTGTTTGGTCCGAGAAATATATCCTTAGCTCGTACAAGTAGAGTTGCGTTATTTGATCTGTCATTTTGTTACTTAGCTCCTAACAGTCTCTGCATAACAGAAAAATATTAGAAGTCCAAAATTCCTGAGCTAGCACAGGATAATATTTATGACAACCAAAATCATAACTAACATATGCGCATATAATATATATAACTATCCATCTATGTACAAGGAGTCTACTTCGTCCTTCTGCTTGGATCTCGTCTGGCTTTTCCTGTCCTAATGTCACATGAAATATGGTTTAACTCGAAGCGCGTTAACCTTCACGGGAGCACATTCTTCACCTAAATCTTGAATTTGCATGGAACCATTGGAGTTGAGTTCCACTACCTTAAACGGTCCTGCCCATCTTGTCTGTAACTTCCCCGGGAATTTATAATATTTACTATCATAAACTAGCACCAAATCCCCTTCTTGAATCACATAGGTCTTGAGATTCTTGTCGTGCCTCTCCTTACGTCTTTTCTGAATAGCTTCCAGACTTTGCTGTGCAATGAGTCTCTTTTCTTCTAGCTTGACCAATTGTATGTACCTTTCCTTCAATGGCTCTTCCTCTCCCAGCCTGGCCTCTATGGCCACTCTTAATATCGGCACTTCTTTTTCGATGGGAAAGATGGCTTCCTCGCCATATACTAGAGAGAACGGGGTGCTCTTAGTCATCACTCGGTAGGATGTTCGATATGCCCACAAGGCTTCCAAAAGTCTTTCATCCCAGTCTCGCCAATGCACAGCTACTGTCTAAGTTAGAATCTGTTCAAGAACTTTGTTGGTGACCTCTACTTGTCCATTCGCTCTCGGGTAATATGGAGTGCTTTTCCGGTGGTTGATCTTATACAATTCCATTAACTCCTCGATCAATTCGTTGACAAAATGTGTTCCTCTATCACTCACTATCTCCAACGGGCATCCGAATCGAGTGATAATTTGTTCGTACAAAAATTTGGCCACATCAACAGCTCGGTCAGTCTTCAGAGCTTTAGCCTCTACCCACTTGGTAACATAGTTAGTACAGACCAAGATATACCTATTAGATCTACGTCTTGAGGGAGGATCAATAGGCCCCACAAAATCAATTCCCCATTTCTCAAACAGCTTAAGAGCCAGCACTAGCGTAAGAGGAGCAGCATGTACTAATGTTGGTTTGCCCATTCTTTGGCATTTGTCGCATTTCTTGCAGTATGTGTGAGAGTCTTTAAACAACATTGGCCACCAATACCCAGCCAATAAAATCTTTCTTGCCGTCAGCTCACCAGCAAAATGTCCACCGCAGGGTTCATCATGTAATGCTCTCAACACTAGGGTTGCTTCTTCTTCCTCGAGACACCTCCGATAAATGCTTTCATATACAAAATATCGATAGAGCTTCCCCCCAATGATGCTATGGTGCTTCGCCAATGCTAACAGTTTTTGCTTCTCTCTCTTGCTTGCTCCTGGCGGATATTTAGTGGTGCATAAGAAGTTCACCAAGTCGGCATACCAAGGTACTTTAGCATCAACCTGGAATAGATGCCCATCAGGAGCATCATCGGGCACACCAGAGATTGGCTCCTCATTAATAATTCGAGATAAATGGTCAGCCAATATATGCGCTTTGCCTGGTTTGGTTACCACTGTGAACTGAAATTCTTGGAGGAGTAGCATCCACCTCATCAATCGCCCTGATAGCTCGGGTTTATTAATGATGTACTTTAGGGCTTCATGATCCACATAAAACGTGAAATGTTTTCCCATCAAGTAATGCCGATACTTGTTCACCGCAAAGATCATCGAGAGGCATTCCTTTTCTGTAGTTGTGTAGTTTCTTTCCGTGCTATTCAAGTTACGACTGGCGTAATAAATAGGGTGGTCCAACTTCTTTTCATCGGCTTTGCATAGCACTGCTCCAACCGCAGTATGAGAAGCATCTGTGTGCACATGAAATTCTTTCGTCCAATCAGGTGCTACTAAAATTGGCGCATTTATCAATTTATTTTTTATCAATTCGAATGCAACTTGACACTCTCCAGTCCATTGGTATTGTTGGTCCTTCCTCAAAAGATTCGTCAGTGGTGCTGCTATTGATGCAAAATTTAATATAAATCGTTGATAATAATTAGCATGCCCCAAAAATCCTCTGAGTTGCCGCAAGTTTTGAGGAGGTGGAAGTTGTCCGATTTTTTCCACTTTATCCTCGTCAACTGCGATCCCTTTTTCGGAAATAACATGTCCCAAAAGCAATCCCCTTCGTACTCCAAATGTACACTTTTCAGGATTTAATGCGATGCCTTTTTCGATGCTTCTTCTTAAAATAGCTTCGATCCTCTCCATCATGTTTTCATCATTGCCTCTGATCGCAAAGTCATCGAGGAATATCTCCATCCAATCCTGCAAATAGTCTTGATATGCAGCTATCATTGCCCTCTGGAATGTGGCTGGTGCATTGCATAATCCAAATGGCATCACATGATATGCATACGTACCCCATTCTGTGGTGAAAGTAGTTTTTGATTGATCCTCTTCATGGATTTGGATCTGGTTGTACCCACTGAAACCATTCAAAAATGAGTACAATTTATGGCCAGCCACTCTGTCCAAGATTTGATCAGTAAACGGCAAAGGGAAGTGATCCTTTTTTGTGCGCTCGTTCAACTTACGATAATCTATGCAAATACAGATTTTCTTATTTTTCTTCGGAACCACTACAATTGGTGATACCCACTCGCTGGATGCGATGGGATATATAAATCCTGCCTCCAATAACTTAGTCAATTCTAGCTTGATCAATTCCGAATAGACTGGATTTGTCTGCCTAAGTCGTTGACATATTGGTCGGGTGCCTTCTTCCAAATCTATATAATGCTGGCAGATTCGGGGATCAATTCCTCTCAGATCACTGTATGACCATGCAAAGGCCTTGCTGAAATTTTTGAGTGCCAACTTAATACAATCTCGTACTCCATCTGGTAGCTCTGACCCCACGCTCAAGAACTTTTCTGGAAAAACTTCCCATTTTTCCACCTGAGTTTCTCGCGAATATTCTTTACTCCTTGATGACACTGTGATTGGAACATGCTCTCCAATCACGCGTGCATGGTTGGCCAGTAAATCATTGTTTTGTTCTCTTTCAACCGCACCCAATTTCTTAAGTTCGGCTTTTGCAATGGCTTCCCGCACTTTAGTTCTACTTTCTGCTTCTCTGTCTGATTGTCGACTTCTCCTTAGAAGCTCTTCTTCTAGCATTCTAACCCTTTCTCTCAACTGTTGCACTTCCATTGTCGGAGCTAGCTCCAGTTTCAACTCTTCTTTTGAAGTGCCCTTCTCCAGGGATTGAGTAGCTTTATTTTCCTTTGCGTCTATACTCAACATGTAGCACTCAAATTCACTTGTATGTGTCAACCATCCCAGCAACTCCTGGTCTGAATCATCCTTGGAACATAGAGGATCTATGTACTCACCCACTTTCGCAAGTTGGAGGTTGGCCAATTGCAGATTAAATCCATCCTGCAAAAGGTCCTTGGAAGTCTCCGTGCGTAGGGCAAATCTTACGCGCGCCATTTCTTGTCTAACTTTTTCCTTTGCTTTCTGCTCCCTTTCCTCAGCTGTTGTCAATCTCTTGCCGGTCAAGTTTGGAGACACTTGAAGTTGTATTCGATCAGCCTTTGGTCCAATTGTGATAAATCCTGTGCGCCAATCGTGCACACATTCAGCTTGCACCAGCCATGGCCGTCCAAGTAAGATCGAGAAGGTCGCCTCTGAGGTCCTTGGTCTTACTATCAGATAATCAACTTTAAACTCTAGACCGCCCACAACTGTGCTTACATTCTTCAAAAAACCTGCAGGCTTCACTTGTGTTTGATCTGCCATTCTCAAGGACATCGGAGTTTCTTCCATGTGGTTGAGGCCCAAAGCTTTCATCATGAACTCAGTCATTAAGTTGACTGCGGCTCCACTATCTAGCTGAGCACCGGGGACTGCATATCCTTTAATCTCGACTGTCACAGCTGGAGCATTCGAATCAATTTGCCTCGTAATACTTTGAATGATCCCTTGGACGTCTTTATCTTGTCTCTTTTTATCTCGAGCTTTCCTTGGCTTCTTAATATATTCGTTGTAGAATTGTTTCCTATAAGCAGGTGAACATTTTAGTAATGTGCCAATGTCTAGCGTGACTTCTGTGTCCGCGAGCAACTTTACAATGTCCACTTCCTCCAAACTTTGTCTTTCCTTCCTACTCTTAGGGGCCTTCAATCTCTCAGGGAATGGTGCTATGCCTGGCACAAACTCCTTGGTCACTGGTGGAAGAATCTCTATCTCTTCCCCATCCTCAAACTCTTGCTGCTCAGCAAATCCTCCAACTTGGTTTTCTACCTCTCCATGTTCAGCTATCTTCTCTTGGCTTGCTTTTTTGCTTTCGCCTTCTCGATGTTTCTTTGAATACTCTTGAGTCCTTGTGACTACTGCCACAGTTGGCTCTTTATGTGGTTTCTTGGCCTCGTAAGCATCCACAAAGTGCATTGACCAGCTAGAGCCTTCTTGAGGGTTCGGTGTCTTGAACACTACTCCGATTGTAGGAACGTGCTCTTGAGCTCTCGATGTGGAATGCATCTGAGTATCAACATAATTCGAGGACCCTACTGGTCCTTTTTCCTTGCCGGCGGCAGCTCTTCGTTTTGGACAATCTTCATCAAAGTGGCCCTCTCCACTACAGTACCTACATAGCGGGGTATAATCAACTGGTTTCTTTTCGTTTGGACATCTAGATTGAGTATGGCCAAAGCCATGGCATCTCCAACACTGGATTGGACCATCTCTTCTTTGATCACGTCAGCTCCTCTTGGATAGTCTCCTCCTTGACCCTGAGCACCATATCCATAAGCCGGTCTATTTTCCCAATGAGATGTAGGTGGGACACTTTGAGCGGGCAATCCCGTGTAAGGTCTTTCTCTTGTATCTCCCGATTTCATGGTCCTCTCTTCATAGGCTCTCTTGTTGTAACATCGGTCCTCCGTGTGATTTGTTCTTCCACAAAAAGTACAACGCATCCTAGGTGGTGATCTCTCTGTGAATACTCTCGAGACTGTAGGGCATTCTGAAGCCAAATGGCTGTAACCATGGCACTTTCCGCACCATGTATTTGATCGAAACACTTGATTCGGGTTTGTAGTTACCTCGGGTTTTACTGTGTATGTTTCCTAGGTGATTGTGGCAGCTTTTATAGCTTGTGTGACCAACTCCAATATTCGTTCTTCAGTCAGCGCAGGCTTTACCTCGCCTGGCATGCTAGTGGCAGCTACAAAAGCTGGAGTCGTTAATGCGGGACTTCCTTGGCCAGGATCTTTCATCGGTATGTTTCCTAGGCCTCCCATTGGCTCGTATAAGAGCTCCATCTTCCTCTGTTGACATAATTGTACTTCCTCCCAAAGCCTTGCTTGTTCCTTAGCATCCATTAAAGTTGCAGTTCTTGTCAGGCTGATATGCTGCTGTGCGGTAGGATCTCTCAATCCCGCGATGAATCTTCTCTTCAATGTCTCATCGTTCGGGGCATTCGCGCCCATCTTTCTTACCAACGTTTCCATTCTCTGAATGTAGTTATCGATGCTTTCATTGACTCCCTGTCGCAGGTAATCCATCTGTTGTGCCAATCTATCTTGGAAGCCTTGTCGTCGAAACTTTGCCAAGAAGGCTTCCTTGAGCATTTGATAAGTTCCACGCTCTTGTGGCGTCAGATTCCCATACCAATTGGCCTCATCACGGAGAATAGCCGGAAAAATCCTCAACCTTTGACCCTAGTCAACTACCTCATTGGCCTCACAAGTAACCTCAAACAGCTGGATAAAACTATCTGGATCCTCATCCCAAGCACCTTTGAACTTGGTGAAGTCCCCCAAATGAACCGAAATCCGCTGAGCCATTTCAAATAGAGGTGTGATGTCAATATCACTTTGATCCCAGAAATTTAGCGCACGTGGCCTCAGGATCCCTCCTTCAAACTTCCGCACTTGATTCGCGACTCTCCTACGGGAGTACACGTTTTTGGCAGATTTCCTTGAGCTAGTCGAGGTCGACTCACCTGGCGGTTCCCACCTCTTCCTTTCTCTTTCAAGGGCTCTTCTCTGAGCGCGTTCCTCTCTTTGTGTTTGTGTTGCTCCTGAGGATGAGCTCCCCTCACTCATGTACTAGATCTTGAGTCCGCAAGCTCGGCCAACATGTGGCGCTAGGCGAACCTATGGCACTCTCTTATAGAGACGTGCCAAGCTAGTTCCCGGCAAACGCACCAAAATGTTTGGCCTCTGAGTCCAAGGGAAAGTGCCTTTACACAATGATATTTTGCCCAACTCTCCTGAAACTAGGTCAATTTTTGGTTTCCCCTAAGTCCACAAGTTCACTCCAAAGTTTTGATGGAGGAGGCGAGAAAACGCGCGCGATTGGATATCCACCTCCAGTGGTCACTTCCTGTAACCTCCCTTTCTTCACTCAGCCCCCTCCTTTCACATCGGGTTCACTCTTGTGGTCCGGTTCTTGCGCGCTTAGGGGTGCACACAGGGTGCCAAGAAAGCTCAGGTGATATCGCGTTTAGCTTTCGACTCACAAGAAAGCAATACTTGAAAACAAGATTTTAGTAGCAACCTATAGACAAACATATCGGTTCTTTTTGTGCATCATGAAAGCCGACACATTTCAATCAAATATTATTAGCAACTTATTTGCAAACCATATCCTCTCATATCCTTAATCATCTCATATCAAATCATTTTTCTTCTGTTGTAGCATGAAAATAATTGGTAGTCGTAGGGGAGTATATGGGTGTCAACTATATCATTAAGACTAAGACATTTGTCATTGGATTGTTGTTCTTGTTGAGTTTAATCGAAAACAGAGAGTGCCTCGTAAATGCAGAATCACATATATTCAAAGAGTTAATAGCTTACATCGAAGCTCGTGTCAAACTAAAATATTCCCGTCTTTGATTCCACATCCGTCACTGTAATTATTTGATGTCAATACACACACTTTTCATTAGTAGGATCTTCCACGAACTGAACTAGCGACCAGGACATACATTTCAGAAATAAAATTAGCTATATGTTTTGCATACATTCTCACAGTAAAACGAAGTTATTCACAAATAATATAGAACTCTTTCATAAACAACGTCGCTTTATTTAGCAAACAGGAAAGAGATGAAATGGAAATTGTATATCTATATCAGTGCAGAAATGATTCATGATGCTTTAACAAAGAAATAGATTAAATATGCATATGAAATGCTATTCTCTCACGTTTAGCACAACTGCACCAACGAAAACGCAACTTTGCTTAGCATTCTCAACTTCACGTTCTGTGCACACTATGAAGGTTAATGAACAGAGGCTAATGTGAACGTTTGATCGCCCACCTCAACTCCTTTTGCAACCGTTTTTCAGGAGATAACGTAATTTAGAAAGACAAACTCTCTACACATTAATTCATGGTTATCCCCTAAATGATTCCGTAACATCCATTAACTTCTCTCGATCTCTGCACATGCCTATGTGTGTCTTTTCATTCACGCATTTATAAGTTTAACTTCTATGCTGCTGTTGCCATGATTAAAAGCATGACGAATAACGATTTAACACTTCTCCTCAGGGACAAAACTCTTGTGATTAACTTTCGCGCAAAAACTTTCACATAGCTAAACAATTACAATATGAACAATTGCACAACTAACAATTGTTAGCAGTAGTAAAAACTGATGAAGATATTTAACTCTGATAAAACTCTTTGTCTGACTTCTCCCTGGTAATTGAATCCCTCAGAACTTCTGTTTTCTTATTAATTTGTATCAGCAGATAACGTTCAAGAGAGTAATTCATAACACAGATGAAGACTGAGCGCAGAAGTGATCAGATACCAATACATAGAGTAAACATAAAAGACATACTTGTTTCAGATTCGCCTTGTGGACACTGTATTTCAGAGACAGAGCCTTTCTTAGAGGACATCACCAAACCGAATTCTCCTCTGCACACGTTGAACTACCGCTACTGTCATGATCACATAATCACCTGAGGCTCGAGCAAACAGGCCACTATTGCCAACACACTGCTGCCTTTCCTCTCCATGTGCAGAAGCGAAACTTTTTCTTTCTCTTCCGACCCGATATCAGCTTGAATCTCCCTCCTTTCAGCGCATCATTGTCCACCCTTTCTTCAGATGATCCTCTGAGAGCGGCCACAACCTCATGAGTTCTCCATAGCTCGACTTCTCTTCCTCTCTATCTCTGTTTCCGAATAGCGCAGAAGTATATCAAGCCCAAAACAGCGCTTCCTCCTTCCTAACCAACAAGTGAATAGAACATATGAAACCCCCCCCCCCATGTGTCTCCTCTCTTGCTATATATCGCCAAAATTTCCCCTCCAAGCTTGGTCCCTCATCAATGCCTGCACACACCAGCCCCCTCCAGAGTAATGCCACCCACAGCAGCGACCGTCAAAAAAAATCCAAAAAAACGGAGGGAGAGTCCTGACAAAAAAATACCTCTTCCCCTTTTCTGTTTTTTTTTTTCAGAACAGTGACAACCACCTCATTCAGAAGGGGATGGCCCCCAAATCAATAAGGAAATCTGCATCATTTTTGTCAAGATTTGAAACAACTTGGTCTGCCATTTTGTAAGTTGTACTTTGGGCCACCTCTAGTAGGCCCCTATGATTGCACAAATTTAAAACAATGGTTAACATAATGCGATCAGGTTCAACGTTTGTCTCTATGACTTTAGACCACTCCATGAGATCATGTCCACCATCGGCAAACCATTAGACATCCCTCGAGCTTCTTGAACCATGTAACAGTTGGCATACATCATAGCCAATGCAGTGCCAGCCTCCAAGGGGTAATACTAGAGGTGCTTCACATGCAGCATGGTACGGTGATGTAAATTGGAACTGGTTATCGCCAAAAGCTCCTCTTGTGTCACCAAGGGGTTCCCAGGCCTCATGTTCTGCTTCAAAGCATCCAATTTTAATGCGACATTGCATGCCGAAAGCTCCTGGAAACTGAAATCAAACATATTTTCCTGCCAAATAGACCCACATTAGTGCATAAAAACCAACCATTTTGTGAGCTAACAGGAAGCCACCATATTATGATCATTTTTTAGCTTTTAGGTATAAAGCATATGTTCATATACCCAAGAATCTTAGAGAAAAGGTGGACCATAAGTCAAAGAAATGCATTTTTCTTGGATATGGTCGACAAGCACAATTTGGATATCGCTTACGGGATCCTGAAACACGATCAATAATAAAAAAATAGTGATGTCATTTTCAATGAGCCTAAAATGCATAATCAAATGATTAAGGAGATTGAAGTGAGAAGAGTGATGTTTGAGGATATTAGTCCTCTAGTTAGCATGCATTAAAATATTGCACATAGGGATGTTCAAGAGAATGTCCGATCATATCAATGTGCAAATGTTCCTATTCAGCAACCGTTGAGATGCTCTACACATGTCTCATATCCACATGATAGATATGTTCCAACTTTGGATTTTGTGATGCTAACAGATGCTAGTGAGCCTTCTTGCTACAAAGAGGCTATGCCGAAAATGGATCATGTCAAGTGGGAGCATGCCATCAAGAGTGAGTTGGATTCTATTCATAAGAATGGTACTGAGGATTTAGTACCTTTGCCAAAGGGCAGGAAAACTTTACCATGTAAATGAATATATAAGCTGGAATTCACATCAGATAGTGCTTCTTCAAAGTATAAAGCAATACTTGTTGCAAAGGGTTTTATGCAACAACATGGTGTTGATTTCGAGGAAATCTTCTCTCTAGTGGTCAAGATGACTACCCTGCACATGTTGCTTGGATTCTTTGCAATGGAAGACTTAGAGCTAGTCCAAATGGATGTGAAAACTACTTTCTTGCATGGACATCTTACAAATGAGATCTATATGGAACAACCAGAGGTTCATGTAGCTCTTGGCAAAGAAAGTCTAGTTTGTAAGCTAAAGAAGAGCTTATATGGACTTAAGCAGTCCCCTAGATAATGGTACCAAAAAATTGATGCTTTTATGAAGTCTCAAGGCTATTCTTGAAGCAATGAGGATCATTGTCTCCAAACAAAGAGATGCTCAAATGGAAGCTTGATATGCTTGATACTTTATGTCGATCATATGTTGATTGTTGGGAAGTCCTCTTATGAATTGTCGATTCTCAAAAAGAAGTTGAGTCAAACATTTGATATGAAGGATTTGGGGGGATGCCAAACATATTCTTGGCATGTGTGTTACTCGTGATAGGAGTAAAAGATGCATATATTTATCTCAAAGTGAGTACATATGCAAAGTACTTAATAGGTTCAATATGCAGTGTGGAAAGGCATTGAGTACAACTTTAACCACATATGTGAAATTGAGCAAGGATGATTTCCCCAAATCAAATGCAAAAAAGGAATTCATGACCAAAATTCCTTACCAGTCTCTTGTTGGTAGTCTTATGTATGCTATGGTAGCTACGGGACCAGACATTGCATTTGTAGTCGGAGTTGTGAGTAGATATATATCTAATCTTGGCAAGAAACATTAGGAATCGGTCAAGATGATTTTGAGATATTTGAGTGGCACTAAGGAAAAATATCCATGCTTAGGTAGAGGGAAAGCATCCATTATTGGTTACATAGATTTTGATTATGTTGGTTGTGTAGAAAATTGTAAGTCTACATCAAGATACATTTTTCATTTTGCTGGAGGTGCTATCTCTTGGAGATTTCATCTTCAAGAATGTACAATTGTTTCCACCACAGAAGCAGAAGTATGTTGCAGCAAGTGAGGCATGTAAGCAAGCATTGTGGCTTTCTCGTCTTGCTTGTGATATGATTCTACCTCAACATGTACCTTGTTTACTCAGTGATAGTCAGAACGCCATTGCTTTGGCTAAGAATCTGGTCTATCATGCAAAGAACAAGCACATTGAGGTGAGGTATCACTTCATTAGAGATTGAGTAGCCACTGAGCACATTATTCATGAGAAGGTTCATACTCAAGATAATGATGCAAATGTTTTGACTAAAGCTCTACCAAAGGATAGCTTTCGTCATTGTTGTCACTTGATGGGGGTTACTTGATTCATGAACTTACACAGTCACTTGTATAATGTGTAACATGCCCATCAGGTGGGAGGTATAGTTTGTATACTTACACTCAAGTATTCTTTATCATTCTTCATTTTTCTCCCATACTTACTTTGGCCATATTGGACTTTAGTGGGAGATTGTTACTGTTGTTGTATATGTGAAAGGCCAACTGGCCACAGGGAACTTTTGTATATGTTCTTTAATAAAACATATAGTGGTCTGGTTAGCCATAGAGAGTAAGTTTAACTGCATTTGTAACACCTAAGAAGTTTGTGTTCTTGGTCCTTGTTACTATGTTTTTTTTGTGTATTGTGTAGCCTCTGTGCAGAGTACCATGTGCAACACATGGAGCTCAGTTTTCTACTCCGAGGATATCATTGTGGAGCTCTCCAAAAGGAGAGCGCACTGTTGTACATCCTTGTCGAAATACTTTAGATAATGATCCCCCCTTGGGGTAAAATAATCCAAGTATCCGGATACCAATCAAGTAGCAAAAGATGTCCTTAAAAGCTTGCCAATGCTTGACACATGGGCAATGCATAAACTTGCTCATCTAAGAGATGTCAAACTAAATATCAACCAAGTTATTCATAAGTAAATCAAGCATCCAACAGCGTGTTAATAGAGAATAACATCAAATGCATCTCCAACATCATGAAGACTCAACTGTAAAACTATTTACATAGGGGTGGCAATATGTTTGCAATCTTCAAGGCCAAAATGCTACAATAATGTGCCAATATATTTTGTTTGACATAAAACTATTCTCCCATCAACTCATATAAATTAAATGCCTAAGAATGATGTGAATGCCCCAAATTTGACATCTCAAAAGAGGCATGCAAATAGGTCTTAAACTCAGTTATATGCTTCTCATTAGGATTAGTGAGTAGCATATTATCAATATCCACAACAATGATCAGAAGTACATCATCTGCACACTTAACATAGAAGGTGCTCTCAGTCGGAATGTTCTTGAAACCATGTGCAATGAAGTAGGAATGTATTTTCCACACAAAACCATGGGGCTGAAATACATATACCTCTTCATGTAAGTCACCATTCAAAAATGAAATTTTAATGTCCAATCGATATACATTTCGACCATGATGAGTTGAAAGTGCACAGATCCTACGAATGGTGGTCATTTGGCAAGTGGATGAAAAGGTCTCATCAAAATCAATGCCTCTCTCTTGAGCATAACATTTTCATCTACTTGTACGTTCACAACTTTTCATCCACTTGTACCTGTCAACTGTTCCATCAAGTTTATGCTTCACCTTATATACCCATTTAGTGCTTATGGCATTTTTTCTTGGAGGCAAATCACATAAAGACCAAGTCCCATTCTTCATAATAGCATCATATTCTAATTGCATAGCAGCCATGTAATTTTTTGAATTTTATATTTTCATCAAAAGAAAGTGTCTTATTCTCATCACAAAGACTAGAGGTAGCCATTGCATAGAAATCTAATGCAAAAGAAGCACTACGAGATCATGAACGGGTATGACATGATAGAGATGCATCTCATTTGCTATCTCTCAAAGTCATTTATGGATAGTTTTTTGCTTCTCTATATCAACCCTCTCATCAACAATTGCATCATGTAAATCTTTACAAAAAATGGAATGATCTGCATCATCATGTGGAACATATAAAGGTTGAGAAATATCCTCATTTGGACTAGCACTTGACTCTCCACCTATAAAAAGAGGCATCAAAGTGTTATACATACCTTTAGAGCTATCAAAAGTCTCCTTAGTGCATGAGAGTAATGGTTGAATTGCATCTTCCACAAAAACAACATCACAAAGAATGGTCTAGTTTATGGATGTATTGTTCAGACACTAATGCATATGCCAGAATGGTCTAGCAATGATGTGGAATGGTCTAGTGCCACCATCTGGCCATCATGCAATACTCATCTCCATTACCATTGAATACCTTAGGATATCCGCCAAGCATGGGACCTTGGCTATGGCTGATCCTCTTTCCATACACACATGGAGTGCTCTCTGTAGACCAATGTCTAACACTCTCTTCCCCTTGTAAAGATCATTGTCCTCAATTATCAATGAGGGAAAGTACTTGTGAACCAGAGCTTTTGATTCCCAAGTAGAGTCAGTAAGCGGTAATCCTCTCCAACCTACTAGATACTCCTGGATTATATGGTTTCTCAACCGCTTCTGTAAGCAAAGACTTGAACGATGTGTGTATGACTCTCCTCCTATCCATATATACCCTCTTGTATTCTAAAAATGTTAATGATCTAGAATAGTATAGTGCTGCCATGTATACATCATGCAACACTTATTCCCATTACTATTGAATACCTTAGGATATCCCCTGAGCTTGGGACCTTGGCTAATTGGCCCTTGTCCCTCACACACATAGAGTGATCCCTATGGACCAATGTCATGATCCCTATGGATCAATGTCTGACGCTCTCTCCCCCTTCTAAATATCATTGTCTTCAATGATCAATGAGGGAAAGTACTTGTGAACCAGAGCTTCTGATTCCCAAGTAGAGTTAGTAAGTGGTAATCCTCTCTCGGCTATTAGACATTCCTAGATGACATGATTTCTCAACCATTCCTATCTCCGATTGAGTATCCTATCTCGAGAATGATACGTGCTATCACTTTCTTGCAAAGAAAAGATACCCTTGATTAGATCATCCTCCTTGGAAATATACTTTTGAACTTTACTAACATGAAATACTGGATGGACTCTGCAATATGGAGGAAGCTCTAATCGGTATGCAACTCCACTTAGCTTTTTAACTGGCTTCTAAGGTCCACAAAACCTTGGTGAAAGCTTACTACACTTCCTTGTGGAGAGTGAAGTAGATCTAGTTGGTATCTGAAGAAAGAATCTATCTCCTTCCACAAAGGATCTAGGAGATATCTTCCTAGCAACATACTCTTTGGCCATATCAACAACTTGCTACATCTTGGCTTTAGCTATTTATAAATTTTCTTGGAGGTTTGCTAAGAACTCCAAAGCACTTTGACATTTCTTTAGCATGCCTATGGTACTTAGAGCATTGGTACTCATGTCATAGTTCATCTCAAAAGGAGACATACTTGTCACCTTGTGAGGCCCATTGTTATAAGCAAACTCAACTAGTGGCAATTAACTATCCCAATCTGTCTGTCACTCAGACACATATGCCCTCAACATGTCCTCGAGTATCTAGTTGACCCTCTCCATGTGACCATCTATTTGAAGATGATCACCACTACTCATCTTTGATGACACTTTTAGTTTATCGAATACAAACTTCCAGAAGTTTCCTGTGAATCTAATATCCCTATATGAAACTATGGATGTAGGTAACCCATGCAATCTAAAGACATGCTAGATAAATAACTATTCTACCTGTGGAGCTTCTATCATCTCCTACATGGGTATGAAATGAGCCATTTGCTCAATCTATCTACCATAACTAGGATATTATCCCGCTCCCTTTGGGTCCGCGGTAACCCAACTATGAAGTCTATGGATACACTGTACCAGTTATGGTCTCGAATATGTAAAGGATGTAAAAGACCTGGTGCCTTTACCCTTTTTGCTTTGTTGACCTGACACATAAAGCATTGTTGAACATAAGTGTGGATATCTCCGGATAATCCAAGTCACTAAAAATGTTCTTCTAACAAGCTATATTGTCTTGTCAACACCAAGACGTCCTGCACAAGGCACATCATGGTTATCATGCATGGCTTTTCTTCTCAAATCTCGGGAATCTGGTACACAAATGTTTCCTTCGCGTTTGACTATTCCATTCTCTTGTGAGAAATTGGAATACGGAATGGGCTTGTTCGCTCTGCTAGGTGAAGAAATAGTTGAAACTACCTCCTTTCCTATAATAGAGTCATCACTAATGGCTTTAATAATCTATAACAAATGTGGATCTTCCACAGGTGCTTCCTTTATCTCTTGAAGAAATGAGCTTTCTAGAACTATAAATGTCATTTGATACATTATCCATGATAATGCATAAAGAACTACATTCTCTTTGCCTCTTCTATACAAGATTTCCATGTGAAACTCTTGCATGAGATCATGCCAATGAGCCTATCTGTGCCAAGGATCTGGCTAACTACAAAAGTACTTAAGTGTATGGTGATCTGTGTATACCTTAAAGTATGCACTATAAAGATAGTGTCACCAAACTTTAAGTGCATGCACAGCTGCATACAAATCATGTTCATGCACTGGCTAATTGCGTTATGCACTACTCAATTTCTTGCTTTCAAAAGCTATTGGTCTGCCATCTGTTGAGATATCAGGCTCAACGTGTGATGATCCAAGATGACACGCATTAGTTTTTTATTTCTCTAACATGTATAGTGGTCACGCCAGTATATGTCAGGGATACTTCATTGAGATTTATTAGATTTATCTACCGAGAGTGATGGCACATTTGTTTCTTGCCAACTCATGCATTTGCAGACATTATTTTTTCCTTATGCATTGGACTTTATATATTGCACTTGTTGTATTCTTGTTTTTAGGTCATTCTTGTACATTCCTTTTATGTAATAGAAGAGGAAGAAGATTATTCTTCCTTGCCTCAATTTGTGTGTGTGCTTCTCCTTGATTATGAGATTGTGTGTGTGAGCTCTCTTCCTTATCTCCTTCCTCATGACATGGTATCAGAGCCCGTGTTGTTGTAGAGAGCTCGTGGAGAAGGCCGATAGTGAAGAGTATGTGAGAAGGCAAGGAGAAAGCACAATTCACAAATGACCTCAAATTGCTAAGGAAATTTGCATGAAGGTAGAAGATATCAGAATATTTTCAGGAGTTACCCCTTTAAGATCACTTGTTTTTGTCATATCAAAGTTTCGGAGCCATCTCGATCTTCGTTTCGAGCCCGCAAAGTGGGGCCCACAAGAAAACCAGATCACTTTGTAAAATTGTAACTTGTGCCCTGTTCAACAACACTCATATATTCTAGATCCATAATTTCAAGCGATTTTGTGTACTATTGATACACGAAAACTGTGTTTTGTTGAGATCAAACTGTCACGTCATAGTGCGAGTAGAAGTGCTACTTGTAGTGTTTTGCCATGTTGTAAATAGCTACAGAAATGGCAAACATAGATGGAATGAGTCAGCTTATGAGTGATAAGCTAGACAAAAACAACTTCCATGCTTGGAGATTCAGGATGACGAATTTTGTGATGGGAAAAGGCTATTAGAAGTACATCAAAGGAGAGAATGAAAATGCTCCACAGTTACCAGAGAGGAATCGCACTGCATATCAGTAAAGAGAATATGAAGAATGAAATCAAGGAGCACAAAGGATAATGCATTGGCTATTTGTTAGCATACAGGATAGCATGATTGGGCACATACAGGATGCCAAGACCCCGAAAGAGGCTTGGAACAGTTTGATCACATTGTATGAATGTACCAATACAAAGGCACATAAACTACAACTCAAGAATGAGCTGCATACATTGGAGAAAAAGACCATATCAGTAAGTGACTATACCCTCAAAATCAAAAGCATATATGAGTCACTTGCATCTATTGGAGTGAATGTAGATGATGATAAGGTGGAAGTATACCTTCGTGGTTTTAGGAGCTGCATATATGCAGTTCAGAACTTCTATACAGATCAGGGAAAATATTCCAAATTTTGTTAATATGTTATCTATGCTGATTATTGAAGAAAAGAATCTTGATGACGATTCAAACTCCCAAGGAAAAACCAGTTCTGAGAAGGTATTCTACTTTGGAAGAGGAAGAGGTAGAGGGAGAGGCTTCGGAAGTGAAAGATGACATAATAACCAAGAGCAAGGTCAACAACAAAATCATGCAGGAAGAAGAGGAAAATTTTGAGGTAGGGGGAGCCAAAGAGGCCATAGAAATTTCCAAAGAAATGATTCAAGTAATGACAGTAAAGGATGTTGGAATTGTGGTAAACCTGGACACTTTGAATGTGATTACAGGTTGAAGAATCAAAATAACAGAAGACAACAAAACAAATATGCATCCACAAGTGCAGATGATTCAGAGAAGTTGTTCATGATTCAACATCATATGATGAATACGATGTCTACTGATAATTCAAAATCGAATGCTAATGCCTGGTATGTTGATTCAGGTGCTTCAAATGACATGAACAGTCATGTAGAATGGTTTAGTAGTTTGAAAAAATTGCAAGTTCCTGGATATGTTGAAACAGGTGACGACACATCACATCCTATTGAGCATACAGGAAATATAGCACTATCTATGGAGGATGGAAAGCTAAAACATCTTGCTGATGTGCTGCATGTTCCAAATATAACAAAGAATCTGGTTTCTGTTGGACAAATGGTTGACTAGGGATTACAAGTTAGGCTCAATGTTGATGGGTTATATGTACAAACAAGGTGGATGATTGATTCCCAAAGGAAACAAAGTGGGTAGGATGTTCACCTTAAATGTGAAAATTCCTAAAATGAATGCAGCCATGTTTGCAAAAGGTGCTAGAGTTATTACAGATATAGAGATTTGGCACAAATGAATTGGACATGCAAATTTGCAAAGGCTAAAATTGATGCAGTCAAAGGAGACTGTCAATGAACTACCAAATTTCAAGGTTGTAGAAATGCAGAAGGTATGTGAAGCATGTCAATTTGGTAAATAATCAAGATCACCATTTCCACATGACAAGCATGTCAGTGAGAATGTGCTAGAAATAGTACATACATATGTTTTCAAGGTTGTAGAAATGCAAAACATATGTGTAACATGTCAATTTGGTAAACAGTCGAGATCACCATTTTCGCATAATAAGCATGTTAATGAGAATGTGCTAGAAATAGTACATACAGATGTTTGGGGTTGTGCAAAGACCACATCTATGGGCAGTTGCAAGTTTTATGTTACTTTCATTGATGACCATACACGAAAAGTGTGGGTACATTTCATGAAAGAGAAGAGTGAGGTGTTCACTCACTTCTTGAATTTTAAAGCTATTGTGGAAAAGCAGACAGGGAAGTATATTCAAACACTGAGATCTGATGGAGAAGGTGAATACATGTCAAATGAGTTCAGCAATTTTCTAAAAAATCATGGGTTCGGTGTCAGTTTTCATGCAAGTACACACCACAACAGAATGGCATTGTTGGATGCAAAAATAGACATATTGTAGAAATAGCAAGAAGAGAAGAATATGCCTCATTGTTATTGGGCATAAGTTGTGCATACGATTGTATACATCATGAACAAAACTCCAACTACTATTGTACATCAAGTTACACTTGAAGAGAAGTTCACAGGTAAAAAGCCAAACTTATCACATATCAAAGTTTTTGGTTGTATTGCATATGTACATGTTCTAGATGAGTTGAGGAGAAAGCTTGATCCGAAAGTAGAAAAAATGTGTCTTCATTGGATACTCTCTTGAGCAAAAGGGATATAAATGTTATAACCCACTCACACGATAGGTGAAGGCGAGTAGAGATGTGGTATTTGATGAAATGTCAAGCTTCTATGCAGATGCCAAAGATGGACTTAATCTTGAATACAATGACAAAGAAAATGTTAAAAAATCAAGTGCAGAATCTCAAGTTTTGAGTGGACTGGATACATCACTAAGCAATAGTTCCATTGGAGTGGAAGATTGTGTGGAAACTTCAGTCCAGCAAATTCATCAAATACATCCAAGAAAGGTAAAGAAAAGCTTTTTGCTAGTGCTAAAACATGTGCAGGATGATTGGCCCAAATCAGATGAGTAAAAGGAATTCATAACCAACATTTCTTATTAGTCTGTTGTTGGTAGTATCATGTATGCTATGGTAGCTATGAGACCATACATTGCATTTGTAGTGGGATTTGTGAGAAAATATATGTCTAATCCTAGCTAGAGGCATTGGGAAGCAATCAAGATGATTTTGAGATATCTAAGTGGCACTAAGGACAAGCGTCTATGCTTAGATAGAGGGAAAGCATCCATTATTGGTTATACAGATTCTGACTAAGCTGGTTGTGTAGACAATCCTAAGTCTACATTAGGGTACATTTTTCATTTTGTTGGAGATGCTATCTCTTCGAGATCTCCTCTTCAAGAATGTACAATTGTTTCCACCATAGAAGTAGAGTATGTTGTAGCAAGTGAGGCATGTAAGGAAGCATTATGGATTTCTCTTCTTGCTTGTGATATAGGTTTACCTCAATATGTACCTCGTTTGCTCAATGATAGTCAGAGTGCCATCGCATTGGCTAAGAATTCGGTCTATCATGCAAAGACCAAGCACATTGAGGTGTGATATCACTTCATTAGCACATTATTCTTGAGAAGTTTTATACTCTAGATAATGCTATAGATGCTTTGACTAAAGCTCTACCACATGATAGCTTTCAGCATTGTTGTCACTTGATGGGGGTTACTTGATCCATGATCTTACACAGTTACTTGTATATTGTGTAACATGCCCATTAAGTGGGATGTATAGTTTGTATAATTGCACTCAGGTATTCTTTATCATTCTTTATTTTTCTTTCATAGAAACTTTGGCCATATTGTCCTTTAGTGGGGGATTTTTACCATTAGTGTCCATGTGAAAGGCCAAATGGCCACAAGACACTTTTGTATATGTCCTTTAATAAAACATGTAGTGGCCTCATCATCCATAGACACTAATTTTGGCTGTAGACCTAAGAAATCTATGTTTGTGGTCTATGTACTGTGTGTTTTCTATGTATTCTGCACCCCTTGTGTGAACTATTATGTGCAGTGCCGGAGTTTGGGTTTCTATTATGAGGCTATCATTGTGGAGATCTTGAGAAGGAGTTCTACCATTGTGCATTGCTAAAGAAATACTTCAGAGATTCCAAAGCACATATGCACCAACAAGAATGGGTCAAAATGTTTGTCTGGTCAGGATCAATGTGCTAGTCACTGCTACGAGGAAATGCCAACCACCTGCATCCACTAAAATGAGAACTCCACCATGATTCAGACTCAAGAAAAGAATTGATCGATTAACCCTCCTTGCCAATCTCAAAGAAGAGGATCCAATCTGAAGTAATGCCCTGCCTAGCAATCAATACCTCACTCTAAGTGAAGGTCCCCAATGAGGCCGCATTGTGCGATAGATCAACCTAAGTAACCTAGACCATTGGAAAAGCAAGCTAAGAATCCTTGATCATCTAGGGCACATTTTCCATCCTCATACATCTATCTTGTTGTCGCTCCTCGGTGCGACTCCTAAAGTTGATTGAGTCAGCCATGTTGTGCCAAAGACCTTTGGCAAACTCCCCTAGGAAACATGAGGTCAAGAACCAGCCATGAACCCCCTCTTCATGCGGATGAGGGGATTTCAAGTAATAGTTTGATGGAGCTGCTCCTCAATACATGAAGGCAGCCATTGAACAAGAGCAGGCTACAACTTTTCCCAAGACCAAAGAATACTACAAGCAAAATGGTCCTCACTCCATTGTGAGAAGCCCATGTGCCTCATATGAGCAAAGATACATCTAATCTTGGGCAGCCAAGGACCACCAGAATCAAGAGCAAAGAGGCCCAATCATTGACAAAGAAATTAGGTCCCCAATGTGGTGAGAAAACTCAATGATGTGTGCATGGAAAAAGTGTAGTGCCTCCCGAAGAGACCAGTCTGGTTGTGTAGCCCTACATAGAAGGAATAAGAAAGCGACACCCGACTCCAAGGTAGTCTGGCTATGGGAAGGAAGAGCAACAACATGGTTCCTAACAGATGTCCCAAGAAAATCCTCCTGCCTAGCAAAAAGCATTGGGAACACATGGCCAAGACTCTCCCCCCCACAAATGGTAATCAAAACTCACTAGCCCCAATGGTATAGTAGTTAGAGGTGGAGTGTCTAGCGAGAGAGGCATGCATGGTGGAGACTAACCCTCATGGACTACCTGACTCACCACAAAGTCATTATCAAGGGATTGTCGAGGACCAAGAGGAGAGTCACTAGGCTATTGAGGGGGTCACAAAGAAGTGGAAGGCCTAGGGGAGGATACTAGTGGGGTGAGGACCCAAGATGAAGGGTGAGATTAAGGCACCGAAGAAGTGGAAATACTAGAAGGAGTTCCTTGCTCCAACACCACACCATGGTCCATAGGATATTCCTTCTCAATTACCCTGAACCAGTGACACATGGGAATGAATCTCTCTTGGAGTGATGGACAATGCTACCATCAAAACTACTATCGATGCCTAGGCTATTGCCAACCCATGCCAGATGAAGAGGGAGCAATTGTGGAAGCCAAGTCACCAGAGTGACTATGAGATCCACCCTCCTCCTATCGTGAGGATCCAAGAGCCGAGAAGGGGGGAGGGATGAGGCGCTTGCATAGGTGGCCATAGAGCCTTCTACCTAGTCTTTGGTCCAACATCTAGTCCTTAAGGGGCATGCCTTTGCAAGATGAACAACCTTACGATAGGCAAAACTCTGATTCAGAAGGCCCGGATACTTGACCTTTTGAATCAAACACTCACTTGAAAGAAGCAAAAGCTCAATCTCAAATGGCAACTATGCAGGGTTAGAGATGAGAATATGCACCCAAGGAAGACCTATTACCTTGGCCACAATAGAGGCCATTGTCCTTGGAACCTCTAAGAAGGTGCCAAGAGACCCTCCAATATGAGGCAACAAGGGTAAATACTCATGCCGAAGGCCAGGCAAGCATGCCATCACAAGAAACCCGCATGCCTCTCTAGGAATGAAGACTGAAGAGGAGGCTACCAATGAGTCAAAGCCATGAGTCCAAGGGAAGATGTAGGCTCTGCCAACCCAAATCACAATTGGTGATAGGGCGATCATCCTAATGGCAGCTTCCAATGATTCAAGCTCAACAGTATAAAAGATGTGGCCTAAGGTTTGGATATCAACTAGCTTGCCAACCTTGGCAAGAAAGCTTCTATGAAGAAGGTCCTTGAGCTTTCCCTGATTGGGGCACAATTTGATGATTTTGCAGACAACTCATGATGCTTGTAGGCATTCGACTTTTGAAACCAAACTTGCTTTACCCTCATCGGTAAGGGAGAGTTGTATGGGTGACAAAGTGGTTTTAAATGCACAATTATGTGAAACATATATTTTTGGGGCATTGCAACGTAGTCTAATGAAAGGGAATCTTGACTTGTGCAATAGGAATTTAGTATTTTATGCATAAGCATTCTTTTGAAAACAAGCCTATGTTGTCTGCAAACTAGTGGAGGAAATGATAATCTAGTTTCCTCATGTTGTATTAGACTAACAAGTTCATGCAAGAATTTAAACCAAACATCAGCTGCAAAATACTTACCTCTAGTATGAGGCATGCCCATCCTTTGCTTTGAGAAGAGCCATCCTTCTTTGATTTCTTCAAATGAATCAAACCTTGGGCTTCTTGTGTTTCCCAAATGATCGTTATGAGCCTTTGAATGACTCTTTAGCTTAGCTTATGGGTCTCCAAAAATACATGTTCTTTTCTTCGTTGTCAATCCTGAAAAGAATTGAGGTAGGATCTTCAATGAAGAAAGAACGATCTTTGTTTCTTGGACCATAATGCTCCACACACACACATACACACACACACTATATATATATATATATAAAGGGATAACCATCACATGAATTCCATGAGATGTATGATTTATCTATCACCAAAATAAATTAGGTGACGTGTCATGTGTAGATATGGTTATGCTATGATAAAAAGTAGATGAAAGATCATAGACTCTTTGAATGTAAGAGCCATTCGTACTTTAAAGTGCTGATGCATTTATTATTCCTTCATACGTTCTCATTAATAGTTTGATACAAAGTTTATTGGTTCTAAAAAATCATGTGATAGATTATTATCCATCATCTTTTTTGTCGCACTTAACTTGTGATTCTTATGTAATTCATAAATTCATGGCACTTCTTCTCTTTTTGTGCAGCACACATACATTCGTGAAAGTCATCTTTTTCTATTAGAAAAGAAAAAAACATATGACGAAAGGATGAAAAGTCTAACCTCTTAACGTAAACAATTGAAGGAGAAGTTCTTTGCTAGAATTTGCAAGATGGTAACTTTTACATATTTTAAGGATTCGCAGGTGAAAATCACGCGCAATGCAGTGAAATTGCAGAAATTCTGATCATGTTTACCGAACGAAAGCAAGTTTTGAGCGAGTGCTACTTTGAATGATGGTGAAACCTCACAATTCACTTAATTTTTGACTTTCCATGTAGTGCCTGACGTAAAAGTCAACTCAAAGAAGCATGCCGTCGTTCTCGCACGTCTTTTTGAGTATGGCCTAACACTGAGTTCCATCAGCTCGGATGTAATGGCTGGATCAATCGAGATGAGCCCTCCTGAATTAGCATGTAGTAAAAAAGAAGAAGCAAATTAATCTAAGTCCAGAGGAAACAGACGAAACAACTCGCACTATTGGTTTTTCCAGAAGGTCAATAGTTGTCGTCAATGGGCTGTGATGCAGCATTCTGGTGATCTAGATTGAATATCAGGTGTATTGGGCTCTTGGAAGATTCCATCTTGCACGAAAGCACGAAGTCGAATTCGAATCACTATGCAGTAGTTTGGTGATTTCTCGGAGATCAACTTTTATACACGACTCAGAAAAAGATATGGCTCTGGTTCCTCTTCTCTGGGTTGGTTGGAGCGATGGCCTTACTGCAAGGCAGACGAAACCTAAGGTGAATTTTTGTTCAAATCCACGCACGTACGCTGTTATGATTGCAACTGGGTTTGCATGACGATCCAGCTGCTCTAGTTCGTTTTACCTGACTTCATCGCCCTGGAAAATTTGCGAGTATCTGAGCGTGTATGTTAGACAGAGCTAGGGGCAGGGGAGCGATGCACGATTTTGATACGTTCGATCTCAAAATCCTTGGATACACTTAATATTCTTAGCTCGTTTCTTTCATGTACGCACATCTTGCTGAACTCTTATCAAATACGAGCGCGCGCGCACGCGTACCCGCACACACAGACACACACACACACAGACACACACACACACACACGCACACTCGCTGTCTGTCTGTCTGTCTCTCTCTCTCTCTCTCACACACACACACACACACACACACACACACACACACACACACACACTCAATCACTCACTCACTCACTCAATCACCCACTCACTCTTCATAGTTCTTATTCATGTATCTCCTTTTTTTTTTTTTTTAACCTTCTCTCTGTCTATATCCTCTTTCTCTATATCCTCTTTCTCTATTCCTCTTCCATTTTATTTGAAAATCTAAGTTCTTTCGCATGGATTTGACTCTCCTCTTTCTCTATTCCTCTGTCTTCGGCTTGTCGATATACTTCCATTTTATTTGAAAATCTAAGTTCTTTCGCATGGATTTGACTGTTTGAATGAAGCTGATCATGGAGCCAACAAGTGGGGAGATACGTTCTTCAGATGCAGATTCCCTGGAGCCAGAGCTTGCAATTTTGTTCATAGGCGTGAGCCTTGTCCTTGGATTGATATGCCGACATCTTTTGAAGGGAACAAGAGTGCCCTATACGGTTGCTCTTCTGATTCTCGGAATCGCTCTTGGGGCTGCAGGCAAGTTGAAGTCCCTTCTAGCCAAAATGTGTGTTATATTTCAAATATATGAACGTGCGTAAATTTAGCTTTTTCCCAAAGGAAAGACCATAACAATATTACTTGATCATTACGTTGGGTTCCACTGCATTTTGTGCTTTAGTGAAAGATGATTCATATCCCGACTGCGAACGTTTGTCTGTCTGTGTGAAATCAGTTCTTTACTTTGATTTTTACGCCTTAAGTTTAGGACTTATCGTTGTAGTTCTTCGTTAATTTGAAATCAAAATTGAAGGAGTATCCTGACATTCTTCGGGCTTGAACATGCTGTAATTTTTTATGGCATGTACTCCTTCAACCCAAAGAAATGCTTTTTTGCTTTGATGTTATGTTCTGTTTATGCCATTGTTAATTTGTTTTCAAAGGAATTTTGACGAACTCCAATGCGATGTTGTGTTCACTCCATTGCTAATTTGCCTTCACAGGAATCTGGCACACCGATAGCAGAGTTTCTTAGAGACTCCATCGTATTGTCCTGTAGAAAAACTGTCCCTGTTTGTTATACGTGCATTTGCTTCATTTTCAGCTGCCTTTTTATCTTTTATACATGTTATCAGTCTGCTTTGTTTGAACAGAACCAGCTTAATCTAAGGATTATGGATGATCCTTTGTAAGAAATCAGATGTTTGAGCATTAGTATGATGATAAGTACCGACTACTTGACGATTTTTCCGTGTAAATCATGCATCTGGATACTGAGATTTGAAATTCTTTAGATCATTACTACAGACATCTCTGGATAATCTTTTTAAGGTCCTGTCCATGCATGGAGACACACATCATCTTATCTCTTTGTTTCCATTGAACTCTACAATTTCTAGTGTTTGAAGAGTTGGGCTCAATAGTTCTGCAACATATTGCTAGTATTAGAGATTGTCTATTGGAGTTGCTGGAGTTTCAGGGAGCAGGAATGAACACAATCAGCACAAGGAAGAAGAAGAAGAAGCTTGGCAGCACAACACACAATGTACTACTAAGTGTGGAATAAAGATAAGTAGCTTGTAAATGGGTAATTACAAGCGGGAGGAAAAAAAAAACCTCCTAGAGAAGGAAAAGGGCCGCCAGGATCCTAAGTGTGTTCACACATATGCTAACAAAAGATACTAATAGATCTCTCCTTGGAATGATGCCGTGAACAAGGAGATGCCACTCATGTTTAAGGAAGTGTCAAGCAATGTGGATTGAGATCAGTCCTCAAAACGGACGAACCCCAATAGCTTTGCAAAAAACTTCAAATTTATCAAGAGGGAGAGTCTGTGTGAAAAGGTATGCAATGTTATTCTGTGTGGGCACATAAGCCAAACTAATCTATCTAGCAAAGGGTCTCCTTTTAATATAATAATAGTGCACCTCAATGTGCTTGGTGCAACTCTTGAACATTGGGGTAATTGTGATTGTCAATGCCCTTTTATTGTCAGTAAATATGGTGATGGCAAAAGTTTTACAATACCCAAATAAGCTTTAAGGCATATGAGCCATAGACACTCAACTATAGCTGCAAAAGCTTCCCTATTCTATACATCACAACTAGAAGTGACCATAGCAGGATGCATCTTATTCAACCAAGACATGCATGAGCTACCAAGCATGAAGCAAAAATTACATCTGGACACATGAGCGTCATAGAGTAAGAAAAGCATGTAAATACGGAGATATTGATTCCCTCTTTGGGTAAAACAATCCAAGCCATTGAGTGCTATATAACTAGCAAAAGATACACTTAATTGCCATCAATACTTGACACTTTAGCTACACATAAGTTTGTGTTAAAAGATCAAGCTTCACAAAAGATGCAAGTTCTACCAAAGATGTCACTTGGACCAATTAAATAAGACGAGGATTGGGCATGACTTCAACCACTTATTCCAAATCTTTGAGCACACATCCTCTGAGTTAGGAGGAGAAAAGTGAAGAAAAGAGCTCTTAGATTATAGGAGTCACTTTACCATGCTTAGGTCCTAGAAGAGGTGGTAAGTCACTTGACACAATGTCCCATATATCTCTTGCTATCAGAAGATTCTTGAGCATAAAATTTCAAAATGGATAATTGGAGCTACCCTCAAGATGGGCATCATAAAGGTGCAACAGAGCCACCATGAAGAGAAGATTCTATTACTACCCAAATAGGGTAATTTTCCAATTCTGTGGAAAGAATGGTCACGAGGCCCATGACTACTATGTCCTAAAGGGAGCACAACAACGATGTAACTCTCAAGTCCTCGATACATTTTATGCTAGCACATCAAATTCACAAAATAGCGATCAACATTGCCCAAGGTACATAAGGAGTCTCATGTGTTATGGATGTCAAGAGTATGGACATATATAGTGCATGCATGCATGACACTATGCACATTGAATGTATACACTTTACATGCATGTATGCACATAAATAAATAAAATAAATAAATTCAAAAAAATAAATAAAAAATATATATACATACACATATACGTATATGTATACACATGCTCCGGGGATCTCCTCAGGTTGGTCTACTCGGGTACTTGGAGATTCCATGTCTGGTTACCTTAATCATGTGCAAGGGACAAGAGTTCCCTTGTGTGCTTGTGGACGGAATTGACTTCGGGCAGTCCTTTGCGTGATGATCCCTAGTTTCTAGATAATTTTTACATGGTGGGGCATCTTTGGGTAGGGAACACTTACTTTAAAAATGGCCATATTCCCCACAATGGTAACACAGGTGGTCAGTTTTGATGATGCTTACCTTCTTGCCTCTCTTGTCCTTGATTAGTGTAAAAAGTAGTAATAGAGGTGTTCTTGTGGGTAGCATGGGTGGTTGCCCTAACAAAGAAGATTGAGTGGTACTTACCCATTAAGCAGCCGGTGGCTATCCTGGTACCATATTCTGGTTTCCAAGACCCTTCAAAAAATAACAGTCCTTGGCCTGCCTCCCTTCCCACAAAATTGGCATGTTAGTCGTCTTGAACACTCTTGGGCTGTGTGTCCTTGAGTAGTACAGAGAGAGCACCATTGTCCAGCTCTTACCTCTCTTAGTGTCTTCAACTCGTTGAGCTCTTGTCGTATCTGAGGGAGGCCGTCCGAGGTACTTTTGTCTTCTTTCAGATTCTTTTGAAATTTTAAGGCTTCTAGGTCCCTCCTTAATGCTGACACAACATCTTCATCTTGGGAAGGAGTCTTACCTTGTTGAGTTCCAAAGTGAACCCGTGCAGCCTCAATCCTCGTAGCTGCATCTTCGAACTCTCTTAAGGTCGTGTCTGGCCAGAACAACTCTCTAAGTTTCTGTTGGGTGGAACTTGCTATTGTAGGAGCATTCTGTTGAATGAAGCGTTTGAATCTGTCAAAGAAAGAAGCACTCATACCTATTTTACAGCTATAGTAGAAATAAGATGGATGAAGCAATGTAAACATGATACAAGATATGATATAGCGCATACATAGTTAGGGTATGCAGCATAACATAAGAGATTAAAAATATTCAAGAGAGCTAATCTAGCATTCTTTTCACTTGCGGAGCACTTATGGTCTTCTGCTTGCTTCTAAGCTTCTGAGCAATTTCGGACTCTGGCGGGGTTCTCGTCATGCTGTGGGTTTCTTCTTCTTCTTCTTCTTCTTGGTTGGTATGCATTCAGCTCATTTCCATCCTGCAAGCACCATCGGAAGCTCAGCCCTTTGCAGTATCCTAATGACTTTTTGTGTGGGTTAACTATAAAATAATACATGTGTCTCCTATGTCATGCTCTTAAAGAAAAAAACGAAACAAAGAAAAATAAAGTATGGTACCCCGTTGTTGCACATTTTGTAATACAAGCTTGGTTGGATTGAACTAATGGCATATGTACTTACTAACAATTTTATGGGTATGTCAAAGTATACTCTTATGTAAAAAAACTACAAGTTCTTTATGTGAATTTTATGTTCATTTCAGTGTGAATTTTCTTATGTTATTAACAACAGTACAGTAACATATTGAGGGAAATCAAACTACCAGGATTACTGACAAGTCAACTTATGCTCTTGAATTATA